>CM043355.1:8554704-9154704 GCA_023718395.1 Leucaspius delineatus
CAGGACTCATTTTCCAAAAGGAAACTTTATTAACTTTATTAACTTACTAACCCTAACCCTAACTTAAAGAAGCTCTGGCCTTTTGTGATTCTGTTTCTCCAAGCATTTCTCCAGTTCCATCGAGTCGAGGCCTGTTATACTGAGAGCCGAAGCGCTGAGGAACAGAAAACTCCTTTGACCAGCAGCATTTGAGTTTTTATGGAACGACACTTTATGATATAAAAGGCTGTATATTTCATTCATTGATATGTTGTAGAGTTACATTAGAAACACATTAGATGTCACGTGGTGATTTCTCTTTAATCACTGTCTGTCTTCTATGTGTGACTGTGAACGAACACAATAACAGTGAGAACAATCTCCATCAGAACTGATCTGGAAAATATGATTTTCAAGTAGATGAACAGAGCTGTGACAACTTGAATAAATTAGTAGCTAACTATCTTAGACTGGATCTCTCTTTTCTTTATCTGTGTATTTCTGTGTAGAGTTTATCTCCTCCTCCCTCGTCTCTTCTTTCTAACACAGGAAGTGTGTGTTTTAACACTCAGCGCTGTTAACACAGTCTGTTAATGTGACAGTATGGGCTCCAGTGCACTGCCTCTCATCTGTGAGTATTTGATCATATTCTTTACTATCTTCTGTTTTCTGTTCCTAATGCACTGTATTCAGCTGAAGATGGGATATAATAATGAGTGTTGTGTAGGAGAGTCTATGAATCCACAGTCTCACTGCTTATTGTATTATTTATTGATCAGATCTTATGTGATGATGTTACGTGTTGATCGGATAAAGAGGTTTATGATGCAGTTATCTGTGTGATAATGCGTGTGAAAGATGGAGGCAATGTGTGCATGTATTTCTGCTTTGATGTTGTAACATCTTTCTTCCTATTTCAAGTAGTTGAGATAACCCATACAGAAAAAAAATATATATATTGAAATATATTTTAAAGTGTCAAAAATATATGTGGCATATATTCCAAATACACTGAAATATATTTGCATTGTTGTTCACTTATATTTATCATTTTGAAATCTATTCTGAAATATAACAAAAATATATGATGTTAAGTGTGAAATATATTTACATTTATAACATGTAATGTAAAATATATGACAAAATATATGGTCATAAAATGTTTAGCTTGCTAAAGAAGGGTCGGAAATGTATTTTGATCATAGTAATTCCTCTACTTTTCCCCTATACACAACAGTAGGCTACCGTATTTCACTACTGTATTATGACACACAGCTATAATAAATACTGTACTTACATTTAAATGACTGCAATGTAAAATGACAGATAGTTGCTTTCCTAGGACTATTAGGCCACATTAGGTGGCACGTACCTAACACTAAGTGCAATTATTAGATTTATTGTTGTGTTTTATTGACATCTTTCCTGAAGTCATTTAAATATTGAAAATATGCACAATATTTATGATGCAAGTATAACAGTGACACTCCAACAGTGAAGTGTTTGTTTGTGAAAATGTTAACTTTTTAAATTTCAAAATATATTTAAAATGAAACAATTTGCAAAAGTTAAAACATATATGAACATATATGTCGTTAGTAAACATATTGACATATACTTAACTAAAATATATTTTCAAAAAAATAAAAAATATATTTGCATAGCCTATATTCCAAAAATATATTTAAAATATATTTCTTGTGTGTATGGGAAATCAGATGTATTTGTGTTGATGTGAGTTAGTGTTGAATGATGCTGTATCTTTAAATAATCTCTCCATCAGAGACTCAGAGAGTTTGAGAGACCGAACACACACTCATCTTCTCTATCACTTCTCTTTCTCTCTGACTCTCTTATTGAGAAATAACTGCAAAATGAATTTGGCCAATTAAATTTCATTTTTCAAACAAACAGTTTATCAAACATGTAGAGCTTTTCTCAGAGCTAACTTCTCTTTTCTGAGACACGTTTCAGTTATTTTTAACCAGTTCGCCTGAACTTCATATTTAGTTGTTGTGTGAAGTCAGTTCACACGTGTGTCAGAATAACCTCAGGTTTCCAGAGCAAGTTCATGACGTCGACATATGAACATGTTCACCAATGCTGGACAATCAGGAAGTGTCTCAGACTTTTGTTGTCCTTTTAAACATATTTATTTATTCATATTTTAGCAACGCTAATACATTTTATTTTGACCAATGTCTTGATTGAAAACTGTGCTTGAGCTTTATTTATTTCAATTGCAAATATATTGATACATGTTTAATGTGGTTTAATGTGGCTTTTTCACACACTAGTTTGTTTGAGAGACTGCAAGCGGTCAACACATTAACATACTGTGGTCTGAATATGGTTTGTTTTTGGGTCCTTTTAGGAGGAACTGAGATCATTTAGTGTTGACGTATGAATTATTTCTGACGAGGCGAGAGCTCTTGAAGTGCTGAAACACACGAGGTGTGAGAATACTCTTAGACCAGAAGCATGAGGTCACTTGCAGCAGCTTTTCTTTCTGGTTGTGGTTCATTTCAGCTGTAGGCTAACACTATATCCACATTATTTTACCATAAAGTCACAATTACGGGTGTGCGCGAATATTAAAAACTGTTATTTCTTTTCAAAAAAAGAAAATACAAAAATACAAAAAAGTAAAAAAGTCAAAGTGAATCCATGATAAATCCCAAGCACCAAAAAAATAAAATTAAAAGTAATTAAGTGTCCAAATTATTTTTGCAGCCACTATAAAGTCACAATGAAGTTGATGGTGCTGACGTCAAACAGGAAGTGATGTCGTGTGTCTCAAACACTTTGACCTGATTTGGTTCTGAAGCTCGTTCTGCTCCAGTGCTCACAGTGATGTGAAACGTTAATCATATTAATGTTAATATGTATAAGTGTCTTTATTCATAAAGTGTATCTTTATGTACTGTGATATAATGCATTGTAGTGTGAAAGGTGCATAATTCTATATTATTTATACATTTTTAATAGTTTCTTTCATGTTAGGGTCAGGAACATGTTATTCAGGCAAAATTCAATAGGGAGCAAAAATAAATAAATGCAAAACTTAAAAAAACAAAAAACAAACACAAAACAAGAGAACAAGAAGATCTATGAAGACAGTTACAGAAATACACTGACATCACATTTATTGACGAGTATAATGTCATATAATGTTGTATGTTGTGAAGCTCAGTGGTTCAAACTGCTGCTTTATTGTTGAGCATCAGTGAATCAGTGAATCAGTGAATCAAACAGTGAATCACTGAATCGACTCTCGTATCAGTTCACGAGTCCTGTGACGTCATCGTGTGTGATGACGTTAAATGCTGGACAATAATCCATCAGTTCTCCTGAATGAGCATCACAACAGAAAAACACTTTCAGTTCATGTAGAATAAACTCTAGACATGTTTCAGTGTGTGATTTACATTGTGTTGAATGAATGGAAAAGCTTCATATCTGTTTCTTCTGCTTTTAGTGCTGATGTCCCTCGTTCACTCTGGACTCAGTCAAGGTACTGTCCGTTACTGCATTTGAGTTTTTAACTAATGTGAATTGTGTTGTAGTCGTTTATTTGTCTTCATCAGGATCCCTCATTTGTCTGTTTGCTGATGTTTTATGTCCATGTTTTGCATATTTCACAGAATCATCTGACTGTAGTTCCTTATGCTGGAAAACATTACAGAAATCTGCTATTTATTCAATCAATCAATCAAACAGTCTTCAGTTGTAAAGTAGTTCAGTCAGACATTGATTTCAAAAGATCATAATCCACTGTATAAAACAGAAATGAGTTTTGCACAGTGAGTTTTATTTGCATGTTTCTGAGTTTTTGCTGCAATATTAATGATTGACTGTGTCATTAAGATCTTCAATGCTCAGCTTTATTCATTCAGTGTGGTTTGGTTGAAGGGCTAGAAGAGAAATGGGCTTAAGAACAGACAGACTGAAGTTAGTAAGTTCAGTTCAGATCTTTAAACACTCAGACTGTGAACAGCATCATCTACTGGTCAGAACTGGAAGAGCAATAATACACAGGACATGCAGACTGGACACATACATCAGTTTCATTTAGTTTTTACCAACACATACATTTTTGTTGTAATCATTACAATTTACCAGCAAACTAGATTTTTAATTTGTGTTTTTCTCCTGATGAAGTTTTGAGTTCATGACAGTGATCTTGATACTGCAATGGTTTTCAATATTTACTTCTGTTTCTCAGTGAAACCTGTAGTGACGGTGAATCCAGATCAGCGTGTGTTCAGAGGAGAGACAGTCACTCTCACATGTGACATACAGAGAGGAGGAGACATTCAGACATACAGCTGGTTTAGAAATGGAGAAACTGCCTATACATATACAACAGCAGAGTTCAGTTTCACAGCTGATGTGTCTCTCAGTGGTGAATACAGCTGTCGAGGAGTGATATCAGGCTCATGGACAGACCCCAGTGATGCTGTTACACTGACTGTATCAGGTGAGTCTTCATATTCACATCTGTTTATTGACCATCACTTATAATTTTCAACCACATCTGTTCTTAAAAGAGGACTGACAATTCACTTTTTAGTAATTATTCAGTAACTGCACACGTCTTACGAGGTTTTGGTTTATTATAAAATCATGTAAATTGTGACTTTCCAGTGTTATAGGCGTCTCCTTCTTTAATTTATGTGCGTCTCCATCTTTGATATTTAGTCACTGTCACTATGGTTACAGGAGATATTCATGAGTGTCATGAGAATAGAAAAGGACTTGAGCGATTGAGTTCAGTTCTGATGAGTTTTGGACTGAAGTCAGAGAGAATGACGTGATTTACAGATTATTAGTGTTGAAGTCAAAACCACAAACCCAGACCAGAGTGTTTTCACAGATTACACATTTTTGTTCCAAGAACATTTTTAAAACATTTTTGTTTTGGTGATGGAAACTTTAAAGTGTCCATTTTTCTCAGTGCTAGTGGAGCTTTTCTTTTTTATTTTTTTTGGTAGGTAAGCATGATGTTCCTGAAATATTCTTTTAACCTAATTTGTATTAACAACTCAAAAATCCTCCTAAAAAAAAAGACTTTAGTTATAGTGACGTGATACACAGCAAAATCCTCAGTGTTGAATGAACTCGATTTCTAAATGGGTCCAAGAGTGTTAAAGATGAAGAAACTACAGTTTTTGTGCTAATTTAGAGAACATTATTAAAGACCAGATAACATTGAACAAACATTTTATTAACGTTACTGGAATCATTTTTGTTCATAACTTTGAGAGATCCTTAAATTTAGCCAAAGTTATGATAACGTTCCCTGTCTCATGTTCTCAATGGCCATTAGACTCAACACTTCACTGTGGTGAGAACATAAAAATAAATATATATATATATTTTTTTAATTGTAACTATAACAAACTGTGGTTTGCCAACTTTCTCTTCCTTTTTGCAAAAGTATATTTATCAGCATTTACAACCGAAGGTCCTTCTGAACAATCAGCTTTATTCCCTGAAAGAGCAGTTTGAGTCTTTATGTTTCTGTTTCTTCTCAGGTTTACCCACATCTACAGTGACTGTGACACCAGACAGTCGTGTATTCACTGGAGAAACAGTCACTCTGAAGTGTGTGATAAAGTCTGATCACAGTAACTGGACATATGAGTGGTATAAAGACAATGTAAAGTTACAGACGTCTGTGCGTTACACTGTAAACAGAGACACTCTCAATATTGTTAAAGCTATTAAATCTGATCAGGGTCAGTACAGGTGTAAAGGACAGAGAGATGGAAGACCAAACTCATCAACATCAAGCTCTGCTGTTTATCTCTCTGTGAAGGGTGAGTTGAACATCATTGTCCTCTTAAACTCTCTGTCCTATTTATGACCACAAATACAATCGAGAGTCTTTGACTGAGATCGTTCACACTAATAATGCGGTTCTCACTCCTCTTTTGAAGGGTTAATTCTGTTTAATTCTCTCACAGATGACGTGTTCTTGTGTTTAAAACAGATTGAGCAAGACAGATCTGAACGCAGAGCTCTTGAAATTGTAATATTGTAATAGTTAAAGTATTTAAACGGCATCATAAAAACACTGCGCTCATTACACATGATATGAACCAGCAGCTAAAATACTCCCAAAAACATATTTTTGTATTTAATTATTTTATCTGTGAATCTTTGCACAAATGCTGCTTCAGACTATATGACTGAGCGTTACAGTTCATCTCTCTTTTGAGGCTTTCAATCTGTTTAATTTTTTGTGTTCAAACTTGAAGGAGCAAAACTGAATGAAACTGAATGCAGAGATCTGAAAATACATGCTAAAGCTGAAGTATTTTACTTGAAGTGTGATCGTATAACAGATAAAGACTTCTGTCTGACACGTGAACACAGACCTGAGAAACAGCTGAAAAGAAGTGCTGTGTTATTGGAGGATAATACACTTTAATTATTTTTTTTTTTTTACATATTTCCATAAATATCTGTTTTTGTGCACTTACTGAAGTTTTTATACAAATGCAGCTTTGCTTTGATTTTCAGATGATCCTGTCGTCGTTCTGTCTCTGATTATTAATGTTGAAACTTTGAGTGTTGGATGAAATTAATCTTAATTCTAATGTTTGATAGACAGTTGATGAGCTTTCATTATCTCACCTGAAAATAATAATACTGTCATAATTTAATCTCCCTCATGTCGTTCTGAATATATTATATTTTTCTTCTTTAGAATATTTTTTACATATGATGTGCTGATCGCTATAATAATGAGATGGTGAAATCAAGTGTAGCTTTAGTTCTGGCAGGTCACGTTAGTCAAGCTCGCATCAGTGATTCTCAGCTGATCCACATCTACCTATAGGAATACGACGCCTGTCACCGTATACATATATAAGCTCCTTCAGTATTATCAGCAGCTGTCGCGTTTCTCAGGAGCGAATTACCCTCCTCCATCCCCAGCTCCTCCTCTCAACAGTCAGGTTTTGCCATTCTGTTTCCCCTTGAATCAGAATAAATCCTCGAAATATGTCGTACTTTTAAATTTAGAATTAAATATATTTGCAAACTTTCATGTTGGTTCTGTTCTGTTTACCCCAAGGGGGGTTATTGCTGCTCTCCCTGCTCTTATCTAGGCTAGGCTGCATGGATGCGCAGGGAGTTCTCGCCCAGAACGGAACCATACCCTCAATCCAAACCCTATGCTAATTGTCAATCGTATTTGACGGTAGTGGTCCTGGCAGAACTTTTAGAGTTACTCATATGACAGAAATCATGACTAAGAAGAGTATTTTAGTCTCCATCATCCTGTCCAGAGACACAGTTTAGAAATAAAACACAGTCTCTGTTTACTGACAGTTTCCAGTCATCTCTGATCACTGATGTTCTGCAGAAGAAAATAAAGACTGTCACTGTCAAAACTCTGAACACTGTGACCAGAAACAGAGACAGAAAGTTCAGACTGTCCAGTTATTACACAGCAGAAATACAGGATCATTTTACTGAGTTTTACAGAGGAAAATAAACTGCAGATGTTCAACAGAAATCACTCAAAACACAAAGGAACAGGTTTAATAATCACTGCATTTACTAGTGGAAATAAAGTAAGTTTATAGAGAATCTTTAAGCTCTAAAAGTCCTCAGAGGAATTTGAAGGAAACTATTTAGTTGACACAATATTGACATATTTGTCTTTCTTCACAGATTTGCCCACATCTACAGTGACTGTGACACCAGACAGATCTGTATTCACTGGAGAAACAGTCAATCTGAAGTGTGAGATAGAGACTCACAGTGACTGGATCTGGAGAACTGGCCAGACACATTATGGTCCAAGTTACTGGTCAGAATCCTGGAGATCTGAGTGGTATAAAGGCAGTGTAAAGTTACAGACGTCTGAGCGTTACACTGTAAACAGAGACACTCTCACTATCACAGGAGTAATTATATCTGATCAGGGTCAGTACTGGTGTAAAGGACAGAGAGATGGAAGACCAAACTCATCAACATCAAGATCTGCTGTTTCTCTCTCTGTGAAGGGTGAGTTCAACATCATTGTCCTCCTAAAAACTTTCACTTCAAACTTTGAACTGATGTCTGTGAGAAAGGGATGCGCTCGACAAGCTTGTGCGTCTCGTAACAGCAATATAGACGTGACTATATTTAGTTTAATATTCCAATAATTAGACATTTACTTCTGATAATTTCTATAGTATATATATATATTTTTTTTAACCAGCTTTTGTATCCCCATTATTCTCTCTGTTGTCAGTTTCTTTGTCTGGACACACACACTGTACACACACTGTACACACACTGCATTAGTATCGGTTGTTATCGGAGCATTTTTATGAGTATGAGAGCGCAGTTTCGGGCGACACCAATACTGGTGTTTAATAATATTTAAATTAATATAGCCCTTTCTCACTCGTGGTTATGGGCTCTCTCAGACAGTGACGTGCGGTACTAAACTAAACTAAACTAGGCACTGCCTACCCTGCCAAAATTAAAAAATAAAATTGTTTATTAAATAATAAACTTGTATTTGTATTTTTACTGTTTATTCTTGTGATTTATATATGCAATATGTGTGTTATTCCAATTTTTTAGACGTAAGGATGACAAATGTAGCAGTTACGCATAATCATAATGGTTGCATTCGAGAGAGAGAGAGAGAGAGAGAGAGAGAGAGAGAGAGAGAGAGAGAGAGAGAGAGAGAATACACGCGACATCCTGATTTGTACATTTCTTGATATGCCGCGCTTATGCGTAACGTTTACTGTTATTATGTATTATTAGCCTAAACAATAAATCAGGTAATCTGGCTTTCATAACTCAGTGCCTAGCCTCTTTAAGACATCACCGCACGTCACTGGCTCCAGAAAGGCCGCTGTAGTCAAATCCTGGAGTCACCGGCTGTGTCTCATTTGGAAGGCTGAATCCTCCGGAGGTCACATTTATCTGCCGCAAACGTCATGAGGCTCTTCATCCCAGTAAACTGACCATTACATTCCCATGAGGAAACTACAACAGTTTACACTTCACTAGCAATAACGCTCAGTTTTATAATGGAGACTGTCCTGAAATAAGACGTTCTTTATGACGTATGCGGCCGATAAATGTGACGTCAAGAGGACGCAGCTTCGACATGAGACACAGATCCATGAAAACAGACGCTAAGAAGCAGCGAGTCGTTCTTCTCCTTTCAGTTCACAATTTACATTCTTAGTGCAGATTGTGCTATCATTATTATTTTAAACTGATCTTTTAATCTTTAAACAGTTTGTATTACTGACTATTGAGAAGTATATTACTGTGAACAAGAATTATATTGTTTTTGATGGTTTCAATAAATTAAAAAAGATTGTCTGAACTAAAAACAGTCTGTGCTTGCAAAGATTATATGGCTGAATAAGTTTATTTTATATATCTGGCTTTTTTTAACATTTGTTATATGATGATATTTATCATATTTATTATTAAAAAGTTGAGATTATCCACTTACTCATCCATAAACTTACCCGGGTCTGTCACATAACCTGTTAAAACTCTGATCTATAACTAATATTCCCTGAAATTTCCAGAGACTTTAACATTATTCTTTGAAAGCTCTGGAATTTTCTTCTCAATCTATAATTTAGTTATTCTGTTTAGTGGGTTTATACCAGCAACATTCCCATTTACAACCAGCGTTTACAACCGAAGGTCCTTCTGAACAATCAGTTTATTCCCTGAAAGAGTTTGAGTCTTTATGTTTCTGTTTCTTCACAGATTTACCCACATCTACAGTGACTGTGACACCAGACAGTCGTGTATTCACTGGAGAAACAGTCAATCTGAAGTGTGAGATAAACTCTTACAGTTACTGGAGATCTGAGTGGTATAAAGGCAGTGTAAAGTTACAGACGTCTGAGCGTTACACTGTAAACACAGACACTCTCACTATCACAGGAGTAATTATATCTGATCAGGGTCAGTACGGGTGTAAAGGACAGAGATATAGAAGACCAAACTCATCAACATCAAGCTCTGCTGTTTCTCTCTCTGTGAAGGGTGAGTTCAACATCATTGTCCTCATAAACTCTCTCTACATTATAATGATCACATAACCAAGACACTGCAGGGTCACATGACCCACAGGTGGTACATTTGTCATTATATATTTTAAACAACAATAATATTTTAGTAAAAACCTAAAGTAATATTGACAAACTATATATAATTTGAAAGCTTGCTGACTGATTTTTTTAAATAAATGACAGAGGATCAGTAATTTATCAATTAGCAACTAGAATATTTAATACGCATTAGGCGTGTTCAGGCCTTATTTTAAAATAGCTATGAACATGAAAAATCATGAAAGATTGGTAGAAACTCCTTTTCATGCCAACAGTTCAAAAGATAAAACTTATGTGGTTAAAAGGTCTGAAAAGGTTTTAAATATAATGAAACAAATGATGGATTCTTGATTTGTGATGTGGCGGCGAGCTGTAACGCACATACGTGTTTTTATGCGCTTATTAGAGGTTGAATTCAAATCAAATACTGCAAACTGCTCATACTACTTCTCAATAGACCTCTACTTCATAAATTGTATGGGAATGATGGAAATATATGGTTCAGATCACTCTAAACATGTATGGAAATGCAGGCGTCCTTATATGGTCATTAACAGAGCTTGGCTGTCCTCTAGTGAAAAGGTTTGGTACTGCGCACAAACTAAATCTCACTGAAAGCTCATTTTTTGAGATTTCAACCTAAAATTTGGTACACAAATTGGCTTTGATTTTCTTGCAGTTTTAAAGTGAAACATGTTTTGTAAAAATATATATTTTATGCAAATAATTATATTTTTTACATTATACATTTTCATAAACTCAAACTTCTATAACATATTTTCTGTTTCACTTTCATAATTTTCACTTCTACAATAATCTTCCGAATGTCTTCTTTAAAACAAGAGCAGTCATAGGTCTATATTCCAAATCATTCTTGAAGTACAATTATTTATACAGCCGAACAAAATGCTCCACACTTCTCCACAATGGTAACCCACTGTAATTTAAATGGTTCTAATAATTCCAATGTAATTGAACATTAAACACAATTACACACTATCAAGTCTTCCCCTTTTCTCATTTTCTCAAAAACACATAATATAACACTTAATTTTAACATTTATGCTCTCTTAATTCAACCATATGCAAAGCATGCTGGGAACTAACAAGCACTGCCCAGTTTCAGTTAATGCAACACAAATCATTCATGTAATCCAACACAAACGGATTAAGTAAACTTAAATTATACATATTAAGCAGACTGAACACAATCAAATTAAGTTAGGGCAAAATGGCAGTTGGTGTCACACTATACTGCCAACCTCTGGATGTAAGATTTTTTTACTTGACATAAATGGTTTGTGTTTAGACAACACGTTAGGATTTTGTACTGTTAAGTTGAGACATAATTACGTGGACCTTAATAGAAAAAAAAAAAAAACATTTCAAGTCAACAAACACAATTATTCTAAGTAAACTAAATATAGGCTAAATATATTATGTAAAGTGCACAACCTTCCTAGTTAATTTTTTTTGAGAGAGATGCTAATGGGCATGTCCGGTTCAATGCATTATGCTAAGCTATGCTAAAAGTGGGACCCCCAGACCCGGAGATCGGCTGGATGGATTCGAAAACGGTAAAACTCAACTGTTTAACTTTGGGGGAGTTGTAAAATGAGCCTATTTCCAAAAAAAAGTGGAGTATCCCTTTTAATCAGACAACAGACAAGCATCATAGCATAAGAAATCAAATAAAAAGAAATAAAGAAATAAAACAAAGAAATACAACAAAAATACATTCAAGTGAATAAATAAAGAAATAAGAGGCTCAGCTTCTGCAACACGAACACACCGCAGTTGTTTTTGCTGTTATGTGACGTAGAGGTGCTGACACGTGGGGTGATGACATCATCGTTTCACAAAATACACAGATTACACACGAAACGCAAGTGTGTCGTTTTCAGATTTATCCACTCTGGGACCCGGTTTAAAAAAATAGCGGTTTCAGGCTCCCAAAACGCCGGACGCGTACGATTTACGTAGACTATACCGCTGAACGAGTCTCCGTGTGTACGGGCTCTAAGTTTCATCATGCTGGCATGTGTGAGTTTTAAACCGTGTGTGTTACAACTAGCTCTGCGTTAGTTTGTGCCTCGCTCACCCCTGTCCTCCAGACATGCTCAGTTCATTCATGAGCTGTGCAAAATATAATGCAATATATTACATAATACATGTCCATATATGGGAAATTAGGGCTTATATATTTTTTAATATACTGCAATGCATTGACCATATGGCGATATATTAATACCAGTAACGGGAGCATTTCACACCTAACCTTCAGTGGTGTTCTAGCTGAATTAATCCACCTCTTAATACGCTTTTAATAGTGTAGCGCACTGACTCTATAATGGTTGTGTAATTGCTGTTTTATTTTGCACCGGCAGTTATAGGGTTAATGCGGTGAGTTCGGAGAAGGCCAGTAGAGAAACGAGCGAGTGAATTCGGCTGGTGCGTTTGTGTTCAGTTGTTCTGTCGTTCTTCAGACGTTACAATAGTAGGCTATTAATGTTTGAAAAAAAAAATAGTTTTGATCATAAATTTACAAGAAAAAAATACAACATTTTACAAGAAAAATTAAGAAAAATTTACAAGAAAAACTAAAAAATTATATTTTAGATACTTGTATCGATTAGGCCAGTGATTCTCAACCGGTGGGCCGTGGGCCTCGGAGCGCCATCTGGTGGGCTGTGTAGGCAATACCCCCAAATTAATTTATTTTTTATTTTTTAATTGACAAATCTTGTTATTTTCTAATTATCTGATTGTTCTTATGTATTCATATGATCCAAAATACTCAAGTTAAGTCAAGATGCATTATCTAAAGGCTAATTTATGTTTAAATATCGCAACACCAATCACGTCACAACGTCAGATTGACGTTTGTTCGATCAGATGCAGTAACATTACTTTACTGTAATATGGATCGTGTTCTGGAAAGCAGATGTGGGAGTGCAAGCAAAAGCTTTGAAGTGTCTGGTGAGAAAATACGACACTGAATAGGCTACATTAGGCTTATAAGGGCAGGTACTAATTACAAAAGTTTATGGTTTATGGTCTGTGCTTCCCCTCCAGATGGAAAGCCAAGAGGGCCAAAAACGTGAATTTTAACATGTCAACAACACGTATTTAACGCATATTTAATGTGTTAAATACACGTGAAATATGCGTTAAATACGTGTTGTTTGCGCGTGACAAATCAGTGAGTTTACATTTACACAATATATTAATATGTATATGTTCAAAGATACTGTTAAACCATTTAATATATTGATCATTTATAGGGAAATATATTTTCTTTTCATAAGGGTCTGCAGATTAATGAAACCATCAGTGTAGCAAACAAGCTTTGAGACTTGATCATCTGTCCTCATAACACTGTTTGAGTCTCTTAGTTTGTGTTTCTGTCTTTCCTCTCAGGTTTACCCACATCTGCAGTGACTGTGACACCAGACAGTCGTGTATTCACTGGAGAAACAGTCAATCTGAAGTGTGAGATAAAGTCTTATTACAACTGGAGATATGAGTGGTATAAAGACAGTGTAATATTACAGACGTCTGAGCGTTACACTGTAAACACAGACACTCTCACTATCACAGGAGTAATTATATCTGATCAGGGTCAGTACGGGTGTAAAGGACAGAGAGATAGAAGACCAAACTCATCAACATCAAGCTCTGCTGTTTCTCTCTCTGTGAAGGGTGAGTTCAACATCATTGTCCTCATAAACTCTCTCTACATTATAATGATCACATAACCAAGACACTGCAGGGTCACATGACCCACAGGTGGTACATTTGTCATTATATATTTTAAACAACAATAATATTTTAGTAAAAACCTAAAGTAATATTGACAAACTATATATAATTTGAAAGCTTGCTGACTGATTTTTTTAAATAAATGACAGAGGATCAGTAATTTATCAATTAGCAACTAGAATATTTAATACGCATTAGGCGTGTTCAGGCCTTATTTTTAAAATAGCTATGAACATGAAAAATCATGAAAGATTGGTAGAAACTCCTTTTCATGCCAACAGTTCAAAAGATAAAACTTATGTGGTTAAAAGGTCTGAAAAGGTTTTAAATATAATGAAACAAATGATGGATTCTTGATTTGTGATGCGGCGGCGAGCTGTAACGCACATACGTGTTTTTATGCGCTTATTAGAGGTTGAATTCAAAACAAATACTGCTAAACCGCCCATACTACTTCTCAATAGACCTCTACTTCATAAATTGTATGGAAATGATGGAAATGTATGGTTCAGATCACTCTAAACATGCATGGAAATGCAGGCGTCCTTATATGGTCATTAACAGAGCTTGGCTGTCCTCTAGTGGAAAGGTTTGGTACTGCGCACAAACTAAATCTCACTGAAAGCTTGTTTTTTTAAAACGTTTTTTTTTTTTTTTTACATTATACATTTTCATAAACTAAAACTTCTATAACATTTTTTTCTGTTTCACTTTCATAATTTTCACTTCTACAATAATCTTCCAAATGTCGTCTTTAAAACAAGAGCAGTCATAGGTCTATATTCCAAATCATTCTTGATTTACAACTATTTAAGTCTGGATAGTGATGTTCATGTCTCTGTGATAAAGAGGGGTGACAGTGAAGGGGTGATGTGGAGCTCAACTCTTTTCTTACGCACTTCTGTATCAGCCACATCTGTTCCAGTAAGAGGACTGAAGCAATTATTTTAGTAATTTAAATGCTCATTTATTTGAGTCTTGAGGCTCTGAATCTGTTGTTCTCCTGCAGATCTAAAGCCGAAGCCTGAACTCACATCAGATCCTGCAGGAGCTGCACTGACTGGAAACACAGTGACTTTGACCTGTCGCATGGATCCGTCCACTGGAAACTGGGACTCTTACTGGTACAATCACACACTGAACCCTGAGACAGAGAAGACAGAAACAAACTCCTACAGCCTGAAGATTGATTCAGTGTCTGATGGAGGCCAGTACTGGTGTAGAGCTGGAAGAGGGAAACCAGTCTATTACACACAATACAGTGATGCACTGTGGGTAAATGTTACAGGTGAGAGAGACTGTAGTGTGTGATGCAACAAATACAGATCAGAGACAATATCTACACAACTTCTGAAACTATAAATGCAATAATCTGTGTTTGTACAGTGAGTCCTAAAGCTGTGGTGACGGTACGACCTGATGAACGAGTGTTTAGAGGAGAAGCAGTCTCTCTCAGATGTGATATAAAGTGGGGAGGAGACACTGAGTGGACATACAGATGGGAAATAGAGGGAGCCGACAACCAATATAAAAACACTGTCAGCCGAACCTCAACACAAGAGTTGAACATCAGCAGTGTTGATCTCTCTCACCGCGGTAAATACACCTGTACAGGACAGATACACACTCAAAGCTCTCAGCGCAGTGATGCTGTTACACTGACTGTCTCAGGTGAGTGTGTGTTTGTTGTGATCAGCTTCTCCATCAGTTTCTCTACGGCTCTGTAACTCGTGATGTTTTGTTCAGCTGAAGCTCAGGCATCAGTGCGAGTGTCTCCACAGCCGTGGCTGACTGAAGGAGAATCAGTGACTCTGACCTGTGAGGTTTCAGGCTCCTCTAAAGGCTGGACGTTCAGCTGGTTCAGAGATCATGATCATCTGTCAGACAGCAGCAGAGGAGCTGGAGGATCTTACACTCTCAGTCCTGCTGCTCTACAGCACACAGGAGTTTATACGTGCAGAGCAGAGAGAGGACCACCAGCCTATTACACACACAACAGCAGCTCACACACACTGTGGATCACTGGTGAGGGTTTATGCTTGTGCTCATCCGGATCTGTGTTTCACTGCAGTCTCTGTGCTGTCAGTTTTGATGGAGATTTTCCTCTTTTCAGGAGTTTCTGCTTCAGTGTCTCTGGTCATCAAGCCCAGCAGAAGTCAACACTTCTCATCGGACTCTCTCTCTCTGAGCTGTGAGGATCAGAGTAACTCTGCTGGATGGACAGTGAGAAGATACACAGACAAAGACACACAAACTTGTGCAAAACAAACAGGATCTGGATGTGTAATGGACTCTCTCAGCACATCTGACACTGGAGTGTACTGGTGTGAGTCTGAATCTGGAGAGAGACGTCGTCCTCGAAACATCACTGTACATGGTGAGTCCGGTTTATAATCGTGACATCTACTAGTCTAATGTTATAACCTACATTATGATTACAGTCTAAAGACATTTTCCACTAATTGTTTTCTGTACAGCTGATGACAGACTGAGTTCTATTCAATTATTTGAATGAGTTTCTCCATATGTATCTATTGGCGAGTTTGCATGGCCATTCTATCTTAATATAGTTAATGGTAAACGAACTTGGCTTGCTGTCCTCAAAGGAGGCTCGATCTAAACCCTCTATGACAGGACAGCGCAGAGGAAGAATAAGAGAAATGGAGGAGGAGATGGGGAGGAGGAGGAGGGATGCTGGAAGAATTGTCGCTGCTTATACAGTACAGGTCAAAAGTTTGGACACATTACTATTTTTAATGTTTTTGAAAGAAGTTTCTTCTGCTCATCAAGCCTGCATTTATTTAATCAAAAATACAGGGAAAAAATGTAATATTGTGATATATTATTACAATTTAAAATAATTGGTTTTCAATTTATTATACTTTAAATTCATATCATTTATTTATTTTCATTTATGAGTAATGATGCTGAAAATTCAGCTTTGCATCTCAGGAATAAATTATTTTTTAAAGTATATTCAAAAATGAAAACTATTAATTTAAGTTGTAATAATATTTCAGATTATTACTGTTTTTTTTTTCTGTATTTTTGATCAAATAAACGCAGCCTTGATAAGCATTAGAGACTTCTTTCAAAAATATAAAAATTCCAAATTTTTGACCTGTACTGTATACGCTCATAATGATGATTGACAGGACTGAATGTTTAGGGCTCCTCCGTTTTGTAGCTTCATTTATTGTGATGTTACATGAACTTGCCCTTAAATACCACATGCAAACAAAGCAAAATGTGACTGGTCACTTTTCACATTCATCAGACAGTTCTTACCATATCAATTGGCAGATTAAACTGCAAAATGGACGTGTTTTTATGCCAGTGGTTAAAAATCTGATACACAACCAACAAACTTTCATGGAAATTTGTAACTATTTAAATTTGTTGGCAAATTGGTGACTAATGTGTATGAATTTGTACAATCTCATTAGTATAATCTTTTTGTGCCCCACTGATGGTTGGGTTTAAAGGTGGACCTTGATGCATCCAAAAGCCACATAGAGGCGATAGAGGAATAATCCTTTGCTATTTGTTTGCAGTCGGTCGGCCTTTCCATCAAAAAAACTGATGAACTTTTTTTCGATTTTATTTTGATAAGCTATATAAAGCTTGATACGGCATTCAAACCGATGCAATGCGGTCAACAGAAAGTTTGCTCCCGCTACTCGCCTCTTCCAGCCCTCTCAAACAATCCACCATAGGAAATAATAAAGAGAGCAGAAGTGATCCGCTGTGCCCATGTGACCGTGAATAACCAATAAGAAATAACAAAGAATTATTAATGCTCCTACAATGCTTACTTAAAAAAAAAAAAAAAAACGGTTTAAACAAAACAATTCGTTACTCATAAAATAGTTGTTTTCTCATGAGATTTGTTAAAACTACACGACACTAGCATAAGAAAGCTTGAGAGGTGTAAAGTACAATTCATAATATCAGTATATTTCTTATGATTTGTTTAGCTATATTCTTATTATTTACAGTATTAACACACATTTCGTGTGTTTGTAGACGGTGAGGTGATTCTGGAGAGTTCTGTTGATCCTGTGATTGAGGGAGAGACTCTGACTCTACACTGTTTACATCGATCTACAAACTCCCCGATCCTCAGCGCTGATTTCTATAAAGACGGATCACTGATCCAGAATCAGACGACAGGAGTGATGAGCATCACTACTGTCTCAAAGTCACATGAGGGTTTCTACTCCTGTAAAACAGAGAGAGGACAGTCACTCCACAGCTGGATCTCAGTCAGAGGTCAGTGACGATCAGTGATGATATTATTGTAATATGATCATACAGGATCACGTCACTCACGGACAGATCTGTGTGTTTGTCATGTTCTTCAGTCTCAACAGCTTCATCTTCTCTTCTGGTCATTGGTGTGTCTGTAGGATTGAGTGTTTGCTTGTTGTTCTTCATCTCACTGGTTCTGCTGTGGAGACACAAACACAAGAAAGGTGTGGAGCAGTTCATCACATGTTATGAATTATTAAACCACATGAACATCAACAAATGGAAGATGCAGTTTCTGAAACCTAGACAGTCACCGCATGTTTATTAATAAATGAGCAGTTAATGCATGTAATCAGATTATATGTGAGTGACAAAACTCTTACAGTGACCATAATGATCTCTGTCTCTATTGTAGATCAGCACTGTAACATTCAACAGACATCAGTCCCGAATCCATCTGGAGAATCTCAAGCGTTAAACTCTCCTCTGCAGTCTGGTCAGACGCAATAACAAATGATTTATATTTATTTATTAATGCCCCCCCCCCCCCCCTCCCTTTTAGACTGTCTTGCTTTTAAACTTTCTCCTTGTTTGCTGTCCAGCAGATTCTGATCACATTTATAATGATGTGACTCCAGTGAATAGTGGAAATAAAGGTTGAGTCTTAAGAATTATTAGAAAATATCTACACATGCATCATGAAAAAATCAACAATAATCATTAAATCTGTGATTGACTTGTTCCTCATTGTGTTTTTCAGACGTCACATATTCAGAGGTCACTGTTAAGAAAAACATATCCGTGGATAAAGGTTAAAAAACCCCTTCAATAGAGTCATTAACCAATAACATTTATGCAATTTTAGTTAAAGAAAAAAATATATATATATTTCTTTCTAATTGACTAACTATATTTTTCTTGACAAAATCATGGCAAATAATGTGATGTACTCAGAAGTGAGAACAAAAGGAAAGAAAAGCAAAGGTGAGATCCTGTTTCCTGAAGTACAGCATATTTCCAGCATGTTCTGAATAATCTGATTTATTTTCTGTTCTGTATTAGATATTAATACTGCAGGACCCAGTGATTTGACTTACGCACAGATCAATATACAGGACAAGAAGAAAGGCAAGGGCAAAGGTAAACTCTCCACAAACTGCATCTAAACACAGCTGTCTGAATAAATCATCACATTTAACTAGATATCATATATAATGCTTCTATATTATCAGGAAAAGAGAACCATTTACTATCATTAACAGAACTGATAAAGACCTTCATTTTGGAAATGTAACAACAGTCTCAACAATCACATATGTTACTGAACCTGCTATTACATGATCATTGTGGTTTGAGAGGTTCTGTTCTCTCTTGATATGATTATGGATTATCAGTTATTATTGTAGTTGCAGATGTGAAGCGTGTGTTTATTCTCTGTTTCTCTTGTTCACTGTCAGAGAAGAGCAGCGAGTCTGGAGACACTTTATACTCTGAACTGAAGAACAACACAGATAGAGGTGAGAGAAACAGAGTCAAGCTTCATCACTGCTAAAGTTGAACTATTAAACATTAATAGATCAGAATGATTCATAAAGTCATGTTTATCATTTAGGAAGTGTGAAAATCTCATCAACATCTGTGTTCTTCAGGTGCTGATGCTGGAGTCGGTGATGCAACGTATGCTCAAGTTTTAAGGAAGAAAGCTCACAAAACCAATAAAACACGTAAGATTTTTCTTACAATGATTTTACAGTCAGTGACAAGAAGTTCACAATTTGCACTTTCATGTAGAATATAAATCTGCTTTTAGTGATTCCGTTCAGTTATTTGTGAGGATCAGGTTCATTGTGATCTTAAAACTGTAAATCATCAACAGCATGAGCTCAAATCAGAGCTTTTTATGGTCCACATTACCCAGATAACAGGGAACGTTCTTCTAACTTTAGCTATTGTTCTGGCTAGGTTCCTAACTTTTCTCCTTAATTTATTAAGGATCACTAACTTTCTGGGTTGAAAATGTCTTACGGTTGGATGTTACACAGTAAAATCCCCTGTGTTTAATGAACAGCTCTGAGCGAGCCTTAGTGACGACACCTGATGTTAAAGGTGGGGAAACCCGTTTTTGAAATATGCTGTTGGCCAATGTTGATATTTGAAATCAACACAAACAAACACACCTGTAACAGAGACAGGGGTGTACCAACTGCCACAAAGAGGCCCCAAAGATGTTCGAGCAGTTGTAGCACCACTGCCCTGAATATACCGGCCGATGGAGGCGTAAAAAAAAAAATGACGTGACGTGCTGATGAAGTCAAAAGTTCAGTGTTTATTCCCAAAAAGTGAAAAACAAAGATTTTCCAGTAGAGTGCAAATGATATTTACAGTGAAAATCCAAAAGAAAAGAAAAAAAAAACTGTTCAAAGTTAACTGCAAACAAAGATTTTGGCTATGCCAATAAATTGACCCAAAAACCGAGCAACCAACTCACTCTACAAGCTCCTTTCAACACTGAGAGGCCCTCTTAAAAAGGATAATCCCCTCCCACTTGGACTTAACCATTTAATAATTAAAGGTAATAAAGAAATTTAAGAAAAAACAAAAAAATAGATCTAACAGTAACAAAGACATAAACTGTTAGAATAATACTAAAATATACAAACATTGGAAACAAAACAAACTCAATTAATTATTAATGTTTAACAATGTTTAACGAAGAATCAAACAGAACATCAGTCTCCCCCTCAGACATGAGAACAATTAACTGTGCCTTCTATTGGCGGGAAACAGACATTTAAAAATGGTGGCAGTTACTGTGACCGGGTTTCGTCGGTTTGGTATGGGAAAATGTTCCAGTATGTAAGTATGATAATTCATATTATGCAAGTGGATAATTGAAAACAATAAACATTTAACATGGTAACCGGTCTTGTTTGAGTTCTTAATACAATACATAAATCAACATAGTGAAATTAATGACTCAGTAAATGCTAAGCTGAAGAAAAAGGACACGATGAGGATAGGAACAACACTTAAACAATACACAATCATTGACACACACATATCTGCGTTAACTGGTGTTAAAATTTGTGCAAAACAAATGATGTGTAATGTTAGTATGAAAAGTGAATGTATGCATAGTATGTTCTCATTCCAGTGTCATAATAAAAGTCATTTCACAAAATAAGAGTCTCTAGTCACAGAGCCCCACTGTGACACACCCCTTCTTCATTGCTCCGCCTCCAAAACTCAGCCTCCAATCCTAACAGCCCGAGTCGGATCCCGATCCCCTGCAAGCGAGGCAAGTGCACTAACAATGACGGTATACACCGCATTCACTAGCAGTCGTCAGCGCGACTCACACTAGCAGACCTCTATTACACACGCAATCCAAGAGTAGATGTCTGTTTATCATAGCAGAAGCGCAACAAAATAATGCTTACTGAAAAATAAAGCGAATCAAACCATGGGCCCTATTTTAACGATCTGAAACACAAGTATCAAATGTGAAACGCAAGTAACTGTGGGTGGATCTCGCGCGCTGTTGCTATTATACCGACGGGATAAATGACTCTTGCGCCCGACGCAAATCTAAAATGGGTTGGTCTGAAGTCGCTTCATTACTCATAGGTGTGGTTTGGGCGTAACGTGCCATAAACCAATCAAAGCATCATCTCACATTCCCTTTAAAAGCAGCCGCGCTTGTTCCACGGCGGATTGCTATTATAACGGCGGATTTGCCAGGCGCATGCCAGGAGCGGTTCACATCCGAGGAGACCTACGTTCTCGTCAGGGCCGTAAAGACAGAGAAGTGACATTGGGGATGGAGAAACACACCCAAATTAGCTTCGGTTAAACAGGCGTATAATAATTTGGGTAAATGTGAAAGCTAGATTTATGCCTATTTTTTCACATCTTCATGGACACCACAATTATTTCCCTCGTGTGTAATATTTTTCCTTGTAATTTTGTATGGTTTGCAAAAATGTCAACTGCTGCTTCTGTGTATGAGAGAAGCAAAGTGTATCCGCGTTGTGCACACGCTACATTATGGCCAAGCATGCGCCCTTAAAATAGCATCTGAATAACGCGCCACTGACTTTAGACTAGGTTTCTCCTGGTCAGTGGTGGAATTGTTTTCTGGAACTGCAAAATAGCACTAGGGAACGTTTTCGCCGGAACACGCCTCCTCTTTTCGCTGAACCGCCCTCAGGAGCGCAAGTTCATTCCCTAATTTACCGACATGCGTGCAAAATAGGAATGATACATGCGTCATTGTACAAAGTCAATTGCGCTGGGTGCAAGATAGGGCCCCCAGTGTTACTCGCGTGTGGAGCGAATCAAAGCAACATCTGTGTGTGTTTTTGGGCCTTCCCGCTTCGCTCTCTCCAGCCTGATCATAACCCTTCATTTTTCAGTGCTATTCTTCTGAGCTTTTCACTTTTGTATTGTGTCTCATCTCTATTGGTAGTTTCTACCGTGATCACATAACTCTATTTTGGTCACGAGCCTCTTCCTCTATTTACTCCTGTAAAAGGTCACCTTTATAAAGTCAGGAGGAGTCAGGTAGGCTTATAATATTGTCTTCTCTGATTATATTATCTCAGGGTCAGCTCTGATCTACTGTACCCCCAGGCCTACGGTTCAGAAAACAGCCAAGTCTACCAGTGTAGTGTGGGTTAGTTCAGTTCACCACAGCTGTCTCTCCTATTCCTGCTCATGCTCTCCCACGGCCTACTCAGTTGCGACTGTTTGACAACCTTGTCTGGATATCGCTATAAAAATATTTTTTTTTCAGACAGTCATCTCATGAAACCCCAAAAGGATTCTTACTCTAAAGCAATGAACAGACTGGGACAATCCTATCAGAGTTTTAGGGCCGTCCTCATTCTCATTTTATTATTTCTTGCAAAGGTAAAAGCTAAATACACCACTCTCTAAGATCCATGCCAGAGACACAATTACATTTTAAAGCTTACCCTGTCTTTGTTCAGTGTATGTTTTCTTCTCTAAGAATTGCAGGTTTCTTATCTTGATCTTTCGGGGAGTATTACAGAAACTTTCTATCTTAAGACTTAAAGGTATAGCGGAGGATTTTCTTTTTACGGTGGGTAGTGTAAACTATTGGTCCACCTAAGTGTCAATCATTCTGGTGATATGTTTACGTAAGGCCTTCGTACGTGCTCGTCCCTTAGTTTTCGCTTTCTGCGCATGCGCACTTTCAGGTGTTTATGTGTGGTGAGCTAGAGCTCAGCCATTCATTGAAGCTCGCCGTTTCACCGGGTCTGAAAATGTCTCAAGAGAAAAAGTTTGTACGAACTGTATGAGAAGAAAGGCCTCAGAAGAGAGAAACAAGATCAGAGAGAGTGTTTTTGGGAGATTGTTTCACACGATGGCGTGCGCTGAAAACACAGGTTGGGCTTCCCACTGATGCCTCAGTCGCAAAGTTTCTACTCGACAGGTAAAGTTTGGCATGCTATTTGGAGAAAAAGTGCAAATCTTTGCACTTTTGGAAAGTAATCTTGTATGAGCGATGCCGACAGCAACTTGTAAACAGAGCGTGCACGAGGAGAACCTCGCACACGTTTAATAGGCGTTCCCTCTCGGGAGCAGGTAGTGTGTTGCGCATGTGCATTTTTTCAAAAAGTGGAGAGGGCGGTTCTTATCTAAAATTCGGAAAGATCCTCCGCTATACCTTTAAGTTAAGATCTGACAAGTTAATTTAGGATTTGTCACACATTCGTATTACAGAAGCGAATCTGAAGTTGATTTAAGATTCTTATCCTGTCTTACAAAATCTCATCGTATCTGTAGTTAGGAAATCTTAAACCCCTCCATCCAGTTCGGTAATCAACTCTCAGGTCTGTTACCAAGCAACCAAACAGCTGCTGTGTGACGTTCAACGGAAAAACTCTAGAGATTAAAATGAAGAAACAAATTAAGTGGTTGTAACGAAGGTATGTTGTTGTGGGAAGAATTTAACAACTTTAATAATCATAAAATAAATAAACAAAACGAAAGTGAAGGCGGCAGCCCCTCACAGCCGACTGTCGCACACACATAAACTAAACAAAACATAAATAACACAACATAAATATTCCAGGCCTGTTCCTCTCTCGTCACTCCTTCTTTTATGCCTCCGCTCCTCTGTGAGAGATACGAGACCGGTGCGTTTGTACTTATATTTCGAAAATACCTGCATGTAATTACAGCTGTAATTAATTAATTAATTAATTAATTATAATTATTATAATTAATAAATTACATTTATAATTACACTGTTTACCCTTCCCTTACATCTTAACCCACCCAGGCAGAGTGATGTTATAACATTTTGTTGTTTGTCGAACTTGGCAAGTCTGAACTTTGCAAACTTGGTATTGAGAAACGCCTAAAGATCTGAAAGGTCAGACAAAGGAGACGTGCAACATGTGCAGTGTTGGACCTCCAGGAACACGGTTAGGAACCACTGATCGAAATGTTTTGGAAGAGAACAGTCCGTTTCTCTTGACGTGCTACAGACCATGTGATAATCTATAGCAAAAGTATAAAATGAACACTTGTGAGTTTTTAGCAACAGTGACATTTATACACTCACAGACATCAACAATCAGCATATGAAACATAACAGTCGTGACATCATGTCGGCATACAAAACTCATTAATGGAGCCCAGCATGTATTGGGGCATGAGTACATTATTCAGCTGAATTATTTAGATATTTATATTTAAATATTTTTTGATTGTTACCATTGTTGAGGTTTGTATGATGACTGTTGATGTCCAAGTGTGTCTCAACTATTACACAAGAGGTGTCAACAGCTGGATTTATGACCTTTGTCATTGATATCTCAGCTGTAATTATTTAAATCACTTTAATGCAGTAATGTGAATGCCATTGGAAAGACATGTTGAGCTGCCTATTCATAAATCTCTTTATCAATGCAGAATAGTTTTCCAAACTGTAATTGCTGAAAGAGAAAGACACTAACGAAAGTCAAGAGTTCAACTAAATCAAACACTGATCATCATAATGGTGTGTTCAAATGAACATCAAGATATAAACCTCTGCTAATTCTCAGTAAGAGCTTCTGTAGACGTCTGACAGACATAAAGTCAGTCTGGTTAGTAATAAGTGAAGCTGGTAATGCTGTTAGTGGAGTTGTTTAATGTGAGATCTTCAGAGATTTAACATATTTTATCTTCAGTTGATTTCATCCAAGACTGTGGCTGAAGTCAGTTGTAGTTTCTGTTCTTGTTGTTTCACTTTCCTTCAGTGATTCTGCTTGTTTACAGCAGGCGTCCGGATGTTTGAAAGAATGTTTTAGGAACATCATAATATCCTTTTAAAAGCATTCCTCTAACATTATGAAAACTGGACATTTTAACATCTCCATCACCAAAACAGTATGTTTGGAAAACGTTCTTAGAACAACAATTTGTGGAACTTGAATAGTTAATCAAACTGTGTTCTCTTTTTAAAGGTCCCTGAGAGCAGTGAAGAAAACAGACGGCAAGAGAGAAACACCAGCAGAAGAAATGAACCTGAGACTGCTCATGCTTGAATGAAAGAGAACTGCACTGCATTATCTGAACATATTATATAAGGAAATCTATCTTTAATATATACTAAAACATTTTCTCTAATGAGCATTTATTTTTAACACGTCTTATTAATTAGTGTCTGTGTTTTTGCCAAAACAAGATGATTTTTCTTATAGCGTACATTGTTGGGGGTAATGCATCACAAGTAACACATATTTTTATGCATTTAATCTCACTTTATTGTCCAATGTACTTGCTGCTGAGCTTCGATGATTCAGTCACATCATAAGCATAAATGACTTTAGATTTGTTGTTATTATTGCTGAAGAAAGTGTTAAACTTTCTTCTCCTGCATCCTATTCTTCTGCAATCTTGAATGGCAGCAGCTGAAGAGTTTGTTTGAGCGCCCTCTACTGTACACGCGCGGATTTGCATCTCCTTCAGCCTTATTATTTTAATTTTGGTGTGAAAGGGCCTTTACATTTGCCCAAAAATATTACGTTTTTTTTGTAATAATAATAAATAATAATAAAAAAGAGCCCATCTGAGGAAAAAGTACTTTTCTTAAAAAGTATTTTTTTAAGTGAGTAATGTTATATTGTAATGCACACTTTTCAAAGTAACTCTCCCGACACTGCTCATATATAGCCTACTGTTTTCTTACTTTCATTTATTTCATATTTGCTGTTTTTTTGCTGAAGTTAACAAACTGTAAGCTTTCTATTTGATAAATAAAGAGTGACATGACATTTTCTTTGCATGATTTTTTCATATTTGTTAACCTAAGATCACAAGGGTTGAAGAAATGCTAATACAAATTTTGATTTTAGATTGTTGTTATTCTTATGAACAAAAGTAATGACCATATTCTAAACAGTTCAGTGAAGGTGTTTTCAGTGTATTTTCTGATTCTTTGATGCTGTGACTAAATTGCCCAACAAAGGGAAAGTAACTACACATTATGAGTATGAAAACTGATAGCAATCAAACTTCATTGAAATCTTAGCTGTGTTTTGACTTTGCAGTGCATTATTATCTCTCACTGAACAGGGTGTCGTCATTAAAATAATATTTCATTCTTGATAACATTTAACGCTTTTAACATCCAGCAAACTATCAGAGGACGTCTCAATTTAACCGATTATTTTGAAGGATTCATCAAGTGTATCCTTAGCGTCCTTCAATCACCCACAATCCTTTGCACACATTCAATTCATGAAAAATAAACGTACAGAAAACGAGTCGGCTCTGAGTTTATTATTAAATGTAATACAAAATTAATGTCCGGGACATCAAGGCATAAATGTTATCTTTTGTTTTGGTGTAAATTAATAACACTAAACTGCCAGTAATGTCTGCCACTGGGAGACCACAGACGAGTGTCATTCACTCTATTGCATTAATGCATTTTTCCAAAAGTAAGTGTTATTATAGTATGTTGGTGCTGAAACTGTGGGGGCAGGAACATGTGTGATGCCATGCAGACTTAGACTGTCTTAGACTGTCTAGCATTTAATGCTGAGGATGAACAGCCCACAAGCCTCAGAAGGACTGACGGACACAGCCTCATAGGATGCCTGTGTGACAACCTGCATTTATGGGGGAAACAATACCTTTGTCCTGTAAAACAATACCTTTGACTCTTGCTTTTGCATTGCCAATATGTTTTTATTGTTTTAGCTTGTTATCAAACACATTACCAAAAAAACAAACAAACAAAAAAAGTCCTTATTTGAATTTGATATATATACACACATTCACAAAAAAGTTTTATAACCACTGGCAGAGAAAAACTTCCACTTCCACTGAGACAACTAGCCCTGATGTCCACTAATTAACAGATTGCCAAGCATAAATATTAATGCATAAAGTATTAATTCTGATTGATGTTTATCTCTCTAAAGTGGTGAGCGACATTAATTAGGTAGATGAGAACATGCTTAAAAAGACCAAAAAACAAGAAGAGGTTTAAGTTTGCTCGGTCTTCTCCAGTTGATGTGATGGACTCGTCCACTAAAGCTCCTGCTGACGGCAGCAAACTCCTCAACTCTTCACACAAATGCAGGTTTCGATCTCTGCACCGCATTACTGGCTGAATGCAATCATTCTGTCTGCCACACATGTCCTCTTCTTCTGAGCAGGACGATTACTCTTCCATCCAGAAGACCAAGACTGATGCTTCTTCCTCAACTTCAGTCCACAGATCTTTGAGGAGCAAGAAGAGGCATTGAGGCTGTAACCCAGGAGAAAGAAGCAACCAGAGGTTTGAGAATATCAAGGTTTTATACTGTGTGCATGTGTAACAGGTCAAAGAATGACAAATATTTCTGCAACCTTTCATTTTCTATATTCTATTGTTTCTGAGTTTATTTCACCAAAATATTGTATTGTTCAGTCATGTCATGGTAGCTTATAGGTATTGGGAGAGTTATGTGTTGTGTAAGTGCGCCCTCTATTGGATAGGAGCTAGAGGTGGTCCAACCTGATCTCACAGAATTACGTGAAATGAACACGACCCCTTAACCCCGATTTGCGTGGTGGTGGCACGTAATGTGTTACAATTACGTGTCGGCACCACGCAAACAACACCCATACAAAGTCAATGAGGCTCATTTGTCGTGGTGGACACACGGATTCCCTAGTTAGACAACGTCACAGTGGGCAGCGGTAAATGTTGTTTTCTAGTTTACGAAACGTCCTCCTTTTATAATGTATTGTAGTGTATTACTTCCGATTTTTGTTGTCTAAATAACAGTAAATTGTTTGTGATATAACTATCCATTTATAGATGGAGTAGTTTTAAAGAATGGCCCGAGGCTGTGTTAAATAGATTGTTCCCTTTACTTTATTAAACCATTTACGATATTTTATTCTTTTCAAATGTATTGTCTGTCATAGCAGCGAATATTATTAATTATTATTATTATGAATCAGAAGACTTTCAGTCGTTACCACGGCAACGATGCGTCACGTTACGCACGCTTCTTACCCATAATCACTGCGCTTTTACCACTCATTTCTCCCGCCACATGACTACAGTAAGTATCTCAACCCCTCGGCTCGGGGTGTTTGTTTGTTAAAAAGCACGTAAAACCTTTGCTGTTATTTCTTTAGTTGTAGCTGGATTTAATCATCCATGGAGTTTAGGTTGAATTTGTTAGTGTTGCATTATCATTTACACGGCTACCCGCCGAAGTAGTTACGTTAGCTAGCCGGCCAAATGACAGCTGCCCCGACCCCGGCACAGTAGGAATGTGGCACTTCCACAACAAAAATCAGTTTAAACTCGTGTATTTGTCCATGTGTTGTGAGGACAACAATTAACAACGTGTTGTTGCAGTGGTTAAAGTTTTATTCAAAGTGCAAAGTAAATGTCAGAAGTGTAACTAAGGAGAATTACCGCAATCGGGGATGGACTAGAATAAAAAAGTGGACCGGGAGTCTTTCCAGAGGATTTGACTGCTCAGTGCGACTCAATGTCAATGACCGTTCATACATACCTGATATAATTAATGCATAATTAACTTGTAATTAACATAATTATCCTGTAACACTTTTCGTTCATACTTTTGTAAGACTTTGCCATTTTAGAAGACACTGAATCATAATTGTTACTTTAGTTATGTGTGACATTGAGAAGAGAGAGCAGTAGATATTATGAGAAGTGTTTTATGCAACAGGACAGAAAAAGACCACCTTTTCCATTATTTGTAGGCCTAAATAAAAATAGATTTGTGTTGGTACTTGCTTGTGTCAAGTGAATGTGGTACAAATCTGATATTTGTACAGTAAGGATTGATTTGTATTGTACGTAGTGGTTGTGATTGATACATAGCCAGTTAATAAGTACTTTGTCCTAACAATTAAGAAATGATCATTTACTACAAATGCTATTCTAATAATCTTTTTGCTTTTTTCTTGTTTTACAGCTATATTGCAACACTTTGACACCACCAACACACACATATACACACACGCACACAAATCAAACCAACGGCACTTTTAAGAGCCACTCTCTCTCGTTCTCACTTGTCTCTTCCGATCTCTCTCTTTCTCTCTTTCTTCATTTTGTGTATTGTTTTTATATTGTTTGTATTTGTTTGTGATGTCCCTCAATTCTGACGTGAGGGTCTTTGATGATCCCAATGATGCCAGGATCCACATGACAGCATTAATTAGTGATGCTTATCTCCATGATGCCAGGGTAAGGCTTGTCATGATAAGCAAATAGTGCATAAGTCTGAAAATACTAATTGCATTTGCTTTTATAGATGTGATGTAAATGGTTAGTAAGACCCTTTTATGCAACTACTGAATAATGCTCAATTATAAGTGCTGCTGATATAAGTGCTCTGCAATATAGGCTGCCATGGCCATGGAAACTGCCTTTCCTAAAAAAAAAACGAGGAAAAGGAGGAAGAGATCCCTCACTAATCCACTGGTCACAGGCAGGCATGAGAAACGTCGGGAAACACACTGCCCTGAATCAGGTTTGTTCTTTACTAAAACATGATTACTGTATCTAAGAATAAAGATAATTCATTAAAAAGTGTTTTGGTGGTTACACGTACAGATACCACTTTGACAAAATGGTGTTGCAATGTTTGTGAAAAATGTTCTTACTAATATAGAAGATAGTTAAAGAGCATGCGACTGATAATCCTTACTTGTGTTGTGTATTAATAATTTATATAGTTTCCCTCCCTCCAGTCCTTATGGAATATTTTCATTTGGAAATGAATTGGTTTCATGTTATATTGATCAAAGGGTTAAGCAAAATGACTGTCTCTGCAGCTGCTTCTCAATCCAGAAGAAGGGATCCTGTGCATGAGGAAGGCCTTCAGATAGAAGATCAAGAGTTGGCAAGTCTTGGTGAGGATACTGAGTGTTACAGTAGTAACACTACACTACAGTTTTTCCAATTTCCACCATTTATTTAATCATAATTAAGCATTATGTTTTGTCTATGCTTCCACTACAGACTCACAGTATAACTGATATATACTTGTGATCATAATCATGAGTATAGACCTTTTAAGGACAAGTGAATGTATATTTTTGTTTTTTAGAAACAAGACTCCAAGAGTTAAGGGACACCATAACTGCAGTCCAGGTTCCGGAGGGAACAGACAGAATGGTTTCTGCTTGGGAACAAAGGCAGCTTCTCACAGATGTGAGAATGAAAACCGCTAGGCCTATGCTTTTGGATGCAAAGCTCTCAGCCGAGAGAGTATTCATCCAAAATTGTCACAGATGCTGTGCTGTAGAAGCTGTGATTAGGTGCCTGGACTGTGTACCACTGGATATGGAGTTCCTCTGTGCTACCTGTGATATGGAGGCCCACAAGAGAAATGTCTTCCATGACAGAGAGGCTGTGTTCCATGGATTTCTTGAGCCCATTCCCCCTACAACTGCTGTGGTGGTGAATGAAAATGGCCAGCCTCAGTTTTGTGAACAAAGTATGTTAAAATTAGCATTATATCAAATTTTCTCATACTTAAAGTGTAATTGTCCAAATGTTGTTGTAGATAGTGCACATGTTTATATTTAACAGTGTTTCTAAATGGCTTAGACATTTTTTCTAAAATGCTAATCTCATTCTAAGTTTATTCTAAAAACTCTAAAGTGCAAGTGTGAAATTTTATAGCTGAATAACAAAAGTATGATTGGTTTTGACAGTTCTGTCCAGCACATCTTTGACCAGCTAAGTCAATTGCGTCTTAATATTTTTCAAAATGTGCTTAAGCATTTACATGTTGTTTCAACATAATGACAATCACAGGTGGAATAGTGGTGTGGCCAGTTTGGATTAATTGTTGGGTTTTAAAGCACTATTTTGAAAATGAGGTTAGCGTTTTGGGAAATGCATCTAAGGGACTGAGGAGAAGCTGTAAATACACCCTTCATAACTTCTTTCTGTTTTGCAGTATGTCAACTGCCTGTTCCTGCACCAAGGTCAATTTGTGAATGCACTCATGACCTCACAATCACTCCAGGGAAGCATATTTCTGTGGTCACCATCAATGGTATGTTGTTCTGAAAGCCCTCCTTTTTGTGCAAGTATTATTGTACTAGAACTTTACCACTGTGTGCAACGCAAAGCTTTTTATCACCATGTCATTTTCAGGCAATGCCCAAATGCCATGTCAAATAGCTAATATATCATATATTTGTATCTCTGTATTGAAGGCAATCTGTTGCAATTTGATTACTGAAATTATTTTAGTCTTGACTACAGTACAGTATATTCACTTGTTCACAGGACGATACAATGTCTGCTTGCCTCGGAAATCCTGTCCATCATGCTCTGCAGAATGGACTCCCGAGGTGAAGGACCTGCTTGTTTATCGGTACTGGCCAGCTAGCACCAGCTGCCAGACCCTATACAAGTTTGATGTCTTCACCTCGTTTGAGCATATGAAGGTGACTGCACCAGCCATGTCCAGACAGGCCTTCCTGAAAATGTTGGAGCACAGATCTGTTCAAGCTGGAAGGGTAAATCTGCCTGAATATCATTGAAACATATAACAAACAAAATTATATTACTGTATACCTAATATTTAATTGTGGGCATTGCTTCAAAATTCTAACCAATCATTTCTTAATATGCAGACAGGTAGTATCTGTGCTGATACATTTCAGCGGAGCTTTTTTGAGTTTACCTTCTGTGAATACAAAGAAGAGAGTCAATTTATTTGCTTATGTGAAAATAATAAAACACTTTTGGTGAATGAGATGATAGGAAAACTACATACCAGAATGGCAGCATCATCAAGAACGTGGGACTTATTTTTATTTTTTTTCATAGATGCCAACCACTGCTTCTGCTGACTTTTAAATTTTTCCATCTTTTTTTTGGAGTCTTACATTTTGGGGTTGTGGATGGTTGCAAAATGAACAAATTTTAAGTCCACAATATATTTTTTCCCCGCAGTTTGGGCAGGTCTTTTTTTGTGACCCTCTTGTGAATAAAAGATTATTAGAATAGCATTTGTAGTAAATGATCATTTCTTAATTGTTAGGACAAAGTACTTATTAACTGGCTATGTATCAATCACAACCACTACGTACAATACAAATCAATCCTTACTGTACAAATATCAGATTTGTACCACATTCACTTGACACAAGCAAGTACCAACATAAATCTATTTTTATTTAGGCCTACAAATAATGGAAAAGGTGGTCTTTTTCTGTCCTGTTGCATAAAACACTTCTCATAATATCTACTGCTCTCTCTTCTCAATGTCACACATAACTAAAGTAACAATTATGATTCAGTGTCTTCTAAAATGGCAAAGTCTTACAAAAGTATGAACGAAAAGTGTTACAGGATAATTATGTTAATTACAAGTTAATTATGCATTAATTATATCAGGTATGTATGAACGGTCATTGACATTGAGTCGCACTGAGCAGTCAAATCCTCTGGAAAGACTCCCGGTCCACTTTTTTATTCTAGTCCATCCCCGATTGCGGTAATTCTCCTTAGTTACACTTCTGACATTTACTTTGCACTTTGAATAAAACTTTAACCACTGCAACAACACGTTGTTAATTGTTGTCCTCACAACACATGGACAAATACACGAGTTTAAACTGATTTTTGTTGTGGAAGTGCCACATTCCTACTGTGCCGGGGTCGGGGCAGCTGTCATTTGGCCGGCTAGCTAACGTAACTACTTCGGCGGGTAGCCGTGTAAATGATAATGCAACACTAACAAATTCAACCTAAACTCCATGGATGATTAAATCCAGCTACAACTAAAGAAATAACAGCAAAGGTTTTACGTGCTTTTTAACAAACAAACACCCCGAGCCGAGGGGTTGAGATACTTACTGTAGTCATGTGGCGGGAGAAATGAGTGGTAAAAGCGCAGTGATTATGGGTAAGAAGCGTGCGTAACGTGACGCATCGTTGCCGTGGTAACGACTGAAAGTCTTCTGATTCATAATAATAATAATTAATCATATTCGCTGCTATGACAGACAATACATTTGAAAAGAATAAAATATCGTAAATGGTTTAATAAAGTAAAGGGAACAATCTATTTAACACAGCCTCGGGCCATTCTTTAAAACTACTCCATCTATAAATGGATAGTTATATCACAAACAATTTACTGTTATTTAGACAACAAAAATCGGAAGTAATACACTACAATACATTATAAAAGGAGGACGTTTCGTAAACTAGAAAACAACATTTACCGCTGCCCACTGTGACGTTGTCTAACTAGGGAATCCGTGTGTCCACCACGACAAATGAGCCTCATTGACTTTGTATGGGTGTTGTTTGCGTGGTGCCGACACGTAATTGTAACACATTACGTGCCACCACCACGCAAATCGGGGTTAAGGGGTCGTGTTCATTTCACGTAATTCTGTGAGATCAGGTTGCAAAAACAGCACAAGCGTACAAAAGAGTAAAATATGAGCAGAAAATGCAAGAGAGCACAAAGTACAGAGTAATATAACCAAGGAAAACATACTTTTTAAGAAAGCATGACCATAAGTTTAAGTTTTGTGCAAAATAACTTTTAATGCTTTTAAAGTTTTTATTCATGCTTGTTATTTCTTGATTCACGTTTATTACATTTTGATCCGTGACCACGTTGTTTGCTATTCTGATCATTTTGCATAATTTTTTTCAATTTGTGCAATATATTTTTACATGTGTAATTTTTGATTCATGCTTATTATTTTTTGATCCGTGGCTGCAATACTTTAGGCGGGAAATTGATCTCATACTTCTCCATCAGTTTCGCTCTGTAACTCGTGATGTTTTGTTCAGCTGAAGCTCAGGCATCAGTGCGAGTGTCTCCACAGCCGTGGCTGACTGAAGGAGAATCAGTGACTCTGACCTGTGAGGTTTCAGGCTCCTCTAAAGGCTGGACGTTCAGCTGGTTCAGAGATCATGATCATCTGTCAGACAGCAGCAGAGGAGCTGGAGGATCTTACACTCTCAGTCCTGCTGCTCTACAGCACACAGGAGTTTATACGTGCAGAGCAGAGAGAGGACGACCAGCCTATTACACACACAACAGCAGCTCACACACACTGTGGATCACTGGTGAGGGTTTATGCTTGTGCTCATCCGGATCTGTGTTTCACTGCAGTCTCTGTGCTGTCAGTTTTGATGGAGATTTTCCTCTTTTCAGGAGTTTCTGCTTCAGTGTCTCTGGTCATCAAGCCCAGCAGAAGTCAACACTTCTCATCTGACTCTCTCTCTCTGAGCTGTGAGGATCAGAGTAACTCTGCTGGATGGACAGTGAGAAGATACACAGGCAAAGACACACAAACTTGTGCAAAACAAACAGGATCTGGATGTGTAATGGACTCTCTCAGCACATCTGACACTGGAGTGTACTGGTGTGAGTCTGAATCTGGAGAGAAACACCATCCTCGAAACATCACTGTACATGGTGAGTCCGGTTTATAATCACAACATCTACTAGTCTAATGTTATAACCTACATCATAATTACAGTCTAAAGACATTTTCCTAATTGTTTTCTGTACAGCTGATGACAGACTCACAGACTCCCGTAAGGGGGGTCAAAGGGGGGGGGGGGCATATTTTTTGGACGGGTCATGGGAGTGGGGGTGTTTCATTAATAATAATATTATTAGTGTTTTTGTTATTAATAATTGCTCAAATACAAAGTATTTATTCAATTTCCGTGTGTGTGAGAGAGAGAGAGAGAGAGAGAGAGAGAGAGAGAGAGAGATTATGACTGGTGTTGTTTATTGTAAGTGTTTGTTGCCTTTTTGGACTTGTTGCCTTCCACCTGCACTGTCTCTTCCTCTAATGGGCCTACCCTTTTCGCTACCTTCTCTGGGCCAGCATCCTCTAACCTGGCATTTTTAGGGGACTATCCTCTCAGGGCGAATGAGAGGATGCTTAATTGCTTTTTACCTGACATCTTTGAAAGACAGATGCAATGATTAATGCATCCATGGCCAGGATATAATTATAAAATATGACATTATTTTAACAGTGACCTACACTACAGGCCAAAAGTTTGGACACATTACTATTTTTAATGTTTTTGAAAGAAGTTTCTTCTGCTCATCAAGCCTGCATTTATTTGATCAAAAATACAGAAAAAAAATGTAATATTGTGATATATTATTACAATTTAAAATAATTGGTTTTCAATTCATTATACTTTAAATGATCATTTATATCTGTGATGCAAAGCTGAATTTTCAGCATCATTACTCCAGTCTATCACATGATCCTTTAGAAATCATTATAATATGATAATTCATTATCAAAGTTGGAAACAGTTCTGCTGCTTAATATTTTTTCATAACCTGTGATACTTTTTAGGATACTTTGATGAATAAAAAGTAAAAAAAAAATGTTTTAAATGTTTAAATGCAAATGTTTTAAAAATAGAAATCTTTTGTAACAACAATATACACTACTGGTCAGTAATTTGGGGTCAGTCATTTTTTTTCTTTCTTTTTTTGAAATAAATCAATACTTTTATTCAGCAAGGATGTGTTAAATTGATAAAAAGTGATAGTAAAGAAGATTTATATTATTAGAAAATATGTTTTTATTATGAATAAATGCAGTTCTTTTTAACCTTTTATTCATCAAATATATTAGGCAGCAGAACTGTTTCCAACACTCATAATAAATCAGAATATTAGAATGATTTCTAAAGGATCATGTGATAGACTGGATGTCACATGTGACACTGAAGACTGGAGTAATGATGCTGAAAATTCAGCTTTGCATTACAGAAATAAATAATTTATTTAAAAACCAATTATTTTAAATTGTAATAATATATCACAATATTAAGTTTTTTTCTGTATTTTTGATCAAATAAATTCAGGCTTGATGAGCAGAAGAAACTTCTTTCAAAAACATTAAAAATAGTAATGTGTCCAAACTTTTGGCCTGTATAACATCGACTATGCAATACACTTTCATTTATTTAGTGCTAATAAAATTATTAAGCCTATTTCATCTAAGTCATCTATCTCATCTAAGACAGAGATGTTTATAATGTGACAATATGTCAGTCATCGTGTGATAACGAAAACATGACTAGGCCTAGACGTAGTTACTTGTTCTGAGCAGGTGTTAACAGGCTGTAAAACTGTTGGCTAAGTTACAGACACTCATGAAAAACTGATGCTAATTATCTGGGAAAAATTATCTAACAGCAGTCAAGTTGTCACTGTTTGTGTCAAACAAGTTGTGAATTTGTTGTAACATTAAAACAGGAGATCGTGACTTACTCTGTGCTCAAAGTGATGCTCGGAGCTCCAGTGTTCTCTTACGAGAGGTTCTCTCGTATTGCGTAAGTAGCTTACGCATCGGGAAAGTCTTCTTTCTTCGAGATCTGAAGCCAAAAAATTATCCTTAATTTTGTATTCATTGTCAACGCAGTGCAGCAGCCGACAGACCTAGGCAGGCTGTATAAGCGTGCTCATTGGCTGCTCGGCTGCAACTGCTTAAGCCTATCGGTGAGCGCTCTGAACGCGGCAACCAATGAGGGCGCTTCGCGCCCTCCACACCCTTCTAACCGTCAGAATGGGCGTGGCCAGCGTGTATATATTCAGCGCTCACAGGCTAAAATTCTGATTTTCTTGTCTTCAGCGACGCTCTTCGCATCGCTGGATCTTGAGAGCCGCCGCCGTTGAAACCAGCGACCGGCAAGCTTAGGACAGCGCCTGAGGAAGCCGGCCGTCTTCGCCGCCTTCAGCCATCCGTGCCTGCTACGCTATCCGGCGACATATCCTTTACATTATTACTGTTTCTAAAAGAGCACGAGGCGTTTTTGTAAAAACGCCTCGTTTTTGCGGCTCGTGCCGCGCCCCGCTCAGCTACGGAGACCGCCACCTCTCTGCGCTCTCCGCCTGGGCCGCGGGCACGCCGCCACCGCACTCTCCGAGTGCGAAGAGTTTTCAATGTCGACCCTGCGGGCTCGACTTGAAGCTTTCGACCAAGCTGTCGCTCCGCCTGTCCCTGCCGGGCCGCGCAATAAGAAGCGCCACTCGCAGCGACCACCGGAGACTGTTGTGACTGAGGAGCTCGCCGGAACCTCTCCCTCGAGCTCTCTCTCGCCCTCTCCCTCCCGGCCGCTCAACCGCCGGCTCTGCCCGCGCCGCCGCCGCGTCAGGAGATGAGGCGAATGTGATAGATACCCGTACTCTCCCTCTGTTCGAGCCGTGCAATACGCCGCTCACAAGGGATGGCAGAAGCGGACGGTCTCGGAGCGAGTTTCCTCTCCCTCTGTTCGAGCCGCGCAAACTAAGCCGCTCACGAGGGATGGCAGAAGCGGACGGTCTCGGAGCGAGTTTCCTCTCCCTCTGTTCGAGCCGCGCAAACTAAGCCGCTCACGAGGGATGGCAGAAGCGGACGGTCTCGGAGCGAGTTTCCTCTCCCTCTGTTCGAGCCGCGCAAACTGCGCCGCTCACAAGGGATGGCAGGAGCGGACGGTCTGAGCTCTCTTTACGTTACAAGAAAGCTACTCCGTCCTCGCGCGTCACTGGTGAAAGGGGAACAGAGTGTTTTCGTCCCGCCGTGGCCTGGACTATAACCTCCATTCTCACACATTTCTCAGTCCCCTCTTAAGTTCAGGCGACTGGAATTGTTACTATTGCAGTATACGAGCCTGTTATAAATACACGCTCGCCTGCAATCAAACGCCGTCACAAGACATGATACTAATGTATTCTCCCCTGTGGCTCAGTGGCGGAATCCTAGACTGTCAAGCCAGAGACCGGGGTTCGGTCCCCGCTCTCGCGGCAGTTAAAGTTTATGCTGTTCGCTTCTCCGAGCTCGCGGCCAGTTTTTCTTACATACAGAAAACAAGCCCGCTCTCTCCCTCGTTGGGCCGCGCAGATTGCGCCGTTCAAGGGATGACAAAGCGGACGGTCACGAGCAGCGTTCAGCGTGCGCGCCTCACTCACCGGCGAAAAGAGAAGAGAGTGTGTTAGTCTCGCTACGGCTGGACAACCGCCAATCCTCACACATTTCTCAGTCCCCTCTTAAGTTCAGGCGACTGGAAATATTACTATTGCAGTAAACGAGCCTGTTTTAAACACACGCTCGCCTGCAAACGAACGCCGACGCGACACATGAGGTCGCTTTTTATATGCTCGCGCTAACTGAAAGCCTATGTGTCTCCCCTGTGGCTCAGTGGCAGAATCATACGCTTTCATGCGAGAGACCCGCGTTCGATCCCAGCTCTCGGGGAAAATAAAATTTATGCTGCTTGCTTCTCCGAGCTCGCGGCCAGTCTTTCTTACTTACAGAAAGCGAACCCGCCCCTCGCACCACACCTTCTCAGGGTGCTCGAGTATTTTTTGAGCGTCTAAACACGAGAGAAGAAAAGACGGTTAAATCCCGCAGCCCTGCGGCTGGACCACCGTCGAAGCTTAACGCTCTGTCAGTCCCCGTTGCCACGGCTACTGCAGCTGTTTACCCCGCAGTCAACGAGCCGGTATCTACCCGCTCGCCTGCGCGCATCCGCCGTTCTCACGGCAACCCAGAAAAATGTCAAAAGAGCATAATGTCTGGTTGCACGGCTGACGCCGTATGTGTTTCTAGTACAGTGAATGTGCCCACGTTCTGTGCTCACCCCTGTACACAAGCACTATACATCCCGTGTCTCTCACAGAGCCCACTCTCATGAAGCAGGCAAAAGCCGCTTTAGTGTTAAAAGTAGGTCACGTGTCCACTTCTCCGTGCCCACACCTACTCACTGCCCGCTCTGTCACACGGCCTCGCACGACCGGTCATGTTTTAAATGTGAGTCCTGTGCCCGCCCTCGAGCGCTCACACATACTAACTACATTTTCGCGCCTCACACCGTATGTTCCCCGTCCAAAGCCACCGGGACACTGTGTGTAAGACGGCCAGCTATCGCTACGTGCGATCCGCCGTATCTAACCACCAAGAGCGCGCGCGCCGCGCCCGCCCCTGAATGTAACTCCTGTGCCCGCCCTCGAGCGCTCACACATACTAACGAACATTTTCGCCCCCGACGCCGCCATCGCGCTTCGCGCCTCACACTTTATGTTCCCCGTCTAAAGCCACCGGGACACTGTGTGTAAAACGGCCAGCTATCGCTGCGTGCGATCTGCCGTATCTAAGCACCAAGAGCGCGCGCGCCGCGCCCGCCCCTCCGTTTCGAGCTCTCGAGCCCGCGATGCGCGGCGATCGGAGCCCGGAGGCCATTCTGCCCCTGGCTGCACACGCAAAAGCGTGGGAAACTATTCCAGGCGCATCAGAACGGGTGCTAAGCACAGTAAAACAGGGCTATACTCTGCAGTTCGCTCGCCGCCCTCCGCGCTTTCAAGCGCGTATCGAGACCAGAGTGAATGGGAAAGTAGCACATCTACTTCGAGCAGAAATAGCTACACTTCTGTGCAAAAGGGCTATGGAACCGGTTTCCCCTTCCATGAACGAGTCGGGCTTTTACAGCCGTTATTTCCTCGTTCCCAAGAAGGACGGAGCTCTCAGACCAATTTTGGATCTGAGACGTTTGAACGAGGCTCTTATGAGAAGACCGTTCAAAATGCTCACAACCAGACAAATTCTCACGCAAATTCGCTCGAGGGACTGGTTTATATCTCTTGATCTAAAAGACGCGTGCTTTTCAGATCCTGATAATACCCCGTCACAGGCCATTCTTGAGATTCGCCTTCGACGGTCAGGTATATCAGTACACGGCCCGCCTGTCGACACAGCGCGCGCGCTGCATTCGACGCCTGGCCGCGTCCCTCCGGCCGGGCAGCACCGTACCTCTCAAAACATTTCAGAGGCTACTGGGTTGTATGGCCTCAGCCGCAGCAGTGCTTCGGCTGGGTCTTTTACGAATGCGCCCGCTACAATGCTGGCTGAATGCCCGAGTGGCTCACAGAGCATGGGCTTCCGGCGGTATTCGCATCAGAGTGACTCAGAGCTGCGTTTCAGCTCTGAAGCCCTGGTTAGCGGCCGACTGGTACCAGCGGGGAGTGACAATGGGAGCTATCTCACACCACAAAATTATCTCGACGGACGCTTCCACCTCAGGCTGGGGCGCTCTGTTCGAGGGCAAACCGGCTTTTGGCCTATGGTCAGACCGGGAAAGATGCCTCCACATAAACTGTTTGGAGATGATAGCGGTCGAGAACGCGCTCAGGCGCTTCCTCCCATTCATACGGGATCACCATGTGCTAGTCCGCTCGGACAACATGTCCTTGGTATCCTATGTGAACCGACAGGGCGGTGTCAGATCCAGGAACCTGTGCAGGCTGACAGAACGCCTCCTCGTGTGGGCTTACCGCTCGCTGCGCTCGCTGAGAGCCGCGCACGTGCCGGGCCACCTGAATGTCGGTCCAGACAGACTGTCCAGGGACAACATTCCCCCGGGAGAATGGTCTCTGCACCCCCAGACAGTCCAGTTTCTCTGGCGCCTATTCGGCAGAGCGGAAATCGACCTCTTTGCGTCGAAAGACAATGCTCAATGCCCGAAGTTTTATTCAAAGAGCGAGGACGCGCTGTCCCAGACATGGCCCAGCCTCCCGCTGTATGCTTTTCCTCCGATCTCCCTGTTGCCACAGGTCATTTCGAGGATCAGAGAAACGCACCACTCAGTGCTGCTTATAGCCCCGCGATGGGAAAACCAAACTTGGTACCCAGAGCTAGTGAGGCTGTCGCACTCACCCCCATGGCCGATCCCGGTGAGAAAGGATCTCCTCTCCCAAGCCGCTGGATCGATCTGGCATCCCCATCCAGAGCGCTGGTCGCTGCATGCATGGGTGATCAACGGATACCCGTTGACCTGTCAGAAGGGGTCGTGAACACGATCACGCAGTCGAGAGCCCCCTCCACGAGACGGCTCTACGCGTCTAAATGGTCGGTGTTTTCTAAATGGTGCGCTACTCAAAACCTGGATCCGCGCGCATGCGGGGTCCCGCGGGTGCTCTCCTTCTTGCAAGAGCTGTTGGAAAAGGGCAGATCCCCTTCCACGCTCAAAGTATATGTGGCCGCTATTACAGCGTTCGCTGAGACGACGCTCGGCCGGGCAATGGGAAGGAATGAGCTCATTATCCGCTTCCTCAGAGGAGCTAGACGGATGAATCCCCCGCGGCCCCCCTCGGTTCCCTCGTGGGATCTGTCCTTGGTCCTGGCGGCCCTAAAGGCTTTTCCCTTTGAACCGCTTGAATCCGCGGATCTAAAGTATCTGTCGCTTAAAACCGTTTTTCTGATAGCTCTGTCTTCAGTCAAACAAGTGGGTGATTTGCACGCGCTATCTGTTAGCCCTGCATGTCTAGAGTTCGGGCCGAATGACTCGAAAGTCATTCTCAGACCGAGGCACGGTTACATCCCCAAAGCGATTGGAACCCCGTTTAGGGCACAAGTTATTTCCCTCTCGGCTCTGCCAGCATCCGATAGTGGGGACAGTGATAACCTCCTATGCCCTGTCCGGGCGCTGAGAGTTTACATCACGCGCTCCGCCGCTTTCAGGCGTTCAGAGCAGCTCTTTGTTTCCTTCGGCGGACGCACCAAAGGTCTTGCCGCCTCGAAGCAGAGCTTGTCCAGGTGGATAGTGGACGCGATAGCAGCAGCTTATGCCTCCAAACACCTGCAGTGCCCTCTGGGCATCAGAGCCCATTCCACTAGAGGCATGGCCTCGTCGTGGGCCTGGTCCAGCGGAATTTCTATCCACGACATTTGTATGGCGGCGGGCTGGGCCTCCCCGTCTACATTCGTGAGGTTTTATAACCTGGAAGTTCCTGCCCTACAGGCAAAAATATTGTCGGTATAAGTGACATGTATGCTCTGCCCAGCTCCCGTGTGCAGACTACGTTCATATGCTGGCGCTATTCTGGTAACTACTCAGGGTGAAGTGTTTGACTCAGACCGGCTGATCCGTTCTGTTTCCTATTTCCTGTTACGCGCTGTTATCGGTGCTGGCCCGCGCTGCTGGCCGCCCGCATTATTTTCTGCCGCACGGGAATTTTTCTCTTCATGTGAGACCGACTATGTCGTTTTCTCCTACCCTTATGAGTGCTTATGTACTGTATGGGCTCGCTCCGCCGGCCCTACTGTCTGTACTGCTATGTTTATAGACCGGCCGCGCCGCTCTATTTCATATGCTGCATGAAGTGCATGTACTACGCTGGCCCGTCTCTCCGACCGGCCACATTTCCCAGCAGAGTGTTTTCCCCGGTTCCCCTGGGATTCATGGGCTGGATGCTCGGCGCACACGGCGTTGACAAAGGGTTCCCGATGCGTAAGCTACTTACGCAATACGAGAGAACCTCTCGTAAGAGAACGTACTCGGTTACTAACGTAACCTCGGTTCTCTCTAGAAGAGGGAACGAGTATTGCGTAACCTGCCGTGTCGCGCCACGAGCTTTTGCGCTTCAGACTGCGAAAACCAGAATTTTAGCCTGTGAGCGCTGAATATATACACGCTGGCCACGCCCATTCTGACGGTTAGAAGGGTGTGGAGGGCGCGAAGCCTCATTGGTTGCCGCGTTCAGAGCGCTCACCGATAGGCTTAAGCAGTTGCAGCCGAGCAGCCAATGAGCACGCTTATACAGCCTGCCTAGGTCTGTCGGCTGCTGCACTGCGTTGACAATGAATACAAAATTAAGGATAATTTTTTGGCTTCAGATCTCGAAGAAAGAAGACTTTCCCGATGCGTAAGCTACTTACGCAATACTCGTTCCCTCTTCTAGAGAGAACCGAGGTTACGTTAGTAACCGAGTACGGTTTCCTCTATGGGTGAACGAATCTTCGGAAGACGACGCTGTAGCAGAATCAAGAGAACAATTCCAGGATATGTTTTTTTTTTCATTGGTTGTTTGCGTTAAATCTTACCCAGATACAATAGTGCTATTTTCTGATTGGCTATTGTGTAGCCCCTTTCTTTTTTTGATTGGCTGATAAGTGGCAGGCTCGACTAAGAATTCCAGGGGAGACGCGCTTGAATCCTGCCGGTTCCATAGCGAGAGCGGCGCAGCCAGAGAAATGTTGGGCGCTGCGACATATTAAATATTATAAATAGTTTTTTTCTGCGTGAGAAATACAATGTGTGGCGGGAGTGCGTGACAAAAGACCGAAATGAGTGACTGTCACGCTCAATGCGTGACACTTGAGAGCCTTGCAGACTGACTTCTATTCAATTATTTGAATGAGTTTCTCCATACGTATCTATTCGCGAGTTCGCATGGCCATTCAATCTTAATATAGTTCAAGGTAAACGAACTTGGCTTGCTGTCCTCAAAGGAGGCTGGGCTCGATCTAAACCCTCTATGACAGGACAGCGCAGGAAGAATAAGAGAAATAGTGGAGGAGGAGATGGGGGGGAGGAGGAGGGATGCCGTAAGAATTGTCGCTGCTTAAATACGCTCATAATGATGATTGACAGGACTGAATGTTTAGGGCTCCTCCATTTTGGAACTTCATTTATTGTGATGTTACATGAACATGCCCTTAAATGACACATAAAAACAAAGCAAAATGTGACTGGTCACTTTTCACATTCATCAGACAGTTCTTACCATATCAATTGGCAGATTAAACTGCAAAATGGACGTGTTTTTATGCCAGTGGTTAAAAATCTGATACACAACCAACAAACTCTCATGGAAATTTGTAACTATTTTAAATTTTGGCAAATTGGTGACTAATGTGTATGAATTTGTACAATCTCATTAGTATAATCTTTTTGTGCCCCACTAATGTTTGGGTTTAAAGGTGGACCTTGATGCATCCAAAAGCCACATAGAGGCTATAGAAGAATAATCCTTTGTGACTCGTTTGTAGTCGGTCGTCATTTCCATCAAAAAGACTGATGAACTTAGCTTGCTTTCGATTTTATTTTACTAAACTATATAAAGCTTGATACGGCATTCAAACCGATGCAATACGGTCAACAGAAAGTTTGCTCCCGCTACTCGCCTCTTCCAGCCCTCTCAAACAATCCACCATAGGAAATAATAAAGAGAGCGGAAGTGATCCGCTGTGCCCATGTGACCGTGAATAACCAATAAGAAATAACAAAGAATGAATGCTCCTACAATGCTTACTTTAAAAAAAAAAAAAAAAACGGTTTAAACAAAACAATCGGTTACTCATAAATTAGTTGCGTTTTTTCATGAGATTTGGTAAAACTACACAACACTAATATAAGAAAGCTTGAGAGGTATAAAGTACAATTCATAATATCAGAATTTTTCTTATGTATTGTTTTGCTATATTCTTATTATTTACAGCATTAAACACACATCTCTTGTGTTTGTAGACGGTGAGGTGATTCTGGAGAGTTCTGTTGATCCTGTGATTGAGGGACAGACTCTGACTCTACACTGTTTACATCGATCTACAAACTCCTCGATCCTCAGCGCTGATTTCTATAAAGACGGATCACTGATCCAGAATCAGACGACAGGAGAGATGAGCATCACTACTGTCTCAAAGTCACATGAGGGTTTCTACTACTGTAAAACAGAGAGAGGACAGTCACTCCACAGCTGGATCTCAGTCAGAGGTCAGTGACGATCAGTGATGATATTATTGTAAGATGATCATACAGGATCACGTCACTCACGGACAGATCTGTGTGTTTGTCATGTTCTTCAGTCTCAACAGCTTCATCTTCTCTTCTGGTCATTGGTGTGTCTGTAGGATTGAGTGTTTGCTTGTTGTTCTTCATCTCACTGGTTCTGCTGTGGAGACACAAACACAAGAAAGGTGTGGAGCAGTTCATCACATGTTATGAATTATTAAACCACATGAACATCAACAAATGGAAGATACAGTTTCTGAATCCTAGACAGCCACTGCATGTTTATTAATAAATGAGCAGTTAATGCATGTAATCAGATTATATGTGAGTGACAAAACTCTTACAGTGACCATAATGATCTCTGTCTCTATTGTAGATCAGCACTGTAACATTCAACAGACATCAGTCCCGAATCCATCTGGAGAATCTCAAGCGTTAAACTCTCCTCTGCAGTCTGGTCAGACGCAATAACAAATGATTTATATTTATTTATTAATGTTTTTTCCCCCCATTTTTAGACTGTCTTGCTTTTAAACTTTTTCCTTGTTTGCTGTCCAGCAGATTCTGATCACATTTATAATAATGTGACTCCAGTGAATAGTGGAAATAAAGGTTGAGTCTTAAAAATTATTAGAAAAAATCTACACATGCATCATGAAAAAATCAACAATCTGTGATTGACTTATTCCTCGTTGTGTTTTTTTCAGACATCACATATTCAGAGGTCACATATTCAGAGGTCACTGTTAAGAAAAACATATCTGTGGATAAAGGTTAAAAACCCTCTTCAATAGAGTCATTAACCAATAACATTTATGCAATTTTAGTTAAATAAAAATATATATATATTTCTTTCTAATTGACTAATTATATTTTTCTAGACAAAATCATGGCAGATTCAAATAATGTGATGTACTCAGAAGTGAGAACAAAAGCAAAGGTGAGATCCTGTTTCCTGAAGTACAGCATATTTCCAGTATATTCTGAATAATCTGATTTATTTTCTGTTCTGTATTAGATATTAATACTGCAGGACCCAGTGATTTGACTTACGCACAGATCAATATACAGGACAAGAAGAAAAGCAAGAGCAAAGGTAAACTCTAAACAAACTACATCTAAACAAAACTGTCTGAATGAATCATCACATTTAAAGCTGCAGTCCGTAACTTTTTTGGGTTAAAAAATATCCAAAATACATTTTTGAGCAAGTACATAACCAGCCAGTGTTCAAAACTCTCTGCTTGCCTTAGCTCGATTCAGAATGTTAAGCTTGTAATAGTGTTTTTAATTCCAGTGGTACTGGTGAATTTCCGTGGGAAATTCAAGCATGTCTTTGCGTCATTACGTCACATCTGTCCACATAAAGAAGAGTCTCGACTAGTAGGCTATGAGTGTGAGGATGCTGGAGGAGGAGATTTATAGCCTTTTCTCACGGCACTTGATATAATTAAACTTATCAATCTGATGGCGGATCCAGAAAGGTTCAAACGACAATCACCAGTGACAACTGGAGATTCACCCGTTGTAAAACGCGAAAGACTTCAGACTTCGGAGAAAAAAGAGACTGCAACCGGCCCATGCGAAAACAAGGACAAATATCGGAAGGGCATTAAATGTAGTCACACAATGCTGATGTTGTTAACATTAACAATTTACTCCACACCAGACTATCTTGTTCACTCACAGACTACATCTCCCATCATTCTCTGCCTGTAATCTTCAACACTCATTATCACATTCACCTGTAACTCATTATCTTGTTTAGTTCACCACATATAGCCTGGTTCACCCCATCACTCACTGTGAAGTTTTGTATGTTGTTGCACTTCACTTCTGAGCGTTTTCCCTGGTTTTCTTGTCTCTTGGTTTATTGGATTTCTTGCCTGTCTCATGGATTACTCTTGTGCCTCTGACCCCTGCCTGTTTTGTTTTGTTTGTTTGTTTGGACTGTCTTCCTGTGCTTGACCCTCTGCTTGTTGGATTACGATTCTGGATAACCCCTTTAATAAAAGCTGCTTTTGGATCCTCTGCCTTCGTGTCTCGGAGCAGTTTGTAACAAACAGAGTCAAGCTTCATCACGTAAGATTTTTCTTACAATGATTTTACAGTCATTGACAGGAAGTTCACAATTTGCACTTTCATGTAGAATATAAATCTGTTTTTAGTGATTCCGTTCAGTTATTTGTGAGGATCAGGTTCATTGTGATCTTAAAACTGTAAATCATCAACAGCATGAGCTCAAATCAGAGCTTTTTATTGTCCACATTACCCAGATAACAGGGAACGTTCTTATACCTTTAGCTATTGTTCTGGCTAGGTTCCTAACTTTTCTCCTTAATTTATGAAGGATCACTAACTTTCTGTGTTGAAAATGTCTTACGGTTGGATGTTACTCAGTAAAATCCCCTGTGTTTAATGAACAGCTCTGAGTGAGCATTAGTGACCAGTGGCGTGGCGTGGGGAAAATTTCTGAGGAAGCTAATTAAGACACAACCTCTAAGCTGTGTGTTTTAAGGGGTGGGGGCAGAAAATCATACGTTACCATTTATATGTTGCTATTTGGATGAACTATTAGAGCGCCCAGCATAATCTTACCGGGACTTACGCTTGTTACAATCCAACACTTTGAGCACGGACTCACTCACTCTCTCTCTCTCTCTCTCTCTCTCTCTCTCTCTCTCTCTCTCTCTCTCTCTCTCTTTCTCTCTCTCTTTCTCTCTCTCTTTCTCTCTCTCTCTCTCTCTCTCTCTCTCTCTCTCTCTCTCTCACACACACACACACACACACACACACACACACACACACACACACACACACACACACACACACACACACACAGTCAGTCCTCTTAAACATCTTTCATGGTGTTTTTTATTAAAACATTCGCAGATAGGAAACGCCAACGGTAAGCAACAAGAAGATAACCTTTTTCATTTAATACACCCTTAAATCGGTGTGACGCTCATGTAAGGATATACAATAGCGGTCAAGGGTGTAGATTTGGTTTGAACATTGGGGGGGTTGAAATTTGGGTCTGCATATTTTTCATGTGATCATGGTATAAATATTGGGGGGGTTGTAATGCATAGATTTAAATATTGGGGGGGTTATCTCCCCCCCAACCCCCCCACAAACTACGCCCCTGATAGCGGTTATTCACAAACAATCACAACAATAAACAACAAAGTGCACTCACATGCTGCTTAATCAAAGCACGCAAGAAACAGTAAGAAGAACTATAATCACATAAAAAAAAATAACACATCGCTAAATGGGCAGTTCAGACCAGACGCGCGCTCTCTCTCTCGCTCTCTCTCTCACACACACACACACACACAGTCAGTCCTCTTAAACATCTTATGGTCTACCAGCTAGCCACTCAGTACGGACGTAATTCTCCTCATTGAAAGTCCGAAACCCTTTCTTCCTCTCAGTGCGGAGCATTAGTTTTGGTGTTGGCCTGCCATCGGATTTAATTCTGAGTTGCTGCTGTAGAGGCAGTTTAGTAAAAGATTTTTTTTATCAAATACTCCAAATCTCCACTCTCCATAATTACAATTAATAATTTTAGCTAACTAGCTAAACAAGATGTCAACAACACAAATCCACAAATCTTCCGCTATTTCATTCATTCATTCATTGACGATGATAACGTGATGTGATTGGCCTGATGCCAACAAGTTCATGGCTTCCCTTGACACTGTCCTGACCAATCACAGGGGAGCAGTGTCGTGACAATAGCGTCACCTGATTGGTTAATCATTCTTCTTTTTTTCTATCAAGGGATGCCAACTCAGCCTGGCCTCCTCACAGACACAGGGTGCAGTACCATGTTTTCAACGCTCATTCACCATGTCACTTTTATAGGGGCGCTGTTTTACACATCATAAAACGCTCAGTAATGAATGAAGAGAGACGATGAGGAGATGACAGAAGGATTACGTAAACTGTGAAAACAAAAGTGTTTATTAAATGACGATTATATTCTGAAAAAGTGAGGAAGCCTGGCTTCCCTTGGCCTCCGCAAGAAAACGCCACTGTTAGTGACGACACCTGATGTTAAAGGTGGGGAAACCCGTTTTTGAAATAGCTGTTGGCCAATGTTGATATTTGAAATCAACGCAAACAAACACACCCCTTCTTCATTGCTCTGCCTCCAAAACTCAGCCTCCAATCCTAACAGCCCGAGTCGGATCCCGATCCCCTGCAAGCGAGGCAAGTGCACTAACAATGACGGTATACACCGCATTTACTAGCAGTCGTCAGCGCGACTCTCACTAGCTGACCTCTGTTACAAGAGCAATCCAAGAGTAGATGTCTGTTTATCATAGCAGAAGCGCAACAAAATAATGCATACTGAAAAATAAAGCAAATCAAACCATGGGCCCTATTTTAACGATCTGAAACACAAGTATCAAGCGCGAAACGCAAGTAACTTTGTGGGCAGATCTCGCGCGCTGTTGCTATTATACCGGCGGGATAAATTACTCTTACGCCTGACGCAAATCTAAAATGGGTTGGTCTGAAGTAGCTTCATTACTCATAGGTGTGGTTTGGGCGTGATGTGAAATAAAGCAATCAGAGCGTCATCTCACATTCCCTTTAAGAGCAGGCGCGCTTGTTCCATGGCGGATTGCTATTATAACGGCGGATTTGCCAGGCGCGGTTCACAGCCGAGGAGACCGACGTTCTCGTCAGGGCCGTAAAAGACCGAGAAGTGACATTGGGGATGGAGAAACACACCCAAACTAGCTACGGTTAAACAGGCGTATAATAATTTGGGTAAATGTGTAAGCTAGATTTATGCCTATTTTTTCACATCTTCATGGACACCACAATGATTTCCCTCGTGTGGAATATTTTTCCTTGTAATTATGTATGGTTTGCAAAAAGTTCAACTGCTGCGTCTGTGTAGATGAGAGAAGCAAAGTGTATACGTGTTGTGCACACGCTACATTGATTATGGCCAAGCATGCGCCCTTAAAATAGCATCTGAACGCGCCACTGAATAACGCCCCACTGACTTTAGACTAGGTTTCTCCTGGTCAGTAGTGGAATTGTTTTCTAAACCTGCTAAATAGCACCAGGGAACGTTTGTGCCGGAACACGCCTCCTCTTTTCGCTGAACCGCCCCCGGGAGCGCAAGTTCATTCCCTAATTTACCGACGTGTGTCTGCCGAGGGAAAAGTCTGCTGTGTGTCGGGTGCAAAATAGGAATGATACATGCGTCGGTGTACAAGTCAACAGCGCTGGGTGCAAGATAGGGCCCCCAGCGTTACTCACGTGTGGAGCGAATCAAAGCAACATCTGTGTGTGTTTTCAGGCCTTCCCGCTTCGTATCATAACCTTCGATCATAACCCTTCATTTTTCAGTGCTATTCTTCTGAGCTTTTCTCTTTTGTATTGTGTCTCATCTCTATTTCTGCAGTCTATCTTCAAATCTCCCTCTTGATCGTTCTCTCTCCTCCACCATGCATTGGCTACACGCGTTTGCTGTTGTGTCGGTGCGACTAACTTCTAAACAGCATATTTCAAAAACGCTGTAAAATCACTGAGGGAAAGAGGAATAAACATTTGAAGTCCCCATTGTGGTGAACAGTGTTTCCTGTCGTTGAGTTCTTTATTGTTTTAATTAGTTTTTCTCTGGCTGTTTTAACAGTGTGTTCAAAGTATTTTAAAGGGATAGTTCACTTTGAAATTAAATTTTGGTATGTTTTAGCTTACCTCAAGGGCATCCAGGATGTAGGTGTCTTTTTTTCCGCAGTAGTTTCAATTTTGATATTTTTAGGTCAAACCGTTTTTGTCTGTCAGTCATATAATGCAGGTATACGGTCACTGTCTCAAAGAGCATGCACAGAGTCCAAATTAAAACAATTCCCCATCGTCCAAATTAAACAATTCCCCATCGTAAGTACACATTGATGGCCTAAGACACGAAACGAGCGGTTTGTGTGAGAAAACGAACAGTATTTATATCGTTTTTAGCTCTTATACACAGCCGCGTCCAAGTGATCTGAGGGCGCTCGCGCATCCTGGTGTGTGACGTGTGCGCAGACTGGTGCATAGATATATACACTAGATGTCGCCTTGTCTACGGCAGTTCATTGGAACGAATGTCTTTAAGGCGACATCTAGTGTATACATATCTATGCACCAGTCTGCGTACACGTCACACACCAGGATGCGCGATTTGACCTACGGTTTGACCTAAAAATATCAAAATTGAAACTACTGCGGAAAAAAAGACACCTACATCTTGGATGCCCTTGAGGTAAGCTAAAACATACCAAAATTTAATTTCAAAGTGAACTATCCCTTTAATGCAGGGGTGGGGAACGTTGATCCTGGAGGGCCATTGTCCTGCAGAGTTTAGCTCCAACCCTGAAAAAAACATTCAGCTGCCTGTAACTTTAGTAATCCTGAAGACATTGATTAACTTCAGGTGTGTTTGATTAGGGTTGGAGCTAAACTCTGCAGGACAATGGCCCTCCAGGATCAACGTTCCCCACCCCTGCTTTAATGTGTCAGAAGGATTCAAGACAGAATAACATCCAGTTTACATTTGGATTACAACATTTGGATAGATGATGTTGACTGTCATGGTGACGCTATCATGAAGTGAATTGATCAGTGCTGATAAATTTAGTTGTTGTTGTTGTTATTAATTAGTTTGAATATTGTGTGTGTCGCGTCAGCCTCTTGGTAGTTTCTACCGTCATCACATAACTCTATTTCGGTCACGAGCCTCTTCCTCTATTTACTCCTGTAAAAGGTATACCTTTATAAAGTCAGGAGGAGTCAGGTAGCATATAATTCTCTTCTCTGATTATATTATCTCAGGGTCAGCTCTGATCTACTGTACCCCCTAAGCCTGCGGTTCAGAAAACAGCCAAGTCTACCAGTGTAGTGTGGGTTAGTTCAGTTCACCACAGCTGTCTCTCCTATTCCTGCTCATGCTCTCCCACGGCCTACTCAGTTGCGACTGGTTGACAACCTTGTCTGGATATCGCTATAAAAATCAATCTTTTTCAGACAGTCATCTCATGAAACCCCAAAAGGATTCTTACTCTAAAGCAATGAACAGACTGGGACAATCCTATCAGAGTTTTAGGGCAGTCCTCATTCTCATTTTATTATTTCTTGCAAAGGTAAAAGCTAAATACACCACTCTCTAAGATCCATGCCAGAGACACAATTACATTTTAAAGCTTACCCTGTCTTTGTTCAGTGTATGTTTTCTTCTCTAAGAATTTCAGGTTTCTTATCTTAATCTTCTGGGGGAGTATTACAGAAACTTTCTATCTTAAGTCTCAAGTTAGGATCTGTTAAAGTCTCTTAAAGTTAATTTAGGATTTTTCACACATTCGTATTACAGAAGCAAATCTGAAGTTGATTTAGGATTCTTATCCTATCTTACAAAATCTCATCTTATCTGTAGTTAGGAAATCTTAAACACTGAGTTCGGTAATCAACTCTCAGGTCTGTTATCAAGCAACCAGCGGCACACAAACAGCTGCTTTGTGACATACAACGGAAACACACTAGAGATTAAAATGAAGAAACAAATTAAGTGGTTGTAACGAAGGTATGTTGTTGTGGGAAGAATGACATTTAACAACTTTAATAATCATTAAATAAATAAACAAAATGAAAGTAAAGGCGGCAGCCCCTCACAGCCGATTGTCGCACACACATAAACTAAACAAAACATAAATAACACAACATAAATAGTCCAGGCCTGTTCTTCTCTCATCACTCCTTCTTTTATGCCTCCGCTCCTCCGTGAGAGATACGAAAGCGGTGCGTTTGTACTTATATTTTGAAAATACGTGCATGTAATTACAGCTGTAATTAATTAAATTATTAATTATAATTATTATAATTAATAAATTACATTTGTAATTACACTGTTTACCCTTCCCTTACATCTTAACCCACCCAGGCAGAGTGATGTTATAACATTTTGTTGTTTGTCGAACTTGGCAAGTCTGAACTTTGCAAACTTGGTATTGAGAAACGCCTAAAGATCTGAAAGGTCAGACAAAGGAGACGTGCAACATGTGCAGTGTTGGACCTCCAGGAACACGGTTAGGAACCACTGATCGAAATGTTTGGAAGAGAACAGTCCATTTCTCTTGACGTGTGTTACAGACCTTGTGATAATCTATAGCAAAAGTATAAAATGAACACTTGTGAGCAGGAAGTTTTTAGCAACAGTGACATTTATACACTCACAGACATCAACAATCAGCATATGAAACATAACAGTCGTGACATCATGTCGGCATACAAAACTCATTAATGGAGCCCAGCATGTATTGTGGCATGAGTAAATTATTCAGCTGAATTATTTTACTATTTATATTTAAATATGTTGTTATTGTTACCATTGTTGAGGTTTGTATGATGACTGTTGATGTCCAAGTGTGTCTCAACTTTTACACAAGAGGTGTCAACAGCTGGATTTATGACCTTTTTCATTGATGTCTCAACTGTAATTATTTAAAGCACTTTAAATCACTTTAATTAAGTAATTTGAATGTCATTGGAAAGACATGTTGAGCTGCCTATTCATAAATCTCTTTATCAATGCAGAATAGTTTTCCAAACTGTAATTGCTGAAAGGGAAATAAACTAACGAAAGTCAAGAGCCCAACTAAATCAAACACTGATTTAGTGTACACTGACCATAATGGTGTATTCAAATGAAACCATAAATCATCAACATCTAAACCTCTGTTAATTCTCAGTAAGAGCTTCTGTAGACGTCTGACAGACATAAAGTCAGTCTGGTTAGTAATAAGTGAAGCTGGTAATGCTGTTTGTGGAGTTGTTTAATCCTCCTCTGTGAGATCTTCAGAGATTTAACGTATTTTATCTTCAGTTGATTTCATCTAAGACTGTGGCTGAAGTCAGTTGTACACAGCAAAATCAGCAGTGCTAATTCAACACCTATAGAGTTAAATTCAACACTTTAAAAGTGTCTATATTGGTCCACACTAGATCGAGTTAAAACTACACTTTTCAAAGTGTTAAATATTTAACACTATGACAGAGTTGCAGCAACTCTCTAAATAGTTAACATTTAACACTAGTCAACACTGGTTAGTGTTGAATTTACCCAACACCAGTGCGTAGTGTCAAAATTTAACACCAAATGTGTGTTTTTCTTTCAACACTACCGAGTTGTTGCCATATTAACACTACATAAGATGTAAAGTTTAACATAAAATGCAACTCTTGTAGAATTGATCTGTATTGATTTGTAATACTATTAGGAATCAATTTATACATTTCAGGAGTGTTAAATTTGACTCAAATTGAGTTTGTATTTATGAGATGTGCTTTTTGACAAAAGGAATCTTTTCAGAAATAAAAGCAAAGCATTTAACCTATTGATAACATTGAATGCACATCAAAACAATCCAGAAAGTTAAAATGTAACCTTAGTCTGGGATCATAGTAGAATTCTGTTCATTGTAAAGTTAAAAATAAAGGCAAAATGCAAACAGTTGTTTTAACAAACTAGTTTTTATTAACGATCAAGTCCCTTTACATCATAGGTTAACTTTTAAAATAAATGAAGGCAAAATATAGCCATTTCTGTCATCAGAATTATGTGAAAGCTGCTCATCAAATGATCTTACTTAAAGTCCTGTACATGTCAGTGAAGTTGAGTCAATACCTTCGACTTTGCAACAGTACAGCAACAACATTCAACAGATGAAAAATAGTTGCAGAATATGAGTGGATCAGTTGTGTCCAGTTGCTAACAGTAGAGTTCAGTGCATAGTTGTTTCACAGAGCAGGAAAGGCTGTGCATATCCAACTTTCTCAAAATCATGTAGTGCTGGTTCCCTAGAGTAGACAACACAAAACCAGACCATTTACAATTAATACTATTTGTGTTTTATAAATACAGCAAGTTTATGGTGGAAAAAGTTCAATCATCTTAGACTTTCGTGACTCAAACAATAAACTATTTTGGTTAGATTAAGACTTGAATTTACTTATTTCCAAGTAAATTAAAGACTTAATTAATCCAAAAATGTAAATTCTGTCATTATTCACCCTTATGTTGTTCCAAACCAGTAAGAGTTTTGCTCATCTTCAGAACACTTAAAGGGATAATTCGGCCAAAAATGATATTTAACCCTTGATTTACTCACCCTCAAGCCGTTCGAGATGCATATGTCAACCTTTTTTTCAGACGAACACATTTTCAGTTATTTTAGAAAATGTCTTAGATCTTTCAGTGGTTATAATGTGAAGTAATGGGGTCCACCTTCTTCAAGTCCAAAAATGTGCATGCATCCTTCACAAAAGTAATCCATCCGGCTCCAGGGGGATAAACGAAGGCCTTCTGAGGGACAAAACCGCACGGATTACCCTCAGAAGGCCTTTGTTTATCCCCCTGGAGCCGGATGGATTACTTTTGTGAAGGATGCATGCACATTTTTGGACTTGAAGAAGGTGGACCCCATTACTTCACATTATAACCACTGAAAGATCGAAGACATTTTCTAAAATAACTGAAAATGTGTTTGTCTGATAAAAGATTGACATATGCATCTCGAACGGCTTGAGGGTGAGTAAATCATGGGTTTAATATCATTTTTGGCCGAACTATCCCTTTAAGATATTTTTTATAAAATCTAAGAGATTTCTGTCCCTCCATTGACAGCCTATTCAACTATCACTTCCAAAGCCACAGAAAGGTATAAAGGAAATCATAAGTAATCCATGTGACTCAAGTGGTTTAACTTCAAAAAAATTTATGAAGCAACATAGAGTGCTTTGTTTGCACGAAAAAACAACAACAAAAAAACTCAACTTTATTTACAAATTATTAATCTTCGATGCACGCTCACTTAACAACACATGTTGGAAATTAATATTTTATAAATTAAGAGGTAAATGTTTTGTTGCTGCAAACACAGCACTTGCGTAGTTTAATAAAATGTATGTTAAACCACTGGAGTCACATGAAGTTCTTTAATGATGTACCTTCATACCTTTCTGGGGCTTGAACGTGGTATTTGCGTGGACTGTCAATGGAGGGACAGGAAGCTCTCAGATTTCATTAAAAATATCCTCATTTGTGTTGTGAAGATGAAATAAAGTCTTACATGTTTGGAACGAGATGAGGGTAAGTAATGACATAATTTCCATTTGTAGGTGAACTAACCCTTTAGAAATAAATTTAGACACGCACCTTAAGACTAAATAGTCAGCTGACGGAAGAATCTTTGTTCCCTTCTTGTGGCTTTGTGATGTTGGAGGCAGGTGATGGGCAGAGATTTCCCAGTCAGTTGAGTCTAAAATTAAAAAGCAAGAAAACATCTACCTGTCAAATCATGAAAACAATTGGTTTGAAAACTAATTTTATTTAAGTGAAAGGAAAAGGGGGGGGGGAATTACTTTTGTAAAGTAATTTGACAGGACAAATTCAAAATGAGTGTTATATGAAACAAAAAAAAATCTAGTTATACCAAATAGCAACAAAGCTATGATTATTTTTTATGTTTATACACATGATTATCTCATAATGTTATCTGTAAAATCTGACCCTCACCAGGTTCTAGTCTGTACAGCCTTTAAAGACCAGCCACTTGGTGCAGCATAATGCTCCTAGCAAACACAAATAGCAAAATCAATAGCCTACATTTAAACATGAAAGCATATCCAAACATCAACCAAAATTGAATCTGATAAATATAAACATTTTCATAAACATTTAATCTTAAAGAATTACTTACACATTCTAAGAAAAAATTTTTTCAGTTAACGTTAGGTTTCAGTAAGATAAGTTAGGTGTGCTGGCAAACGAGAGTAAAAGATAGTTTGAGGATAAATACATTATGATATTTGCACATCACAAATATTGTCATAAACCAAAATAACATTATAAAATACGTAAGTTATTGTAAATGAGTTAAAACACTTAAGTGTTCTTTAGATTTAACGAAATTTAACTCTACATATTTTCACCAGCCAGAGGGTGCAGTTTACACTAGCAGTGTTAATCCCTTGAAATTCAACACCAGAAAATTAACTCTTTACTCTAAGAGTGCTTAACACCAGGATTTCAACACTGGAGATTTTGCTGTGATAGTTTCTGTTCTTGTTGTTTGACTTTCCTTCAGTGATTCTGCTTGTTAACAGCAGGCGTCCAGATGTTTGAAAGAATGTTTTAGGAACATCATAATATCCTTTTAAAAACATTCCTCTAACATTATGAAAACTGGACATTTTAACATTTCCATCACCAAAACAGAATGTTTGGAAAACGTTCTTAGAACAACAATTTGTGGAACTTGAATAATTAATCAAACTTTCTCTTTTTAAAGGTCCCTGAGAGCAGTGAAGACAGACGGCAAGAGAAAAACACCAGCAGAAGAAATGAACCTGAGACTGCTCATGCCTGAATGAAAGAGAACTGCACTGCATTATCTGAACACATATTATATAAGGACATCTATCTTTAATATATACTAAAACATTTTCTCTAATGAGCATTTATTTTTAACACGTCTTATTAATTAATGCCTGTGTTTTTGCCAAAACAAGATGATTTTTCTTATAGCGTACAGTGTTGGGGGTAATGCATTACAAGTAACACATATTTTTATGCATTTAATCTCATTTTATTGTCCAATGTACTTGCTGCTGACCTTCGATGATTCAGTTAAACCACTAAATGACTTTAGATTTGTTGTTATTATTGCTGAAGAAAGTGTTAAACTTTCTTCTCCTGCATCCTATTCTTCTGCAATCTTGAATGGCAGCAGCAGAAGTTTGCTTGAGAGCCCTCTACTGTACATGAGTGGATTTGCATTTCCTTCAGCCTTATTATTTCAATTTTGGTGTGAAAGGGCCTTTACATTTGCCCAAAAATGTTTTTTTTTTATTATTATTTATTATTATTATTATTTTTATAATATAAATAAAAAAAACAGCCCATGTTTCTTAAAAAGTAAGTATTGTTTTAAGGGAGTAATGTTATATTGTAATGCATTACTTTTCAAAGTAACTCTCCCGACACTGCTCATATATAGCCTACTGTTTTCTTACTTTCATTTATTTCATATTTGCTGTTTTTTGCTTAAGTTAACAAACTGTAAGCTTTCTATTTGATAAATAAAGCGTGACATGACATTTATTTTGCATGACTTTTTCGCATTTGTTAACCTAAGATCACAAGGGTTGGAAAAAAAATGTTAATACAAATTTTGATTTTAGATTGTTGTTATTCTTATGAACAAAAGTAATGACCATATTCTAAACAGTTCAGTGAAGGTGTTTTCAGTGTATTTTCTGATTCTCTGATGCTGTGACTAAATTGCCCAACAAAGGGAAAGTAACTACACATTATGAGTATGAAAACTGATAGCAATCAAACTTCATTGAAATCTTAGCTGTGTTTTGACTTTGCATTGCATTATTATCTCACACTGAACAGGGTGTTTTCATTAAAATAATATTTCATTCTTGAGAACATTTAACACTTTTAACATCCAGCAAACTATGTGAGCCGTTACATCAGCAGATAGGCCTACTGCTACACGAGAAAACCATGAGTGAACAAAGCCTTTTCACATATTTGAGATGAACTGGTATTAATAGGGTTCTTCTCAGTCAGAAAGCTGCATATATCGTCATCAAGCTCCATCAGAGGACGTCTCAATTTAACAGATTATTTTGAAGGATTCATCAAGTGTATCCTTCGCATCCGTCAATCACCCACAATCCTTTGCACACATTCAATTCATTAAAAATAAACGTACAGAAAACGAGTCAGCTCTGAGCTTATCCGAGTTTATTATTAACAAAAGCATAAATGTTATCTTTTGTTTTGGTGTAAATTAATAACACTAAACTGCCAGTAATGTCTGCCACTGGGAGACCACAGACGAGTGTCATTCACTGTATTGGATTAATGCATTTTTCCAAAAGTAAGTGTTATTATAGTATGTTGGTGCTGAAACTGTGGGGGCAGGAACATGTGTGATGCCATGCAGACTTAGACTGTCTTAGACTGTCTAGCGTTTAATGCTGAGGATGAACAGCCCACAAGCCTCAGAAGGACTGACGGACACAGCCTCACTAGGATGCCTTTGTGACAACCTGCATTTATGGGGGAAACAATACCTTCACTGTAAAAACGAACTTTTTGGTATAGTAATATATATTAAATTAACCATCATAATTTTTACTTTATAAAATTAAAATTCAATGAGAACTAGAATTTTCTAAGTAAAATCTTAAATATCTACACATTTAATTCATGTAATAAATTAACTGGTTGGAAAGAGTAAATCTTATTATATATTTGCTTGTAATATTTAAACATTTTATAGTCACTTCACATAAACGTAGTAATTTTAAGTAAAATTTAATCTAAAAAGTATAGCGCGTTTGAATCCGCACATGCGTGTTTGGACAAGACAGTCTAACTGCCACTTTGGGTCAGACGGATTGGTGAGCTGCTGCGTGGCCGCTTTTTGTCATGTTTGAGGTAAGTTTGTCTTTCTGTTTTACATTTAATAAAACATGGGTCTGTGTGGATTTATCATAATTCTTGTTTACTTGACTCAATAAACATTAATGCTCATCTTAACATGACCTCATATTAGTGTAACGCGTCTGGGTTATCCACAGTACATTAACGTTATAACCCTTACATTTCACTTCACGTATATTTAATTGTTAACTGTTGTTTAACTGTTTTTCGTGTAAAAATTTCAAACTGATTGGATACCGTTGTAACTGCTAGTAGCTTGCTAATATCAGGCCTTAAAATTAACGTTAACCGCTTTCCTGCTGAAGTAGCAGCTAGGCCTACGTTAACTTAACTTTATAAGTTACTGTTGACCGTTGACTGTTGTATGGAAAAGTTTGAATTTTCTTACTGAATATTGCCCAGGAAGGTCTACACATAAAGCTACAATTTTTCAATTGCACTAAATCGTGCATAAATGAGGTCTCAAAATAAGCAGGGCTGCGTTTCTAAAAGCATCGTGCGGTCGTAGAGATCATTGGTGGCAATCATGGGCTATGTAATCATGTTACTTGGGCATCGCCATGTTAGTATGCACTGGAATTTAGAGAATAGGATCTGTTGGATTTACAACGCATAAATTCATCCACTTTTCCCAAAAAGTAAGAGGCCGGTGAAGTGGGAGAAAAAAAGAGTAAACTTTATAGTTACCTACACAATGTGTGTGGTAACTATACTTAGGTGTATTTAAATGCCTGAAATGCACATATAAATCACACCGGTTTAATCGTACGCATCAAAGGGTTAACATACTAAAAAAGACCAAATGGTTTCGATTATGTGTTTGTTCATTCTGTTGTGATAATGAAGTCATTTTCTATTTTTGTTTCTCAAAATAATTATATTTTTTCTTCTTCTAAACTGTATGCAGGAGGACAGCTACAGTGACATCACTCAGCACATCATTAAAATACTGGTTGTCCATGGTGCTGATGGAGAAGATCCAATCGATGTATCCATCCTTCTTAAAGGACAAGTTCGGTATTTTACACTTAAAGGGTTAGTTCACCCAAAAATTTAAATTCTGTCAGTAATTACTCACCCTCATGTTGTTCCAACGCCGTAAGACTTTCGTTAATCTTCGGAACACAAATTAAGATATTTTTGATTAAATCTGAGAGCTGGATCACTACTCCATAGGCTTCTAAGACACTATAACTTGCTGGCCCAGAAAATGTATTAAAGACATCGTTAATATAGTCCAAGTGACTCCAGTGGCTCAATCTCAAGTTTATAAAGCGACGAGAATACTTTTTTCGTCGCCACGTATCACACACATGACCAGCGTCGCCCAATAGTGAGCCTACGTGTGACGTACAACACAGACGCGCTACACTTAAACACTACGTGAAAAGACTCGAGGCCCAGAGAGAAGGAAATGAAAAGTGGAATAAAGTCGTTATTTTTGTTTGTTTTTGCGCACAAAAAGTATTCTCGTCGCTTTATAAACTTAAGATTGAGCCACTGGAGTCACTTGGACTATATTAACAATGTCTTTAATGCATTTTCTGGGCCAGCAAGTTAAGGTGTCCATAAGCCTGTGGAGGCGTGATCCAGCTCTCAGATTTCATCAAAAATATCTTAATTTGTGTTCCGAAGATGAATGCATAGGCGCACTGGAACAATCCTTCCTAAAACGCATTAAACTTTCGTTTACAAAGACGTGAAACTCACCGAGTGGTTGGGTGTTCACTGATATGCTCACACAAAAATTGCTGTAAAATATGCTTTCCAACAGGTTTTATCTTAGTTTTTGTCTAACTCCATTGACTTGTATTGGATGTGCTGTGAGGTACAGTATTTCTCCGCCAACGGAAATGTTTTTTGTCTGGGGTGCTAGCACAGAAACCAAAAATGTTCGGGCCAGAAGCATGTGTCCAAATTTCAATCTTAACCGTTCCATTTCATCAGAAACGATCTGAAAACAGGGCTTTAAGTGTAAAATACCAAACTTGTCCTTTAAACTCTCCCCAAAAGTTCAAAGATTGAAGATGAAGTTGTATTAAATGCTATGGTATGATAGAACTGTTTAAACTTTCATTTGTTGATGTTTTAATACATTAAAGTTGTAATGGTATTCTTTAAAGTTCACTATTTCAGAGTGCTGTTTTGAATGTTGAATGTTTTGCATGAATTTTTTTTTAAATACATTTTTATGTTTAAAACAAGGGTTACAGTATAATTCTGAAGTTTTACTGAATGCACCTGTGTCAATAGATGACTGTGAATGTCCATTTTTGTATGAAGAATTTTTTTTATGACTGGAAAATAAAACTCTTTAATTGTATTTTAATTGTGTGATTTGTGAAAAATATATAGAAAAAGGTAATTTATTTATGTTCATGATTATTTATAAAAAAGAAATTAGCAATGTTTACATGTAGGGAGTATTATAATTTCATAAAACTAAGTAAATGAAAACAAATAAAATTAAATAAAATCTACTTATTTACTTCATTAAATGGTAAGATTTACTTCATAATTTCATAAAAACAAGCTTCCTAATTGTAAAACAATAAATAAACTTTACTTAATTACTTTAAATAAATATAGCTTCTAAATGAAATGTAAATAGGTCATTTTTACGTAATTTCTTCATGAGCGTTACGTTCAGTACTAAGTAGAATTTACTTGATAATGACACGTAAGTTGTACTTGATATTATGGCAGTAAAATTTACTTAAAATATACTTGTGCAAATTGTTACGAGGATTTTATTAAGTAAATCTTACAAGTAGTTTTTTTTGTCCTGTAAAAATACATTCGTCCATTTGTTGTTGACTCTTGCTTTTGCATTGCCAATGTGTTTTTATTGTTTTAGCTTGTTATCAAACACATTTCCAAAAAAACAGAAAAAAAAAAGTCCTTATTTGAATTTGATATATATACACACATTCACAAAAAAGTTTTATAACCACTGGCAGAGAAAAACTTCCACTTCCACTGAGACAACTAGCCCCGATGTCCACTAATTAACAGATTGTCAAGCAGAGAGATAATGCTTATAATGCAGAAAATGCTTAAAAAGACCAAAAAACAAGAAGAGGTTTAAGTTTGCTCGGTCTTCTCCAGTTGATGTGATGGACTCGTCCACTAAAGCTCCTGCTGACGGCAGCAAACTCCTCAACTCTTCACACAAATGCAGGTTTCGATCTCTGCACCGCATTACTGGCTGAATGCAATCATTCTGTCTGCCACACATGTCCTCTTCTTCTGAGCAGGACGATTACTCTTCCATCCAGAAGACCAAGACTGATGCTTCTTCCTCAACTTCAGTCCACAGATCATTGAGGAGCAAGAAGAGGCATTGAGGCTTTAACCCAGGAGAAAGAAGCAACCAGAGGTTAGAGAATATCAAGGTTTTATACTGTGTAATGCATGGGTCTCCAAACCTGCTCCTGTAGAGTTAATCTCCAACCCTAATCTAACACACCTTGAAGCAGTTTATCAAGGTGTTCAGGGTTCAGTGTTGGAGCGGGCTGAAACTGAAGTCAGCAGGAGAATAGCTGAAGGAAGTCTGTCCGAAATCAGTTTCATAATATATATTTGTCTGATCGAGTGGCGAGGCCACAAGTCATCTGTGTAAGTTTTCAGACACAGCCCTGCTGTAACAGTCTTTCAGTGTCTGATTGTTTAGTATCTACTTCTTGAAGCTTAAAATAAAATATATAGATTTCTATATTTTTATGTCTCCAGTAAAATCTTTCTTATTTTGTCTTCACAGCAGAAGTTGGAGTCGGTTCCTCCTCATCCGCAATCATTGGATCCCAGGGGCGCAGATAGAATTTTTTAACTGGGGGGGACCAAGCTGTCAGCAAATGATTTAAACTCAATTCGTTATTTTCGTAATTTGGGCTTTAACTAGTGCTCAAGTAACTTTGCATAATTTGGGCTAATGATTTGCATTAAAAAGTTATTGGAGTATGTTTTTTTTAAACATTTGCTTATCTCAGCATACAAAGTCTATCATTATGAACAAAAAAGCATGTGCAAATAATAATAATATTAATTGTTTGGTTTTTGAAAAAACGAGGTGATTGTTTTTTGTCTCTTCATCGCCTTTATATGACATTTCAGTTTCAGTATATGACAGTCAATTTTTTTCAGTTCAGAAAATCACCGGCTCAGCTCAGAAATAGGGGCTGTTTACATACTTCATGCGTTTTCTGTGATGGGATAGCTATCCGATCGTGAAAAGACCAGGTGTAAATAAATGCCCTCCGAAACGCATTCGAGACAGATTTGAATCTGATCGCTCAAACCACTTCAGGTGGAGGTCTGGTCCGCATCCCAGACGAAACTGAACAAGTGCATCTGGTTGTTGAAACCATATATGTAAATTTTACTCCTCCCAAAAATGCTAAAAAATAAACGTGTGAGAGCGTGTTATAGGCTATATGTAATGTTATAGCCAGATATGGCGACGCTACTGGAACAGCATCGCCGCAGACGAGAAGCTGAACATATTCATCAAGCAAACTATCGCAAATCAAAGTGAAAGTAAGTCACAGACGCGGGACCAATAAGCGCGGGAGTTGAAGATCGGATTTAAATCCGTTTTGCAAAAACACGTTTATGTAGGCTATAGTGTATACACATAATGTATAGCGAAAACAGTGATTAATCCCCTGTTTTACCGATTTTTGTCGCGTTTCGTAGGGATAGTGAGGGCGGGGGACGGATCGCGTCACTATGAATCTGGGGGGGTCATGTCCCCCCCGTCCCCAGTGCCATCTGCGCGCCTGTTGGATCCTCAGAACAAAGAGAGTCAGAGCTGTTGACTGTGACCCTGGACCTGAACCCGTCACAGAGTAAGATAAAGCAGCTCTCCATCTTTTCTACTGTACACGTTGTGTCCTTGTGCATCAATTACAAAAAGTTACACATAGCTACATAGAGGAAAAATTGTCCATGTCAAAAAACTGTCATAAAAAAATGAAGCTTGGGAGCACAGACTTAAGTTTGGTATCATTTTAAAGAATACCCTTGGCAGATTATTGCTGAAGTAAAAAAAATAAAATTAAAATTAAATAAAAAGAAATAATAATAAGTAAATCCCCCCAAAAAATTCTATAGGTTTAAGTTTATGAAAATTATTTATGAACATTATTTTATATAAAATATATATTTTATATAAAATCAAAGCCATACATCTAAATAAGTTGTGTTCCAAATTTGAGGTTGATATCTTAAAAACATAAGCTTTCAGTAAGATTTTGTTTGGGCGCAGTACCAGACTTTCCCTATTGGATGCCAGCAAAACTCCACTGATGAACACAGTGATTGGATTTTAGAATTGCAGTAGAGTTTTTCTCTCTCAAATATTACAAGCACACAAACACACTTTTTATTTTATTTCACACTTACAAACCACACTCAGACATCCATACCAACACACCCACACTGCATAATTGCATAATTTATCCAATTGGCTCTATAATATGCCAAAGCAGAAAACAGGAATAAAGCGAGTATTTGCTTTATAGGCCAAACCTGAAAAAATGGCACCATCTGATAAAAAATAGTTTTTTTTACTACAAATTTACTACAAATGCTATTCTAATAATCTTTTGCTTTTTCCTGTTTTACAGCTTTATTGCAACACTTTTTGATTTTACCAACACACACATATACACACACACACACACACACAAATCAAACCAACAACACTTTTAAGAGCCTCCCTCTCTCTCTCTCTCTCTCTCTCTCTCTCTCTCTCTCTCTCTCTCTCTCTCTCTCTCTCTCTCTCTCTCTCTCTCTCATCCCTTTCAATCACTCTCTTTCTCTCTTTCTTCATTTTGTGTATTGTTTGTATTTGTATGTGATGTCCCTCAATTCTGACGTGAGGGTCTTTGATGATCCCAGTGATGCCAGGATCCACATGACAGCATTAATTAGTGATGCTTATCTCCATGATGCCAGGGTAAGGCTTGTCATGATAAGCAAATACCTAAGTCTGAAAATACTAATTGCTATTACTGTTTATAGATGTGATGAAAAGGGTTAGTTTTATGCAATCCATTTTATGCAACTACTGAATAATGCTCAATTATTATAAGTGATGCTGATATAAGTGCTCTGCAAATATATAGGCTACCATGGCCATAAAAAACCCTGCCTTTCCTCAAAGAAAAACAAGAAAAAGCAGGAAGAGATCCCTCACTAATGCACTTGTCACAAGCAGGCGTGAGAAACGTCTGTATCTAAAGAATCTAGAAAATTACTGTATCTAAGAATAAAGATAACTCATTAAATAGTGTTTTGGTGGTTACACGTACTATAAAATGAGAGTCAGATACCACTTTGACAAAATGGTGTTGCAATGTTTGTGAAAACATGTATCACTAATATATAAGATAGTTTAAGAGCATGCGACTGATGATCCTTACTTGTGTTGTGTTTGAATACTTTTTGCTTAGTTTCCCTGCCTCCAGTCCTTATGGAATATTTTCATTTGGAAATGAATTGGTTTCATGTTAAATTGATCAAAGGGTTAAGCAAAATGACTGTCTCTGCAGCTGCTTCTCAATCCAGAAGAAGGGATCCTGTGCATGAGGAAGGCCTTCAGATAGAAGATCAAGAGTTGGCAAGTCTTGGTGAGGATACTGAGTGTTACAGTAGTAACACTACACTACAGTTTTTCCAATTCCCACCATTTATTTAATCATAATCAAGCATTATGTTTTGTCGGTTCCATTACAGACTCCCAGTATAACTGATATGTGCTTGTGTGTGATCATAATCATGAGTATAGACCTTTTAAGGACAAGTGAATGTATATTTTTGTTTTTTTAGAAACAAGACTCCAAGAGTTAAGGGACACCATAACTGCAGTCCAGGTTCCGGAGGGAACAGACAGAATGGTTTCTGCTTGGGAACAAAGGCAGCTTCTCACAGATGTGATCAATTAAAAAACCCATGGCACTTCTCATAAAGAGTTTAACCCTGATGTCCTGGAGCCAAAGTCCTTCCATTGGCCCTTATCAATCATGGCCTCCTAATAATCCTCATCTACTGAATCAGCTTTATCACTCTCTCTCTTCTCCAGCTGTAGCTGGTGTGTGTGTGTGTGTGTGTGTGTGTGTGTGTGTGTGTGTGTGTGTGTGTGTGTGTGTGTGTGCGTGCGTGTGCGTGTGTGTGTGTGTGTGTGTGTGTGTGTGTGTGTGTGGTGAGCGCACTGGTGCCGTTGTACTGTGGCCGTATCATCACTGGTGGTTGAGGAGATTCCTCTGACTGGAATGTAAAGCGCTTTGGGTGTACAGTAGTATAAAAAGCGTTATATAAATGCCTCATTCATTTCATCAGAAAGATCTTCATTTGTGTTCTGAAGATGAACGAAGGTCTTACGGGTTTGTAACGACATGAGGGCGAATAATTAATGACAGAAACTTCATTTGAGGCTGAACTAACCCTTTAAGGGAGACTATAGGAGGCTCTTAAAAGAGTCTTTGTGTTCCCTGATCAGACAGACGAGCTGCTAAACACATTTATGCTCGTGTGAGGGATGATGTTTTACATGTATACTGGCCTAAGCCATGTTTACGTAATAAAATAATGCAACCAAAATTTACATGCAAATATGGAAACATTTTTATTTGTGCTGATAGTTGTAGTTTAAATTTCACTTCAAATACATTTGTTTGGCTTCATTGTTCATAATATAGCCATAAATATAATTTAATATAATATAATATTTAATATTATAATATTATAGGATTTGTTGTTGAATTATACTTGACTGTTGTTGATGCGGTTTTGGCTGACATAAAAATAAAGTCTTTAGTCTTTAATGCCATTATGTTTGACATTTAAGAGAGTTTGAGAAATTCTGATAATTAATAATCAAAATATTAAAATAAATAAGTTATCAAATAGTATTCAAATAACATAAATATGTTCTCTTATGAAACATCACAGTCGAGATTGCTTTGATTTTAGCTGTTCACTTCCACAAACTGGAAGAAAAGTTGGAAGTAGACATTAAAAGAGCAGCATATAAAAATGATTATAAAAGTAAATAGTTAAATATATGTTTACCTGTGTTATTTAACATGATGTCCTCTTCATGACACACACTATATGTGAAGTGGATTTGACATTTCAGAGTTGTAAATAAATAAAAACAGACAGAGAGCTTGAACATATTGTTTGACTCTCATATAAGTGTTAAAATTCACCCACTATTCTCTTCATTTAAATTACATTTGTAGGTTGACAAGTCAACGTTTGTGAACAACTAGTGAAAAATCAAGTGTAGCGCACTCTGATATACTATAGTAAAAAACACCTGAAACTGATTCAATCTGTATTTTGAGGAAAGAGGAAGAGGAACTATCTCAGTTGATACTGTAAACACCAGAGACAAGAAGCTGGGTTGTCAATAATTAAATAAATTCCAAATTAAAGGTTAATAAAAAATGATGCTTTTGTATTCATATTTGCTGAAGACAAAAGCCAATATGCCGTTAGAACAGAAGTTTTTCATCTTAATCTATAAAGAAAGCAACACATAGATTTTAAAGATTTTTTTTTGTTTATGTACCCTTTTAATAAGTCGATTTTATGTTATGACATGAATTTTCGTCTGGAAGCTTAAGCCTTGTCTGTGAAAACAGCCATACAAGTCTTATAGAGAAAGATGATGTAGAATAAGATAATATGGTGATAAATGTGTATTACAACTGCTCTTCTGCAGATAATATGTGTGGCTCTTAAAAGAGCCTTTGTGTTGTGTGTTGAGCGGACTCCTCTACTTGGAGCTGGTGTATTTGGTCACCGCCTTTGTGCCCTCAGACACGGCGTGTTTGGCCAGCTCTCCGGGCAGCAGCAGACGCACGGCGGTCTGGATCTCTCGAGATGTGATGGTGGAGCGCTTGTTGTAGTGAGCGAGACGAGACGCTTCACCGGCGATGCGCTCGAAGATGTCGTTGACGAAAGAGTTCATGATTCCCATCGCCTTGGAGGAGATCCCGGTGTCGGGATGAACCTGCTTCAGGACTTTGTACACGTAGATCGCGTAGCTCTCCTTCCTGGACTTTCTGCGCTTCTTTCCGCCCTTGCCGGCGGTTTTAGTGACGGCCTTCTTCGAGCCCTTCTTGGGTGCGGACTTCGCTGGTTCAGGCATGATGATTCAGTCAGAGAAACTCAAAATACAATAAAGCTGTAATGCTACAGGCGGGACTTTATGCACGGCTCTATGCTAATTTACAAAGGGAAGTGCGGCCTTCTCTGATTGCTAGTTTTGCTGGACCAACCATTAGAATGATTTCATTGGCTACATTAAAAGTTCCTTGCTTTGTGGGACACCCAATCAAGGCTTTAAATGTTGATCCCGCCCATCGCCTGATATCCTGCTACCATCATGTTTCTTTGTTTAATTTTCCCGCAATTTTCGGAACGCATCGCACAGCACTATTAAATATTGAAATTACAATATTGATTCCAGTTTAATCAACTTGAAAACAGTAAGATACAATTCTTATTGCAATAGCACAGATAATATTAGCATATTAAATTGGTAAGTGTTAACTATTTAATCACTGTATATGAACTCAAAATAATTCATAATCACGTTAAACTCCACTTAATATAATTTTTGGAAACAATTGGAAACTCGTTCTTTGTGTGTAAGTGTGTGTGGCTCTTAAAAGAGCCGTTGATGTTTTTCTTCTTCGTGGACCTCTTAACCGCCGAACCCGTACAGAGTGCGCCCCTGTCGCTTCAGCGCGTACACAACATCCATGGCGGTGACGGTCTTTCTCTTGGCGTGTTCAGTGTAAGTCACAGCATCACGAATGACGTTCTCCAGAAACACCTTCAACACACCGCGAGTCTCTTCATAGATCAGGCCAGAAATACGCTTGACGCCGCCACGCCGAGCAAGACGACGAATAGCGGGTTTAGTGATTCCCTGGATATTATCGCGAAGAACCTTTCGGTGCCGCTTAGCGCCTCCTTTCCCGAGTCCTTTACCGCCTTTCCCTCTTCCAGACATGACTGTAGATACTCCTCAATCCACAACAACAAATGATAGGAATTAGGAAAACTAGTAACTGAGGAAGAGGAGTTTATAGTCAGATAGCGGACCTAGTTGAAACCACATTCAGGGGCGGTTCTATTAAACGTCACCAGTTACGCATTACCAAGTCGAGGTCAGTCTTTTGATGCTGGATACGAGTGGAAATTAATAGGATTTAAGCAATATTGATAACTTCATAATAAATGAAATAAAATAAATAATATGCATTAACTGTAATAATAATAACCACATAAACATAATATAATAACTAAATGTCGTAGCATAACACACACGTACACAAAAACACTTAAAACATCGTTCATTTCCTTGTATATACTATTGAAAGCTGGCGAATGGCTGCGCCTCCGGATTTTCCGCTCAGTCTTCCATTATTTTTCTATTTGGATACACAAAGCCAGAAAGCAGATTAAACCAGTCTTATATTTGTGCACCAGAACCCGTAATTGTTTCATAATGTCGTACAGTACGATGTAATATTTTTAACATTGAAATATTTTTAACGATGCAAAAACGGTTTATTCATAGTAGAAATAACAGTACATTGCCATTTATACTTAAATATAATGCAGCATGTTACTTCGATTGGAAAGGCTCAGAAAACTATATATATTATTTTATATTAACACCGTAGAGTACAAAGGCTTATTTTTTTATGCTGGATATTTAACTTTAATAATGATTGGATGAATGAAAACACTCTTTCTTGGGGAAATTGGGTGGCTCTTAAAAGAGCCTTTGGTTTGAAGAGAAGCTTCGGTCAGTCTACTTGGCCTTCGCGGGCTTCTCGGTCTTCTTGGGCAGCAGCACGGCCTGAATGTTGGGCAACACACCACCCTGAGCGATGGTCACGCCACCCAGAAGCTTGTTCAGCTCCTCGTCATTGCGCACCGCCAGCTGCAGGTGTCGAGGGATGATGCGGGTCTTCTTGTTGTCCCGAGCGGCGTTTCCAGCCAACTCCAGGATCTCAGCGGTCAGATACTCGAGCACAGCGGCCAAATACACCGGAGCTCCGGCACCGACGCGCTGGGCATAGTTGCCTTTGCGGAGAAGCCTGTGAACACGGCCGACGGGGAACTGCAGTCCCGCCCTGGAAGAGCGACTCTTGGCCTTAGCGCGAGCCTTTCCCCCGGTTTTACCTCTTCCACTCATTGCGATTTAAAATTAATGACGACTTGCGAAGCGAGAAGTTAAAATATAAAGCAGGTGCCCGTTGCGAGGTGATTTATAAAGAAAGCGGGACAGTCTCTTATTGGCTGAAATCTGAACATTCCCAGCCATTCAGTGATCTTCCCTCTGAACACCAAACCCTCCTTTCTGCTACTGACACTCAAACACGTCACGCTGTAGTTTCATTTAATGCCGCTAGGCTTCCTTTTAATTGGTGACTTTATTTTGATGATGATGATGATGATGATGATGATGATGATGATGATAAAAATGTGTGATTACAAGTTAAACACTTCGGTCATTAAGCATAATAGCTTTAGTTTAATTGTATAAATATGTAAACACACTACCGTTTAAAAGTTTGGGGTCAGTAAGATTTTTAATGTTTTTAAAAGAAGTCTCTTCTGCTCACCAAGGCTGCATTTATTTGATAAAAAAAACAAACAAAAACAGTAATATTGTGAAATATTATTCCAATTTAAAACATGTTTTCTTTGTGAATATAGAGTAATGTGTAATCTATTCCTGTGATCAAAGCTGAATTTTCATCATCATTACTCCAGTCTTCAGTGTCACATGATCCTTTAGAAATCATTCTAATGTGATGATTTGATGCTCAAGAAACATTTATGATTATTATCAATGTTGAAAACAGTTATTTACATTTTTATTTCATGATGCTGTGATGAATAGAAAGTTCAAAAGAACAGCATTTATCTGAAATCTAAAGCTTCTGTAACATTAAACACTTCCGTTCAAAAGTTTGGGGTCAGTAAGAATTTGAATTTTATTTTTGGGGAAATAAATAAAATAAATCAATACTTTTATTCATCAAGGATGAGTTAAACTGATCAAAAGTTCCAGTAAAGACATTTATAATATTAGAAAATATTCTATTTTAAATAAATGCTGTTCTTTTGAACTTTCTATTCATCAAAGAATTTTGAAAAAAAATGTGCACAACTGTTTTCAACATTGATAATAATAATGAATGTTTCTTGAGCATCAAATCATCATATTAATGATTTCTGAAGGATCATGTGACACTGAAGACTGGAGTAATGATGCTGAGAAGTCAGCTTTGATCACAGGAATTAATTACAGTTTAAAATATATTAAAATAGAAAACAGTCATTTTAAATTGTCATAATATTTCACAATATTACTTTTTTTAATCAAATAAATGCAGCCTTGGTGAGCAGAAGATACTTCTTTTAAAAACATTAAAAAATCTTACTGACCCGAGACTTTTGAACAGAAGTGTATGTATAATATGTATTTATGTATAATATACATTTATGTATTTATGCATAAATACTTAAGACTTGACCAAATTCATAACATTCCCAAATGGGCCTGTTAATTTGCTTTCACTTGTAACTTAAAGGAAAGCCATGTCAATTTTGACCAATGAAATAACACTCTTTACTATTAACTAGTGGGTGGCTCTTAAAATAGCTTTATATATATATATATATATATATAACACTCTTTACTATTAACTAGTGGGTGGCTCTTAAAATAGCTTTATATATATATATATATATATATATATATATATATATATATATATATATATATATATATATATATATATATATATATATATATATATATAAAACAAGTGAAAAGACTGAGTTTCTTTGCTGCTGCAGTTTTGGGCTTCTTAGCGGGAGCAGGTTTCTTGGCTTTAGGAGCCACTTTCTTGGCGGGTTTCGTCTTGGTCTCGCTCTGTTTCTTGTTGAGTTTAAGGAGCGGAGGCGCCAGTCCCTTTAGTCTGGACTAGGATGACTTTATCTGTCTGTGTAACTTTTAGAGGAAGATAGATGCAAAAGATTTATAACTCAGTTCAGAATGACACCTTTTTTTTCACTGTTTCCTCCAAGGCAGAACGGTTTTAACTCTTGCTGTTGTGTATTATTTGTCTATACTGATTACACTGAATTCGAGTAGGATTGGGTTCCCTTCCGAACGGTCACGCGTGACTTGCCCTCTTTGGCAACGTCCGGGAAAGGGGTTGGTCGGGCTCAACGTTGACCCCGCCCCCCATCTAAACCCAGCAGGAGTGCAATTGGAAGAAGAATGGCCAGCTAGTCATGTTTAATCACGATTCTAACAAAGCTATAACTGCAGTCTAGGGGCCCGGTAAACCATGCACTGCTGCAAACTATCGCTGTTCTCACAGCAGCTCAAACAGTGAGAAATAAATGTTCCCCCACAGCCCCCGCTCACAGGTAGCTGGGAACGTTTTCAAATCAGTCATTAGGCCCGTTACAAGCTGCCACTCATGCCACACACTATCACTGCAGTCAGCGCGCCCGCTATGAAGCGTGCGCCGCCACAGATAGTCACTGCTCAATATCCCATGACGCTTCTTACAGCTCCCTGTCTAATTCAGGTGGCTGGAGATTTTATTATTGTCAACAGGCCCACTGCACTGCGTGCGCCTCTACCAACAAATGCCTTTTCACGGCGACCCACGTAAAGCACAAAAAGAGTATGTTTCACAATCACAACACACGGTCCCCCTTCGCTAGGCGGCCCCCTCCCAGTTGTTACACTGACTTTTCCCCAGACAAAAGCCTGTACAGTCAGTCCAACACTCAGTATGTGCACAAATCACAATGTCAGGGTATCAGGTCCCCCTGTGTTAAGCGGCCCATCCCAAACTGTGTATCAAACCCTAGCCACACGGGCATGGGCCTGCCAAGCCATCCCCGCTGTGTCGAGTTGGGTCATAAACATTATAAAGCGAGGCTACTCGCTCCAATTCGCTCACAGACCCCCAAAGTTTCAGGCGGTTGTCGAGTCTTCAGTGAGAAGCAACGTGGGTCACCTGCTTCGTGCCGAAGTACAGAATTTGTTAGCAAAAGGGGCGATAAAATTAATCCCCCCCTCGCAAACACACTCGGGGTTCTACAGCCGTTATTTTCTAATTCCGAAAAAAGACGGCGGTCTCAGACCCATACTAGATTTGAGACATTTAAATAAAGCTCTCATGAGACGGCCGTTCAAAATGTTGACTATCAAACACATCCTAGCGCAAATTCGCCCGAGGGACTGGTTTGTAACAATGGATCTGAAAGATGCATACTTTCATATTCAGATAGACCCTCATCACAGGCCATTCTTGAGATTCGCCTTCGAGGGTCAAGCTTATCAGTACACGGTTCTGCCTTTCGGCCTGTCCCTAGCACCCCGTACATTCACAAAGTGCATGGATGCAGCGCTTTCTCCCCTGAGACATCAGGGAGTGCGCGTGTTGAACTATCTCGACGACTGGCTGGTGCTAGCGCAATCGAGAGCAGAGCTAATAGCTCACAGGGATTTGATTCTTGGCCATTTGAAATGCCTGGGTCTCACAATCAATGTCACCAAGAGCAAACTGACACCCAGCCAGACAGTAGTTTTTCTGGGCACAGTTTTAGACTCAGTGGAGATGACAGCGTGCCTCACACGAGAGCGCGCTCTCTCAGTACAGATGCTAGCAGCCTCGTTCAGAGCGCACGCCCCTGAGAAAATTTCAGAAACTTCTCAGTCTCATGGCAGCAGCATCGTCAGTACTCTGTATGGGATTACTGCGCATGCGCCCGCTGCAGCACTGGCTGAAATGCCGTGTGCCAACCCATGCATGGCAGTCCGGCAGCCTGCGCATCATGGTGAATCACGGTTGTTTAAGAGCCCTGATTCCCTGGCAAGCTCAGGACTGGTACCTCAAGGGTGTGACCATGGGAGTAGTTTCCAGAAGGAAAGTGGTGTTTACAGACGCATCCAACCTAGGTTGGGGTGCTCTGCACGAGGGCAAGCCTGTCTCCGGCCTCTGGTCGAGCACGGAGCAGAGCTTACACATCAACTGTCTGGAAATGAAAGTGGTTGGTTTGGCCCTGAAAGCGTTACTAACAAACCTAAAAGGCCACCATGTCCTGGTCCACACGGACAACATGTCAGTGGTGGCCTATATAAATTGCCAAGGTGGCATCAGGTCAGGCAGCCTGTATGCCCTGGTGAGAGACCTCCTTATATGGGCACAGAACAATCTGCGCTCTTTGAGAGCAATGCATATCCCGGGCGTTCAGAATCTGGGCGCGGATATGCTCTCACGGGGCAACACTCCCCCAGGCGAGTGGTCCCCGAACTCTCAGAACGTTCGTCTGATATGGAGTGTGTTTGGAGAGGCCCAACACTCATTGCAAAATGTTCTTCTCGAAGAACAGGGATGCGTTGACCCATCATTGGCCCAATCGCCCCCTCTATGCTTTCCCCCTGTCTCGATGATTCTACAAGTCACAAAAAGGGGCAGGGAGAGCGGGTGCCCAGTCCTGCTGGTGGCCCCTCTCTGGAGATCCAGACCGTGGTTTCCGGAGTTGATTCAGCTATCAGACACAGTCCCTTGGCCTGTTCCAATGAGGAAAGACCTCCTCTCTCAGGCGAAAGGAACGATATGGCATCCGCGACCCAATTTATGGGCCCTCCATGTATGGCCCCTAAACGGGTACCCGGGGACCTTCCAGGGAAGGTCCTAAACACCATCTCTGAAGCCAGGGCCCCGTCTACTAGGCGCCTATATGCTTTGAAATGGTCACTTTTTTTCCAGCTGGTGCTCGAAAAACTGTATGGACCCAGAGTCATGTGAGGTAGCTGTGATATTATCCTTCCTGCAGGAGCTGTTGGATGCGGGCCGCTCCCCGTCCACGCTCAAAGTGTATGTGGCAGCTATTGCAGCGCATCATGCCCTGATAGCTGGCCAGTCGATAGGAAGGGATGATTTGGTGGTGCGTTTTTTGAAGGGTGCTAGGAGGATTAACCCCTCCAGAACCCCTTCTGTGCCCCTCTGGGACCTCTCCAGGGTCCTGGGGGCCTTAAAGGGCCCACCATTTGAACTGCTCCAGTGGTTGATTTGAAACCTCTCTCGCTAAAGACTGCTCTCCTGTTGGCACTGGCATCTATCAAGCGAGTAGGAGATCTGCAGGCGCTCTCAGTGAGCCCTTCATGTTTGGAGTTTGGTCCAGGTGACGCTAAGGTCATCCTCAAACCAAGGCATGGTTATGTGCCTAAAGTGCTTTCAACGCCGTTCAAAGCACAGGTCATTACGTTATTAGCCCTTCCCCCCCTCTGCCGAGGACGGGGAGGTTAATCATCTCTGCCCTGTCAGAGCACTGAGAATCTATCTGGAGCATTCTGCGTCTTTCAGGCAGTCAGAACAGCTATTTGTCTGCTTTGGTGGCCGATCCAAAACCGATCCAGTTCACCAAGCAAAGGCTGTCTAGATGGATTGTGGATGCTATATCTATGGCTTACACCTCGATGGGTCAGGTTTGCCCCATAGGTATTAAAGCCCATTCGACTAGAGGCATGGCTTCGTCGTGGGCTTGGTCATCTGGTTTTCCTATTCAGGATATTTGTGATGCGGCCGGCTGGTCCTTGCCTTCCACATTTATGAAATTTTATAATATGGAAGTACCTTCTCTACAAGCGAGGATGCTTTCGGTATGATGAAGGCCCGGTAGTGCCCGGTCTTCTCTACAGTGTACTGTGCATAATCATTCACAACATATAAAACCCGCTTGCTGGTTATTTTTTAATATGCTAAATAGCCCCGATGGTGTCTGGGTTCATTAGTATATTAGGTTGGTATTGTTACTGACACATATATTTTATAAGGCCCGACAGTGTCTGGTCTAATATATATATATATATATATATATATATATATATATATATATATATATATATAATGGTTCGGACTTGTATTGGGCTCAGGGGTCCTGAGTTCAGTGGCAACCAGTTACTTTTAGTGCGGCGTTTTGCATGGCGTCCCCACTGCGTATAGCTACGCATACGAAGTGACCGTTCAAAAGGGAACTACTCGGTTACTATCGTAACCTCAGTTCCCTGAGATAGGGAATGAATATTGCGTAGCCGGCCGCACTATAGTAACCAGGTGAGTTGTCGCTTCAGTCGTGGAACCTGCTATAATGGCGAATTCTGATATAGACTAAGGCCACGCCCCCTTTGGGAGCTCTGACGTGCAATGATGCTCATTGGTAGCCTCAATATATAGGCTAATCATAATATGTTGAACACTTATTATAGTTTTTTTTTTATATGCATTTTTTTTAGGTTTAATGACCATAAAAGTGATATCAACCAATAAATGTCATCATTGTTCACAGTCTAAATGAGTTCAGTTTCTCTCAGGTGGTTTCGCAGTAACTTTATAGCAGAAGTCACAGTATGTTGTGGGTTGTTTCCAAAAGCAGCCGTTCTTATATAGTGGGTCTAACTTTTCAGTGGCCATGGGTGGGAGAAAACTGAAATTAGATTCACAGCAAAACACATCACTTACATTTTCACATGTTGCAGAGGCTTCTTTCAGCTCACTGAAGATGTAGTCACTTTAGCAGCTGCTTGTAGAGCGAATGTGACTGTTAAAGTCTTTAGTTTAAAGGGGGGGTGAAATGCTATTTCATGCATGCTGAGTTTTTTACACTGTTAAAGAGTTGGATTCCCATGCTAAACATGGACAAAGTTTCAAAAATTAAGTTGTACGTCCGGTTTGTCACAAGTTTCGGGAAGTTTTTTTCGAGTATGGGCATGTGTGACGTCAGATGTGGCGGAATTTCCTTATATGGGTCCTAAGGGCACTTCTCACGGAAGGCGCGCACTCGTAGACCAGAGAGAGAAGAGAGCGAAAGCAGTACCTCATCAAAGCGCTCTGCTCGGCTTTTGGGAAGTCAGTGTCACCAAAGAAGTGGGTTTTTGGTTGCCAGGGCAAGACAACCCTGCACAGATTCCCAAAGAACCCGGCGTTAAGGGACCAGTGGATGGAGTTGTGCAAGACTGTTTGTTCCCTGCATTTCGACGATGATTGTTTTATAAACAAAGCCCAGATCGACGGATTTGCAGATCGTCTAATGCTTAAGGATCGAGCAGTCACAATGATGAAGGTTCGTGGTCATGCATTGGAACTGGGTGGTGAGTAAAACTGCTTCAAATGTCTCTGTGTGTTGTTAGCTCGGCGCGTTAGCACAGCTTTAGCTCCACCCACACGGCCCGCCTTCAGCCGCTCGTTTTTTTTTCGGAAAGACTCGGTACAGCCTATCTTTCTTTTATAAATATAATAAAACTAAAGACTTTTTGGAGATATGAAGGATGCAATACTACTCTATAGGAACTCAAGATTAACAGGAGATTGAGTGAAAATGAGCATTTCATATCATATTATCAAATATATTTATATATATATATATAAATATATATATATATATATATATATAAAAATATATATATATATTGATAATGTATATTTCATCTGTGTTTTGGTGTAATTTAATTGCCAAAGTATTCGTTCTTGAGGTACATTTAATTAATGCGCATGAAGCCCAGACAGATTCACCGACAGAAAAACTGTTTACGGTTTACTCTAATGTATGACACAGCAAGTTTGTTTTTCCTTAATTATTAATCTCATGTCTGTATTTCTTTAAATATTCATCATGTGTCTATTTTAACCCTTTCACGCATAGTGGTCACTACAGTGGACAGCTATTAAAAAAGCATTTTTTTGAATTTGCACGGGTTTTCATGGCAAAGTTGCGCATCAGCCTCTTCATTGGACCCTGGTGCATCATCCTATAAATTGCAACCAAGTGGCAAGCCTTTGTGTTTCGATTTTTTCCCCTTCCAAACCAAGATGGCCAAGGCAGGGTCAGTCAGACGTGCCAAGTTGCTCCACAATATCCACTCATTCCTCCTAGGAGACTCTTGTAGGTAAAAAAAAAATATTGCAGCATCAAGCAATATCTAATGAGTCATATCACAGTAAAGTTTTCCACGTTTTGATTTTAGATTGAGAGAAAACTGATTAATCACATGTCCACTGTAGTGGACGTCATGCATCAATTGCTATATTTCAGCTACAATTCATAATTATAATGTGAATATTGTTTTTGAAAATTAAAACTTAAAAACTTAATCTGCAGTGACTTTTTACTGTAAATAAATGTATTTGTATTATTAGAATGTAATTTTCATTGACATCGAAAAAAGTCATGTGATTACATAATGTATGACATTTGTAATGCATTACTTTACTTGTTAGATCAAAAAGTAATCTGATTATGTGATGTGCGTTATTGTAATGCGTTTCTTTACTCATAACATCAAAAAGTAATCTGATAACGTAATGCATGTTACTTGTAATGCGTTTCCTTACTCATAACATCTGTTGTAAAGTTTTCTTTCATCGAAGCAGAGACCAGGAGACAGTTGGGATCGCATTCAACGGACGTTATTCTTTATTGAGAACTCCGCTGTACGTTGCTGTAGTACTTCCAACATGATCTAAAGTATTTAAATTTACATGGTGTCTTATAGGCATTTTAGGAGGAGGGACTTTTGAAGGTGGAGACAAATTCAAACAAAGCATGTAAATGAGTATACAGGCTAAGGAACCCGCCCCAGACCGGCAGTCTCAATTTAATCAGCATAACCACTCAAATGCATATGTGCTAATCCAATCAGCCAAACGATTCAACGTCTGGACTGTGGCTCTTGCTCCAAGAGCCATTAAAGACAATAGGTTACCGTCTCCATGATCTGACTCATTTAACTTACAAAGGAAAAACAGGTCGGGCAGGAATATCTTGCTGTAAACTCAATAATCACTTTCTCAGTTTATATACAATCTAAATTTAAACCTCAAATGCTAAAATCAGTATTCTTCACCGTGATGTTATGTAATGAAGCATATTTCAAATAGATTCTTAAATTTGGAATCCTTCACATCAAAAAGTAATCTGATTACGTAATGTATGTTATTTGTAATGTATTTCTTTACTCATAACATCAAAAAGTAATCTGATTAGGTAATGCACATTACTTGTAGTTAATTACTTGTTAGATCAAAAAGTAATCTGATTAGGTAATGCATGTTACTTGTAACACATTACTTTACTTGTAACATCAAAAAAGTAATCTGAATGCGTTATGCATGTTACTTGTAATGCGTTACCCCCCAACACTGATCATTTCAGATCGTATCGCTAGGTTTTCTCAGAGGAGGACTATGATAGAAATGTGCATGTCCATCTTGAACATAATCAGAATTATCAGCTAATAAGGGTACATCTCCACCATACTCTGGTGCACTGGAGGAGCATCTGAGTGGTTTCCACAGTTGTACCTTGACAGGCTGTAGAAAATTCTGATGGAATCACGTCCTCATGTTCTGATATCATAGATACTCGAAGTGCAACTTGTATGAAGTTGTATGAAGCCAATTTGCAAAATTTTGCATTTATACTTTTTGTATATATTTTATAGTTTTCACATGATTTGATATAATTGTATTGATTAGTTTGTTAAATTCATATATTTTATCTGTTTGATTATTGTCTTATATTAAATATAGTATATCTTCAGTTTAAACCATAACCGCATGCTGTCCACTCAAATGGACATCTGAAGATCTCTTTGAAAAATTTGTAAAAAAAATAATTAAAAATCAATTCTTGTTTTTCATGCCCTAAGAGCAATAAAAACACATAGGAAAAAAAAACCTGACTGAGGTTATCATAATTCATGCATGAAAGGGTTAAAACACTTATTAGTCTGTGTAAGTGGCCACTGGAGGCCGCTAGAGGTAATGATTCACAGTCAGGTCATTCATGTGACTGGGTTGGAGGCTGTGAGCCCAGGATCCTGTATGGCTGATCAACAGTTTCCTCTCGCCTGATTTCACATATCCACAAATGCATGATGATGCACTGTAAAAGAGGTGAGGATTTAATTGTATTTTTTTTTTTTTTGTAAAAAAAACCCACTGCTAATATCTGAGATATGTGGTGACAAGTAAACGGGTTATTCCCAAATATCTACTGACCAAGTCTCTTTCCGGACACCCTGTGGAGGGTTTCAAACTTAACCAGCAATTTACCTAAAGATGATTGTGCTTTCAACAGCCAACCTAATATATATATACATACATACACATACATATACAAGGCCTAATAAATGAGTTGAGCTTCATAGTTGTGGTTTGACTTCTGCTCTGTTTCTGCTCTGTGGTTTTAACCAGAGTAGTGGAAACTTTTATGCACAATCTGCATCTTTAGTTTCATAAACCTCAAATTATCATCACAAGATCAAAGATTCAAAGAATGTCTGGGTCATTTTCATTGACTTCCCTTTTTTAGAAATCCAAAACCATGTTAAATCTTCTCTAAAAGGAGGGCAGTGAGAAAGGGTTGTCTAGAAGTGATGAGAGATGTTACAAACATGGTTTTAACCCTCTAATGGCATGAATTGTTGTGTTCTGGGTGGTTGCTAGGTGGTTTCTAATGAATTTTGGGCGGTTGCTATGCTGTTAGGCGGTTGCTAGGGTGTTCTGGGTGGTTGCTATGGTGTTGCTAGGCGGTTGCTAAGGAATTTTGGGTGGTTGCTATGCTGTTAGGTGGTTGCTAGGGTTTTCTGGGTGGTTGCTATGGTGTTGCTAGGCGGTTGCTAAGGAATTTTCGGCGTTTGCTAGGGTGTTCCTGGTGGTTGCACACACACATACAGTAACTCACTCACTCACACACACACACACACACACACAGACACACACACACACACACACACACACACACACACACACACACTAACTTGCTCACACACACTCATTTAACCGAACAGACATGTCAGCTGATATTATAAATATTTTATTATTATTATTATTATTATTATTAAAAAAAAAATAAGTAAAGGAGCAGTGTGAGGTCCAAAAAGGTAGTTTGCTGCCTGAGAGCAACATCATGCCATCTTGTTGTGGACAATTATCAGTTAATTTGTACATTTGAGTTCATATTGAGACTCTGATCATTTGAAATTAATATAGTAAAAGATAAGTGAAATATTTTATAATGAGTATCTTTGTTTACTTTCTTAGAAACAATCACGCTGCAAATTATGTGAAATAGGATGAAAACACTTTCTGCCAGAATTTGAATGACATTTGATTACTTGTTTATTCAATCCTCATGTAAAACAAGCTTTATTAAACAAACAAGCTATTCCAAATGCATCCACTTTATCAGCAACAGGGATTGTGATGTTGACTGCAGATCGCTGGTCGACAGCTTGTGATTTTCAGGGTCCTAATGTTCTCCAGATTCAGGGTCTGTTAACACACATTAAGGAAACTTTGTTAAAGGTCAGGACTCATTTTCCAAAAGGAAACTTTATTAACTTTTATTAACTTACTAACCCTAACCCTAACTTATAGAAGCTCTGGCCTTTTGTGATTCTGTTTCTCCAACCATTTCTCCAGTTCCATCGAGTCGAGGCCTGTTATACTGAGAGCCGAAGCGCTGAGGAACAGAAACTCCTTTGACCAGCAGCATTTCAGTTTTTATGGAACGACACTTTATGATATAAAAGGCTGTATATTTCATTCACTGATATGTTGTAGAGTTACATTAGACACACATTAGATGTCACGTGGTGATTTCTCTTTAATCACTGTCTGTCTTCTATGTGAGACTGTGAACGAACTCAATAACAGTGAGAACAATCTCCATCAGAACTGATCTGGAAAATATGATTTTAAGTAGATGAACAGAGCTGTGACATCTTGAATAAATTAGTAGCTAAATATCTTAGACTGGATTTCTCTTTTCTTCATCTGTGTATTTCTGTGTAGAGTTTATCTCCTCCTCCCTCGTCTCTTCTTTCTAACACAGGAAGTGTGTGTTTTAACACTCAGCGCTGTTAACACAGTCTGTTAATGTGACAGTATGGGCTCCAGTGCACTGCCTCTCATCTGTGAGTATTTGATCATATTCTTTACTATCTTCTGTTTTCTGTTCCTAATGCATTATATTCAGCTGAAGATGGGATATAATAATGAGTGTTGTGTAGGAGAGTCTATGAATCCACAGTCTCACTGCTTATTGTATTATTTATTGATCAGATCTTATGTGATGATGTTACGTGTTGATCGGATAAAGAGGTTTATGATGCATTTATCTGTGTGATAATGCGTGTGAAAGATGGAGGCAATGTGTGCATGTATTTCTGCTTTGATGTTGTAACATCTTTCTTCCTATTTCAAGTAGTTGAGATAACCCATACAGAAGAAAATACATTGAAATATATTTTAAAGTGTCAAAAATATTTGTGGCATATATTCCAAATACACTGAAATATATTTGCATTGTTGTTCACTTATATTTATCATTTTGAAATATATTCTGAAATATAACAAAAATATATGATGTTAACTGTGAAATATATTTACATTTATAACAAGTAATGTAAAATATATGACAATATATATGGTCATAAAATGTTTAGCTTGCTAAAGAAGGGTCGGAAATGTATTTTGATCATATTAATTCCTCTACTTTTCCCCTATACACAACAGTAGGCTACCGTATTTCACTACTGTATTATGACACACAGCTATAATAAATACTGTACTTACATTTAAATGACTGCAATGTAAAATGACAGATAGTTGCTTTCCTAGGACTATTAGGCCATATTAGGCGGCACGTACCTAACACTAAGTGCAATTATTAGATTTATTGTTGTTTTATTGACATCTTTCCTGAAGTCATTTAAATATTGAAAATATGCACAATATTTATGATGCAAGTATAACAGTGACACTCCAACAGTGAAGTGTTTGTTTGTGAAAATGTTAACTTTTTAAATTTCAAAATATATTTAAAATGAAACAATTTGCCAAAGTTAAAACATATATGAACATATATGTTGTTATTAAATATATTGACATAAATATATTTACATATATTTAACTAAAATATATTTATTGGGCCAATTTCGAATATTTGCATATATTCCAAAAATATATTTCTTGTGTGTCTGGGAAATCAGATGTATTTGTGTTGATGTGAGTTAGTGTTGAATGATGCTGTATCTTTAATAATCTCTCCATCAGAGACTCAGAGAGTTTGAGAACAGAGACCGAACACACACTCATCTTCTCTATCACTTCTCTTTCTCTCTGACTCTCTTATTGAGAAATAACTGCAAAATGAATTTGGCCAATTAAATTTCATTTTTCAAACAAACAGTTTATCAAACATGTAGAGCTTTTCTCAGAGCTAACTTCTCTTTTCTGAGACACGTTTCAGTTATTTTTAACCAGTTCGCCTGAACTTCATATTTAGTTGTTGTGTGAAGTCAGTTCACACGTGTGTCAGAATAACCTCAGGTTTCCAGAGCAAGTTCATGACGTCGACATATGAACATGTTCACCAATGCTGGACAATCAGTGTCTCAGATTTTTGTTGTTCTTTTAAACATATTTATTTATTCATATTTTAGCAACGCTAATACATTTTATTTTGACAAATGTCTTGATTGAAAACTGTGCTTGAGCTTTATTTATTTCAATTGCAAATATATTGATACATGTTTAATGTGGTTTAAGGGCTTTTTCACACTAGTTTGTTTGAGAGACTGCAAGCGGTCAACACATTAACATACTGTGGTCTGAATATGGTTTGTTTTTGGGTCCTTTTAGGAGGAACTGAGATCATTTAGTGTTGACGTATGAATTATTTCTGAGAGGCGAGAGCTCTTGAAGTGCTGAAACACGAGGTGTGAAAATACTCTTAGACCAGAAGCACGAGTAAAGAGTACTATATGTGAAACACACTTAGTGTCCAAATTATTTTTGCAGCCACTATAAAGTCATAATGAAGTTGATTGTGATCGTCAAACAGGAAGTGATGTCGTGTGTCTCAAACACTTTGGCCTGATTTGGTTCTGAAGCTTGTTTTGCTCCAGTGAAGAATCAGTGATGTGAAACGTTAATCACATTAATGTTAATATTGTCTTTTTTAACGTCTATGCAAGTGTATTTATTTATAAAGTGTGTCTTTATGTACTGTGATATAATGCATTGTGATGTGTGAAAGCTGCATGATTTTTATATTATTTATACATTTGTAATAGTGTATTTCATGTTAGGGTCAGGAACATGTAGGCAAAATTCAATAGGGAGCAAAAATACATAAATACAAAACTTAAAAAAACAAACACAAAACAAGAGAAGAACTATGAAGACAGTTACAGAAATACACTGATATCACATTTATTGATGAGTATAATGTTATATAATGTTAAATGTTGTGAAGCTCAGCGGTTCAAACTGATGCTTTATTGTTGAGCATCAGTGAATCAAACAGTGAATCAAACAGTGAATCAGTGAATCAAACAGTGAATCAGTGAATCGACTCTCTTATCAGTTCACGAGTCCTGTGACGTCATCGTGTGTGATGATGTTAAATGCTGGAGAATAATCCATCAGTTCTCCTGAATGAGCATCACAACAGAAAAACACTTTCAGTTCATGTAGAATAAACTCTAGACATGTTTCAGTGTGTGATTTACATTGTGTTGAATGAATGGAAAAGCTTCATATCTGTTTCTTCTGCTTTTAGTGCTGATGTCCCTCGTTCACTCTGGACTCAGTCAAGGTACGGTCCGTTACTGCATTTGAGTTTTTAACTAATGTGAATTGTGTTGTAGTCGTTTATTTGTCTTCATCAGGATCCCTCATTTGTCTGTTTGCTGATGTTTTATGTCCATGTTTTGCATATTTCACAGAATCATCTGACTGTAGTTCCTTATGCTGGAAAACATTACAGAAATCTGCTATTTATTCAATCAATCAAACAGTCTTCAGTTGTAAAGTAGTTCAGTCAGACATTGATTTCAAAAGATCATAATCCTCTGTATAAAACAGAAATGAGTTTTGCACAGTCAGTTTTATTTGCATGTTTCTGAGTTTTTGCTGCAATATTAATTATTGACTGTGTGTCATTAAGATATTGAGCACCAATGCTCAGCTTTATTCATTCAGTGTGGTTTAGTTGAAGGGCTGGAAGAGAAAAGGGCTTGAGAACAGACAGACTGAAGTTAGTAAATTCAGTCAGAGAATGTCTAATAGGAAGAGAATTGGCACTCTCTGCTTACTTCCGGGTTCTGGATTGGTTGCAGTAACACGTCTCTGTCCATGCGGGGGCGCTCGCAGGCGAGTGCAGAATGAATGGAGGTCTATGGCGAAAAACCCTCAAAACCCACTTTTCTCAGGATATAATTTTTTGTCTAGTAATTTGAATGTTTTATTCGAAAGAAGATGCAAAGAAATTACACATTGCTGGGTGTTAGATTTTTTAGAGTCACTTATTTGGTTTAAAAAGTCTTTTAAAATGTCAATGACGTCAGAATGCTGACGTCATTAGCAGAATGCTAGCGTGTTATGGGCAACAACAACTCAACCTGTAAGAAATCGAAAAGAAATAAGTACTCGTTCATTCAACTTTCGACCTATAACCCATGTTGAACTTGCAAAACCTACAATAAAATCTGAGATTTCTCAACGGCAATCGGGTGAAAGAGACACATTTAGCCGTCTAGCCCCATTGACTCCCATTCAGTCTGCACTCGCTCGCGATCACCCCCAGTGGAATTCTAATGGAACTGCAACCAAAATCAATACAATGGGGCTGAATAGGGAGTGCCAAGGCTCTCCGTAGACGGGCTCTGGTTCAGTTCAGATCTTTAAACACTCAGACTATAAACAGCATCATCTACTGGTCAGAACTGGAAGAGCAATAATACAAAGACATGCAGACTGGATAAATACATCAGCTTCATTTAGTTTTTACCAACACATACATTTTTGATGTAATCATTACAATTTACAAGCAAACTAGATTTTTATTTTAAGTGTTTTTCTCCTGATGAAGTTTTGAGTTCATGACAGTGATCTTGATACTGCGATACTTTTCAATATTTACTTCTATGTTTCTCAGTGAAACCTGTAGTGACGGTGAAGCCAGATCAGCCTGTGTTCAGTGGAGAGACAGTCACTCTCACATGTGCCATACAGAGAGGAGGAGACATTCAGATGTACCGCTGGTTTAAAGATGGATACACTGACTATACATATACAACAACAGCAGAGCTCAGTTTCACAGCTGATGTGTATCACAGTGGTGAATACAGTTGTAGTGGAGCGAGATCAGACTCATGGACAGACTTCAGTGATGCTGTTACACTGACAGTATCAGGTGAGTCTTTATATTCACATCTGTTGATGATCATCACTTATATAATCTTCAGCCACATCTGTTCTTATAAGAGGACTGACAATTCACTTTTTAGTAATTATTCAGTAACTGAACACGTGTGTGTGTGTGTGTGTGTGTGTGTGTGTGTGTGTGTGTGTGTGTTCATTATCCTCCCTTTGAACGCAAGAGTGTGTGTGTGTGTGTGTGTGTGTGTGTGTGTGTGTGTGTGCATCATCCTCCCTTTGAATGCAAGTGTGTGTGTGTGTGTGTGTGTGCGCATCAACCTCCCTTTGAACGCAAGAGTGTGTGTGTGGATTAGTATGATGTTCCTGAAATATTCTTTTAACCTAATTTGTATTAACAACTCAAAAGTCCTCCTAAAAAAACTTTACTAATTAATCCAATAAGGAAGGTTATAGTGACGCGATACACAGCAAAATCCTCAGTGTTGAATGAACTCGATGTCTAAATGGGTCCAAGAGTGTTAAAGATGAAGAAACTACAGTTTTTGTGCTAATTTAGAGAACATTATTAAAGACCAGATAACATTGAACACACAGTTTAATTTAAAAATATTTGTACATATTTCCATATATATATATATATATATATATATATATATATATATATATATATATATATATATATATATATATATATATATATATATATATATATATATTTCTGTGCACTTACTGAAGTTTTTATACAAATGCAGCTTTGCTCCTTTCGTCATTCTGTCTCTGATTATTAATGTTGAAACTTTGAGGGGCGGTTTCCCGGACTGAGATTAAGCCTAATCCTAGACTAAAATAGCCCTTTAAACCAGATTAACAGAAATCTGCTTTCTCGGTCGAGGATTTAAATCCTAGATTTAGTTTAGTCCAGAGTTTAATAAGCTGATTTCCTGGAGGAAGACTAGAGTTACTCCAGGACTAAATCGAGGCTTAAATTAAACCTACCAGGGGGCAGGTTTAACTTCAGATTAACATTGTGTTTCAAAGTGGACACGTGTATTACTTGGATACACACACACACACACACACACACACACACACACACACACACACACACACACACACACACAATTTAATGTATGTGTGTATCTATATATATATATATATATAGATAGATACACACATACATTAAATTGTGTGTGTGTGTGTGTGTATCCAAGTAATACACGTGTCCACTTTGAAACACAATGTTAATTGTCAATGTTAATATATATATATATATACTACCGTTCAAAAGTTTGGGGTCAGTAAGAATTTTAATGTTTTTAAAAGAAGTCTCTTCTGCTCACCAAGGCTGCATTTATTTGATAAAAAAAAGTAATAAAGTAATATTGTGAAATATTATTCCAATTTAAATCAGCTGTTTTCTATGCGAATTTACAGTAAAGTGTAATTTATTCCTGTGATCAAAGCTGAATTTTCAGCATCATTACTCCAGTCTTCAGTGTCACATGATCCTTCAGAAATCATTCTAATATGAGGATTTGATGCTCAAGAAACATTCATTATTATTATCAATGTTGAAAGCAGTTGTGTACAATTTTTTTTCAAAATTCTTTGATGAATAGAAAGTTCAAAAGAACAGCATTTATCTAAAGCTTTTGTAACATTAAACACAACCGTTCAAAAGTTTGGGGTCAGTAAGATTTTTTATTTTATTTTTGGGGGAAAGAAATAAAAATAAATCAATACTTTTATTCATCAAGGATGAGTTAAACTGATCAAAAGTTACAGTAAATACATTTATAATGTTTGAAAATATTATATTTTAAATAAATGCTGTTCTTTTGAACTTTCTATAAATTTTTTAATAATTTTGGAAATTTGTACACAACTGTTTTCAACATTGATAATAATAATGAATGTTTCTTGAGCATCAAATCACATTAGAATGATTTGTGAAGGATCATCTGACCCTGAAGACTGGAGTAATGATGCTGAAAATACAGCTTTGATCACAGGAATAAATTACACTTTAAATATATATTAAAATAGAAAACAGTCATTTTAAATTGTCATAATATTACACAATATTGCTGTTTTTTATTGTTTTTTATCAAATAAATGCAGCCTTGGTGAGCAGAAGATACTTCTTTTAAAAACATTAACAATCTTACTGACCCCAGACTTTTGAACGGTAGTGTATATATTACAAACAGACTTCCAGCATTTATTTTCTTTTATTCCATAGCTGGTGTGTGCAAGTTTATTTAGCTTGCTTAAAATAATTTTCTCTTGTTTAGTAGGCTACATTTTGTTTTGATTGCAGTCTTTTTCTGATTCCATTGTTTCCTTGGATTTGCTTCTCAGTTCCATGCAATTTTAAGCTTTTCTTGGTTCATTCCATGTTTTACAGGCAACCTCTATCATGCTAATTCAGATTAGCACAGTTGGTTTTAAATTAATCTGGTTTATTTTAGTTCAGGACTCCATAGTCCAGGTGTAACTAATCCGTACTTAATCTGTGTTACAGAAAGCCATTTTTAAGACACGATTAACTATTCTTGATTAAGGTCTACTCCTGACTGAATTAAAACCCTGTCCGGGAAACCGCCCCTGAGTGTTGGATGAAATTAATCTTAATTCTAATGTTTGATAGACAGTTGATGAGCTTTCATTATCTCACCTGAAAATAATAATACTGTCATCATTTAATCTTCCTCATGTCGTTCTGAATCTGTATATTTTTCTTCTTTAGATTTTTTAAAATATATTTATAATGTGCTGATCGCTATAATAATGAGATGGTGAACTTTTAGAGTTTAAAAAGGACACAAAAAAAAAACATAAATGTGTCATAAAATAAGTCCAATTACTCTATATGACAGAAATCATGACTAAGAGAGTATTTTAGTGTCCATCATCCTGTCCAGAAACACAGTTTAGAAATAAAACACACAGTCTCTGTTTACTGACAGTTTACAGTCATCTCTGATCACTGATGTTCTGCAGAAGAAGAAGAAAGACTGTCACTGTCAAAACTCTGAACACTGTGACCAGAAACAGAGACAGAAAGTTCAGACTGTCCAGTTATTTCACAGCAGAAATACAGGATCATTTTACTGAGTTTAACAGAGGAAAATAAACTACAGATGTTCGACAGAAATCACTCAAAACACAAAGGAACAGGTTTAATAATCACTGCATTTACTAGAAATAAAGTGAGTTTATAGAGAATCTTTAAGCTCTAAAAGTCCTCAGAGGAATTTGAATGAAACTATTTAGTTGACATAAAATATTGACATATTTCTGTTTCTTCTCAGATTTACCCACATCTACAGTGACTGTGACACCAGACAGTCCTGTATTCACTGGAGAAACAGTCAATCTGAAGTGTGTGATAGAGACTTACAGTCACTGGTTCTGGAGAATTTACCAGACACAAAGTACATATTCCTGGCCACAACCCTGGAGATATGAGTGGTATAAAGGCAGTGTAATATTACAGACGTCTGATCGTTACACTGTAAACAGAGACACTCTCACTATCAGAGGAGCTACTGAGTCTGATCAGGGTCAGTACGGGTGTAAAGGACAGAGAGATGGAAGACCAAACTCATCAACATCAAGCTCTGCTGTTTATCTCTCTGTGAAGGGTGAGTTCAACATCATTGTCCTCTTAAAATCTTTCACTACAATCTTTCCACTGATGTCTGTGAAAAATGGATGCGCTCGACAATCTTGTGTGTCTCGTACACACTGCATTAGTATCGGTTGTTGGTATTGGAGCATTTTTATGAGTATGAATATGACAGTATCAGGTGAGTGTGTTCATCATTTCATCACATCACTTTAGCCTGAAGACATTGAGAAGAAAAGAGTTTACTTTGTCTCACACTCAGTCAGATTATGTTAGTTAAGAGTTTGTAATCATCTCTATATACAGTGACAGGCTGATTATCCGGCAGATTCCTCTCCTGCTCTGAAAGCCAGTTAGGTCCTCTTTCAACAAATCAAAAACCTCGGAGTGATCTTTGACTCTTCACTGTTTCTTGATAAACAAATTAGTGCTGTTATTAGAGGAAGCTTTTTCCATTTAAGATCTATTGCAAAGTTATTTGCTATTTGGCATCCCTTCACTGGCTTCCTATTAAGTTTAGAGTTGATTTTAAGATCCTTATGTTTGTTTATAAGGCAATGTCTGGCTGTGCACCAAGATATATTTGTGATCTTATTGTGCCATACTGTCCTGCTAGGGCACTTAGATCTTCAAATCACTTGCTTTTAAATGTGTCACGATGTCGCTACAAATTAAAGGGTGATCGGGCCTTTTCTGTGGCCCGGCCCAAACTTTGGACTCGTCTCCCTTATCATGTGAGGTCTGCTCCTTCACTGGACATTTTTAAATCTACTCTGAAAACACATTTTTATTCTTTAGCTTTTAGAAACTTGTAATTGTTTTTTTTTTTTATAGTGTAGTCCTGCTATGCACTATGTACAGCACCAGCTTTGCTTTGATTTTCAGATGATCCTGTCGTCGTTCTGTCTCTGATTATTAATGTTGAAACTTTGAGTGTTGGATGAAATTAATCTTAATTCTAATGTTTGATAGACAGTTGATGAGCTTTCATTATCTCACCTGAAAATAATAATACTGTCATAATTTAATCTTCCTCATGTCATTCCAAATCTGTATATTTTTCTTCTTTAGATTTTTTTAAATATATTTATAATGTGCTGATCGCTATAATAATGAGATGGTGAACTTTTAGAGCTTAAAAAGGACACAAAAAAAAACATAAATGTGTCATAAAATAAGTCCAATTACTCTATATGACAGAAATCATGACTAAGAGAGTATTTTAGTGTCCATCATCCTGTCCAGAAACACAGTTTAGAAATAAAACACACAGTCTCTGTTTACTGACAGTTTACAGTCATCTCTGATCACTGATGTTCTGCAGAAGAAAATAAAAGACTGTCACTGTCAAAACTCTGAACACTGTGACCAGAAACAGAGACAGAAAGTTCAGACTGTCCAGTTATTTCACAGCAGAAATACAGGATCATTTTACTGAGTTTTACAGAGGAAAATAAACTACAGATGTTCGACAGAAATCACTCAAAACACAAAGGAACAGGTTTAATAATCACTGCATTTACTAGAAATAAAGTGAGTTTATAGAGAATCTTTAAGCTCTAAAAGTCCTCAGAGGAATTTGAATGAAACTATTTAGTTGACATAAAATATTGACATATTTCTGTTTCTTCTCAGATTTACCCACATCTACAGTGACTGTGACACCAGACAGTCCTGTATTCACTGGAGAAACAGTCAATCTGAAGTGTGTGATAAACTCTTACAGTGACTGGAGATATGAGTGGTATAAAGGCAGTGTAATATTACAGACGTCTGATCGTTACACTGTAAACACAGACACTCTCACTATCAGAGGAGCTACTGAGTCTCATCAGGGTCAGTACTGGTGTAAAGGACAGAGATATAGAAGACCAAACTCATCAACATCAAGCTCTCTTTATCTCTCTGTGAAGGGTGAGTTCAACATCATTGTCCTCATAAAATCTTTCACTACAAACTTTCCACTGATGTCTGTGAAAAATGGATGCGCTCGACAATCTTGTGTGTCTCGTACACACTGCATTAGTATCGGTTGTTGGTATCGGAGCATTTTTATGAATATGACAGTATCAGGTGAGTGTGTTCATCATTTCATCACATCACTTTAACCTGAAGACATTGAGAAGAAAAGAGTTTACTTTGTCTCAACCTCAGTTTATCTCACACTCAGTCAGATTATGTTAGTTGAGAGTTTGTAATCATCTCTATATACAGTGACAGGCTGATTATCCGGCAGATTCCTCTCCTGCTCTGAAAGCCAGTTAGGTCCTCTCTCAACAAATCAAAAACCTCGGAGTGATCTTTGACTCTTCACTGTTTCTTGATAAATTAGTGCTGTTATTAGAGGAAGCTTTTTCCATTTAAGATCTATTGCAAAGTTGAAGAACATTCTTTCAAGCAAAGATTTAGAAGTTGCAATTCATGCATTTGTAACATCACGATTAGACTATTGCAACTCTCTTTATTGTGGTCGTCCTTAATCTCGTGAAGTGCCGTGACTACCTCAAAATGCAGCTGCAAGACTTTTGACTGGGTCTAGAAAGAGGGATCATATTTCTCCTGTTTTGGCATCCCTTCACTGGCTTCCTATTAAGTTTAGAGTTGATTTTAAGATCCTTATGTTTGTTTATAAGGCATTGTCTGGCTGTGCACCAAGATATATTTGTGATCTTATTGTGCCATACTGTCCTGCTAGGGCACTTAGATCTTCAAATCACTTGCTTTTAAATGTGTCACGATGTCGCTACAAATTAAAGGGTGATCGGGCCTTTTCTGTGGCCCGGCCCAAACTTTGGATTCGTCTCCCTTATCATGTGAGGTCTGCTCCTTCACTGGACATTTTTAAATCTACTCTGAAAACATATTTTAATTCTTTAGCCTTTGGAAACTTGTAATTGTTGTTTTTTATATAGTGTAGTCCTGCTATGCACTATGTACAGCGCTTTGGATCAATTTGTATTGTGTTAAATGTGCTTTATAAATAAAGGTTGTTGTTGTTGATTATGATCACAGATCCTTTAAGAGTTCATTATCAGTGCTGCGTTCCAGTCCACTTTTAGACATGCACTTGCGAACTTCCCTAAGCATTTCCTTTTGGGGGAATCCCCGCCGCCATTTTGAAGTGCGTTCCACTTTGTGAAGTGGACGAGGGAAGTTTATATAGACAGACCCTCTTTCCCTCGATTTTGACTGAGGGAGCAAGTCTCCTTCATATGTACACTTCAGGCACCTATATGTCCCACAATGCAGTACGATTGTGACATCACCACAGATCTCGTCTAATCACCACCACAACAAACAACTCTATGATATATTAATTCTATTTTTTTTTATTGAAAACAACCCAAACACCATATATAGCCTACATTTTGATGATGCATTAAACAAACTCTTAAAGGGAAAAATAAATAAATAATAAATCAACTCTTTAGCTGATTCCAAGTGATCAAGGGCTAGGACGATCCAGTTCAGCAGTTTCCGCCAGTAGTGGGCACTCGTGCACCGTAAGCAGTGACGTACATCCGAGTGATCGAGACGGAGGGAAGTTAGCGAGTGAAGGGCTTGACAATTTTGGACTAGAACGCAGCCCTGGAGAGCGGGGGACAGCCTAATACTTTCTGACTTTCTCAGTTTGTCTAAATTCACTTGGGGTTCAGAGTATTTATTTTTTCCCACATTAATTTCACACGTCTAGTACAATTATGTGGTTTTGTTTGATTAATACAGTGTATACTTTTTTTTTCTTGATTTACCCCATACATTGTAACATGACACCTTAAAATGTGATCGGATCTAATTAAAAAAATATACAAGACAAACTAAAATATTTTGTCAAAAAATACAATTATTAACTTTTTCATATAAAATAATTGCATTTTTAATAATTAAAAATAAATATATTTTTTAGATTTACAACAAACACCACACAGCAACTACAAAGCATAGTTCAAAACATCATAATTTCTGAACATTGACTCTCAGTCAGTTTTCTCATGATTTCTCAATAAAATTAATAAAAGTGTAGAATAGAATATCATAGTTCTAATAGAGGCTCATTGTAACGCAGTGTGACAACATGCCCCGCCTGTACAACTGGGATTCAAACCCTGCTAGTGTCTTCTGCTGGTTAGATCAGCATTCAATAACTATCTCAACTGTTAAATAATAGATTGGAGATTAAAATAATATATCATTTTAAATAAACACAAAAAACAGAGATGAAAATTTAACTTAAGAAATTCACTTTTGCTATGTGTTAGTGAGGTAGTAGGGCTAGTTCATCAAGGTTTCCAGCCAGTAAACAGGATGGTGTATCGGTCAGGACACAGGAATAAAGACGAGGAGATGTAATTTCTTCTTTTAACTGTACTGAGCTCCAGCAGTACTCATCAGAACATTCAATATCCAGTATTGCCATTACAATCTGATAAAAAAACAAATGAATCACCATTAGATACTGTCATTTAAACAGTTAGGCTATACTTAAATTACTATGCAACGTAAAACATAATAAATCCATTTCACACACATAATACAAATCAGGATCATCAAACATAAATATCTCAATAAACATTGCTATGCCCCTTTAAACATAATCTACAATTACAAAAACGAGGATATTACTCTTTGGAGAAATAGAAGGAGCTTCACCTCTCTCACTGACCAGTTCACATGAAACTACACTCACCTAAAGGATTATTAGGAACACCTGTTCAATTTCTCATTAATGCAATTATCTAATCAACCAATCACATGGCAGTTGCTTCAATGCATTTAGGGGTGTGGTCCTGGTCAAGACAATCTCCTGAACTCCAAACTGAATGTCAGAATGGGAAAGAAAGGTGATTTAAGCAATTTTGAGCATGGCATGGTTGTTGGTGCCAGACGGGCCGGTCTGAGTATTTCACAATCTGCTCAGTTACTGGGATTTTCACGTACAACCATTTCTAGGGTTTACAAAGAATGGTGTGAAAAGGGAAAAACATCCAGTATGCGGCAGTCCTGTGGGCGAAAATGCCTTGTTGATGCTAGAGTTCAGAGGAGAATGGGCCGACTGATTCAAGCTGATAGAAGAGCAACTTTGACTGAAAAAAACACTCGTTACAACCGAGGTATGCAGCAAAGCATTTGTGAAGCCACAACACGCACAACCTTGAGGCGGATGGGCTACAACAGCAGAAGACCCCACCGGGGACCACTCATCTCCACTACAAATAGGAAAAAGAGGCTACAATTTGCACGAGCTCACCAAAATTGGACAGTTGAAGACTGGAAAAATGTTGCCTGGTCTGATGAGTCTCGATTTCTGTTGAGACATTCAGTCTGGAGTCAGAATTTGGCGTAAACAGAATGAGAACATGGATCCATCATGCCTTGTTACCATTGTGCAGGCTGGTGGTGGTGGTGTAATGGTGTGGGGGATGTTTTCTTGGCACACTTTAGGCCCCTTAGTGCCAATTGGGCATCATTTAAATGCCACGGCCTACCTGAGCATTGTTTCTGACCATGTCCATCCCTTTATGACCACCATGTACCCATCCTCTGATGGCTACTTCCAGCAGAATAATGCACCATGTCACAAAGCTCGAATCATTTCAAATTGGTTTCTTGAACATGACAATGAGTTCACTGTACTAAAATGGCCCCCACAGTCACCAGTTCTCAACGCAATAGAGCATCTTTGGGATGTGGTGGAACGGGAGCTTCGTGCCCTGGATGTGTATCCCACAAATCTCCATCAACTGCAAGATGCTATCCTATCAATATGGGCCAACATTTCTAAAGAATGCTTTTAGCACCTTGTTGAATCAATGCCACGTAGAATTAAGGCAGTTCTGAAGGCGAAAGGGGGTCAAACACAGTATTAGTATGGTGTTCCTAATAATCCTTTAGGTGAGTGTATATTAAAGGGGTTTACAGAAGGAGCAATGGCGACATCCTCTGGCCAGACAAGGCTACTGCACAACAGCGTCCGCACATGGTCCCCTGAGCACGATATTAACTCTTCTTAACTCAATGTTATAAACGTTACTACGTAACTTAGACATCAGAAGGCTCGCACCAATTAACTTATTATTTCCTTCAGTGTTTAACAGCATAAACATTGTTCTATCGCTATAAATCTCACTCATCACGCTGGGCACATGCACGGTAATTCTATATAGAAACACAAACACAACAAAATGAGTCACTTACTTTTCGTCATTAACTCAACACATGAATATTGGAAGCTGGATCACTCAGAAGGGACCAAAGAAGCTACACAACACAGGTACGCAGGCTAAACTATGCTGTTGAACACGTTTCCGTACCCACTATCCCAGCAAACACAGAACGTTGGCACAACGTAGCCAACCTTCTAACGACGTTTTAACAACATGGCCAAAAGGTTGCTATAACTACGTTGTGTAGTGAAGGTTGTTACAGCGTTGTCACAATGTTGACATTAAACCACCGTTCAGGGCCATTGCTTAAGGTTGTGCCAAGGGTGTCTGGACAACCACTGGACTACATAATGTACTCGTCACTGCCCTGAAGCGGGAAAATCAGCCTTTTTATTAATTCCAACCACCTGTTGGGCTCATTGTGTTCTCATTCATCATCGAGCAAGGATACGTGAGTATTGCATTTAGCCTATATCAAACACAACCTACAACTTAAATTTCTAATGTGATTAATGTAGCATCGCTCGCACTGTTTAGTTTTTCGTTTGATTTTTCCGCTATTTAGTCTCATTCGTTTCTTTGCTGCATGGATTTGTGGATGTTTCCCCGGTGACACCTGCTTTCGGCTACTGTCCGCCATACAGACACGGTTTTGTTCATTAAATGTTCTGATCTGCCTTTTTTTTTTTTTTTTTTCTCACAAATGTATGACTTTTGGAAGTGCAATTTGATTATATGCAGTTTTAATAAATTGAATTAACGAAACCTTCTGTCATTTTTACTCTTCAAAGTGTAGGCTACACTTGCAAGTGTTGATAGCCCCATTAAATAATAATATAGATAAACTATAAAAAGTGTATAATTATCTAACAAAATACACCATATAAAAATATTGTCAGAACGTCGTCTCTCAGTTGCTGAATGTCGCGCAACAACGTTGCTACAGCCCTGTCGCGTCTTACAATTCTACGTTGTTAAAATGTTGCGAGCACTTAGATAGCGACGTTGCCATAGCAGAAATGCAACGTGCCAGAGACGTTGCCACAACGTAAATGTGTTTGCTGGGTATAACACACTAGCTACACACTTCCTCTACCGTAACCACAGAAGAAGAGAACCCAGAAATGTCAGAGCCTACGGTTAAATAAATGTTCAGTGATATCATCCAAAGATTTTTAAATATATTGTTGATATGAGAACTAGTAAATACACTAAGGCCACATCCACACCAATCCAGAGTTTTCCCAATCCAATCTTTTTTCCCTCGTTCTAAAAAAAAATACCGTAAACACGACGTCCTCTAAAGAAATATTTGCGTACGCACGAAACCACTGAAACCGACTCAAAACGCTGTAGTTCACATGCCAGACCAGTGTGTGGCGCTGTAATTCTGCCACAGAGATACACTAAAAACGGAGAAGACTTGGATTATGTGTGTAAACCTTGTGTGCTGTATACAATAATAATAGGCTCAGTAGTTTCTTCTTTATTTTATTTATTTATTTATTTATTTTTACTAATAACTTTATTGAACAACATAAACAACCATAAATGGCCTGGTACAAAATATGAAATGTCTTAATCAGACAACAGACAAGCATCATAGCATAATAAATAAAATAAAGAAATAAAACAAAAATACATTCAAGTGAATAAATAAAGAAATAAGAGGCTCAGCAGCTTCTGCGACACGAACACGTGGGGTGATGACATCATCGTTTCACAAAATACACGGATTGGCTTTACACACGAAAACGCAAGTGTGTCGTTTTCAGATTTATCCACTCTGGGACCCGGTTTTAAAAAATAGCAGTTTCAGGCTCCCAAAACGCCGGATCCGTAAGATTTACGCAGGCTATACAGCTGAACGCGTCTCCGTGTGTACGGGCTCTAAGGCTACGTTTACACGTAGGTGCCTATTTTCATAAACGGACATTTCACCCCTCTTCGTTTTCAAAAATAACATCGTGCACACGAACCTGTGTATATGCTGTCAAGAGCATGCCAAACCTGTAGTGGCAGTGTAACGAGAAGCTCAAGCCCACCTTAGCCAATCAGAATCCCGAAAATAGTCACATTCTGTGACGTCGCTACCTAAAACTCCGGTTTTCTCTGTTTACATGCAAACGTGCAAACGAAGATTTTCAAAATCTCCACTCTGGCCGGAGTTTTTAGAACTAATCGGTTTCATTGGCGAATCCTCCGTTTGCGTGTAAACGAAGGGCGCAAATGAAGGGAAATGTCTCCGTTTTTCAAAATAACCATGTACGTGTAAACGGGGCCTCAGTTTCATCATGCTGGCATGTGTGAGTTTTAAACTGTGTGTGTTACAACTAGCTCTGCGTTAGTTTGTGCCTCGCTCACCCCTATCCTCCAGACATGTTCAGTTCATTCATGAGCTGCTGCCCTTCAGATTATCCCCTTCCGGAACAAAAATATATGGGAATATACTGCAAAATATAATGCAATATATTACATAATACATGTCCATATATGGGAAACTAGAGCTTATATTTTTCAATATACTGCAATATATGCATTGACCATATGGTGATATATTAATACCAGTAGCGGGCGGTGCATTTCACACCTAACCTTCAGTGGTGTCCCAGCTGAATTAATCCAGCTCTTAATACTAGTGATGGGGACGAGACCGCCTATACCGAGTCCGAGTCAAGACCGAGTCTTTGAAGGGTTGAGTCCGAGTCGAGACCGAGTCTTTGAGGAAGCAATCCGTATCGAGACCGAGTCTAAGGAGTTCTTCAGACATACATAGTATTAATGTTTGGGGGGGGGAAATATATAAATAAATAAATAAATAAATTAAGAAGAATATCATATTCAGCATTGAAAAAAATGGGGACAAAATTAAGCATTATACTCACCAAAACTACTGATTATTTTTACATATTTTTTAGATACTATCGATTAGGCCAGTGATTCTCAACTCGGAGCGCCATCTGGTGGGCCGTGTAGGCAGTGGTAGACTACCCCCAAATATATTTATTTTTTATTTTTTAATTGACAAATCTTATTTTCTAATTATCTGATTGTTCTTATGTATTTATATGATCCAAAACACTCAAGTCAAGATGCATTATCTAAAAGCTAATTTATGTTTAAATATCACAACACCAATCACGTCACAACGTCAGATTGACTGTTTGTTCGATCAGATGCAGTAACATTACTTTACTGTAATGTGGATCGTGTTCTGAAAAGCAGATGTGGGAGTGCAAGCAAAAGCTTTGAAGTGTGTGGTGAGGAAATACGACGCTGAATAGGCTACATAGGTTTTATAAGGACAGGTAGCCTACTGAGACTAATATATATATTACAAAAGTTTATGGTTTATCAGTTTATGGCGAGCAATATTTTATTTTTTAATGCGTTACATACACGTGAAATATGCGTTAAATACGTGTTGTTTGCACGTGACAAATCAGTGCGTTAAATACACGTTTAATATGTGTGAAATATACCTGTTATACCTGTCCTGACCAACAAGCTCTAATTCTAATCCTGTAAGTCTTAAATACTTATATATATAAAGTCTTAAATACCATATTAAAATACTTTAAGTCTTTAAATTCATTTAAATTGATATCACCTGTGTACCTAATTACTGTTTGTCTGATGAGTGATCAATCTCTGAACAAAAAGGTTTCAATAAGCGCCGTCTGCTTGTGACAGCTGTAAATGTAAGCAGAACTAAAGCTCACGTTGTTTTCCAAAGACAGATATTGATAACAATGGTCTGTATCTTAAACCTGCATTGATTGCTTTCCTCCACTGTAACTGATTTCCCCACACACACGTCAATGCTTTGATGTTAAAGCTAGAATGTCCACTTGTGTGTTTATTTACTAAAAGGAATGAGTGGAGAAAAACAAGGCAATTTTTATTTTTATCAAAATTTTCATAAAACTGCTATTTAAATATATTATTTCTATAGGCTATACAAAAAAAGACAAAAAAGTACACAATAAATAGGCTGAATAAGCTGATCTATAGCTTGTTAAATGGCCTCGTCTATGAACAGTACACCCCCCTGAGCTCACAGAAATGGTTAGACCCAAGTCTTCAGCAGCCAATGACACTGACCCGTTCAAACTGATTTTTACTGTGTATTTCACGCATAGTTTATGTGTATTTAATGCATATTTCACGCATATTTAACATGTTAAATACGCATTGTTGACGTGTTAAAATTCACGTGTTTTTGGCCCTCTTGGCTTTCCATAGTCCGGTGTGAAATCCCCTTAAGCTGAAGGCGCAGTGTGTTGAATGTGGAGAAATTTTGTCAATTGAGGCGCTAAAACCATCAAATCTACTGAGATATTTGAACTCAAAACACCCGGGCTGTGTTGGGAAGCCAAAAGAATATTGTTTTAAACATGTTAATATCGCTAATTGTATTTGATAAATTATACTTACAGTATGTAAATTGGGGTGAATGAACTTTGTTGAACATTTCTGCTAATGAATAGAGAGAATGTTCCCCTCTAGTGTGTCTGGCCTGTTGTTACAGGTGTGTTAGCCTGTTATTGTTAATGAGTAAACCTGACAAGTGTGTTTTATATAAGGACAGTTTTCATCTATAGCTGACTTGAGTCTGTTTCAGTGGCATAACAGATTAACAGCAGAGAATATCATTGCACTTTCTGAATTCTCTGTTATTCTGTGTTCATACTATCATATTTGGAAAGGTGATCCTCAGAATGTTTTTAACAGTCATTGGTGGGCCATGAGTTGCAGAAGGTTGAGAACCGCTGTATTAGATAACATACTAGTACCTTATTCTTTAGCTACTAGTGTGAGCAAGTGCTCTTTCTGTGGTGGAGTTTGAGAGGGATTGACTCATGACGGTCAAGGGAACACTGTGGTGACTAGTTCAGATTACTGGTCTGGATTGGTACAGATTACTGGTCTGGTGCGCTCAGATAATCCACGGTATATGAAAACCCACAGAAGAATACTGACCGTCATGGGAAATCTCACAGTCAAAATAAGATACACCGGTGTTTTGTCAGATGAGAAGTTTATTTACTATTTTAATTCATTTTACTCTAATTAATTTTATAACTGTATCATTTATCTCTTTTAATTCCTTTTATAACTGTTTTAATTTCCCCTGCTTTTATTTTGTGTCTATTTTCGATGCAAAGCTCTATGAACTGCTATAGTGTGATTATTATAATTCCTTTGTAAAGCTTTTGAATAACTGCTTTAATTTCCCTTGCTTTTATTGTGTGATTATTTTTGTTCCTCTCTATGTAAAGCACTTTGAATTGCCATAGTGTATGAAATGTGCAGTATAAATAAACTTGCCTTGCCTTGCCTAGTACTTATTCTTTAGCTAGTGCTTATTTAGGTTCTAGTGCACATTGTTAGATTTTGGTGTATTTGGCCGAGCAGTCGTTTGGGTGGCTCGCCAATGTATTAGATTTATCCAATACATAAAATAAGTAAGCTTGACCAGAGTTCTTGTGGGGAGAAGAATTTATTGAAGGTTTGTAGTGTAGCAGTCCTTCAGCAGCGATGTTAGCATGTCGCCCTTCAACAATCTTAACCCAAAGTTCTGTGTCTGAGACAGAACTTTATGAAGACAAAAGGGCTACAAACAAAGGAAAACTGTTAGGACCTCCCACAGGAGATCGATCTATACTGACACTGTTTTCAGTTGATTAAATCTAAGTCACAATGTAGATGAATCTGATGACTGAAAATACAAAATCTTTCAACGTGATGGTACGTCACAAAGTTGCATGAGTAAATATATCTGCAATATTATATAACACATGCAGTACCATATCTGATCACATATACATAGATATATTATGATTGATAGAAGAATGTTGGTTTTCATGTCAACAGTTCAAAAGAGGAAAAAAGGTCTGAAAAGGTTTTAAATATAAAGAAAAAAAAATGATGGATTCTTGATTTGAGATGTGGCGGCGAGCTGTAACGCACATACATGTTTTTAATGCGTTTATTAGAGGTTGAATTCAAATCAAATACTGCTAAACTGCTCATACTACTTCTCAATAGATCTCTTTATAAATTGAATGAAAATTATGTAAATATATGGTTCAGATCACTCTAAACATGTATGGAAATGGAGGTGTCCTTATATGGTCATTAACAGAGCTTGACTGACATCTAGTGAAAAGGTTTGGTACTGCGCACAAACTAAATCTCACTGAAAGCTCTTTTTTTTTTTTTTGCTAAAATTTGGAACACAACTTGGCTTCGATTTTCTTGCATTTTAAAGTAAAACATGTTTTGTAAAAAAATATATATTTTATAAATAATTATATATATTTTTAATTATACATTTTCATAAACTCAAACTTCTATAAAAAAAAAATCTGTTTCACTTTCATAATTTTCACTTCTACAATATTCTTCCAAATGTCTTCTTTAAAACAAGAGCAGTCATAGGTCTATATTCCCAATCATTCTTGAATTACAACTATTTAAGTTTGGATAGTGATGTTCATGTCTGTGTGATCTATGATATGATATGTGATATGTCTATCTGGACTTCTGTATCAGCCACATCTGTTCCAGTAAGAGGACTGAAGCAATTATTTTAATCATTTAAATGCTCATTTATTTGAGTCTTGAGGATCTGAATCTGTTGTTGTTCTCCTGCAGATCTAAAGCCGAAGCCTGAACTCACATCAGATTCTGCAGGAACTGCACTGACTGGAAACACAGTGACTTTGACCTGTCGCATGGATCCGTCCACTCGAGACTGGGACTTTTACTGGTACAAACACACACTGAACCCTGAGACAGAGAAGACAGAAACAAACTCCTACAGCCTGAAGATTGATTCAGAGTCTGATGGAGGCCAGTACTGGTGTAGAGCTGGAAGAGGGAAACCAGTCTATTACACACAATACAGTGATGCACTGTGGGTAAATGTTACAGGTGAGAGAGACTGTAGTGTGTGATGCAACAAATACAGATCAGAGACAATATCTACACAACTTCTGAAACTATAAATGCAATAATCTGTGTTTGTACAGAGAGTCCTAAAGCTGTGGTGACGGTACGACCTGATGAACGAGTGTTTAGAGGAGAAACAGTCACTCTCAGATGTGATATAAAGTGGGGAGGAGACACTGAGTGGACATACAGATGGGAAATAGAGGGAACCGACAACCAATATAAAAACACTGTCAGCCGAACCTCAACACAAGAGTTGAACATCAGCAGTGTTGATCTCTCTCACCGCGGTAAATACACCTGTACAGGACAGACACACACTCAAAGCTCTCAGCGCAGTGATGCTGTTACACTGACTGTCTCAGGTGAGTGTGTGTTTGTTGTGATCAGCTTCTCCATCAGTTTCTCTACGGCTCTGTAACTCGTGATGTTTTGTTCAGCTGAAGCTCAGGCATCAGTGCGAGTGTCTCCACAGCCGTGGCTGACTGAAGGAGAATCAGTGACTCTGACCTGTGAGGTTTCAGGCTCCTCTAAAGGCTGGACGTTCAGCTGGTTCAGAGATCATGATCATCTGTCAGACAGCAGCAGAGGAGCTGGAGGATCTTACACTCTCAGTCCTGCTGCTCTACAGCACACAGGAGTTTATACGTGCAGAGCAGAGAGAGGACCACCAGCCTATTACACACACAACAGCAGCTCACACACACTGTGGATCACTGGTGAGGGTTTATGCTTGTGCTCATCCGGATCTGTGTTTCACTGCAGTCTCTGTGCTGTCAGTTTTGATGGAGATTTTCCTCTTTTCAGGAGTTTCTGCTTCAGTGTCTCTGGTCATCAAGCCCAGCAGAAGTCAACACTTCTCATCGGACTCTCTCTCTCTGAGCTGTGAGGATCAGAGTAACTCTGCTGGATGGACAGTGAGAAGATACACAGACAAAGACACACAAACTTGTGCAAAACAAACAGGATCTGGATGTGTAATGGACTCTCTCAGCACATCTGACACTGGAGTGTACTGGTGTGAGTCTGAATCTGGAGAGAAACGGCGTCCTCGAAACATCACTGTACATGGTGAGTCCAATCACACTTACAACTATAACATAAAAAAAACAACAACAATTTGTTCAGATTAAAAATTATTATAATTGAGAATTCAGTCATGTGATTATGCATTAAACTAACTGAAAATATCAGATTTATTTTTCACCCATCGATATCAAGATTTCAACTCTATAATAAAATAAAATACACTACATTATCATTAAGTATTGGATTAGTATATAATAACCCTTTTCTATGTGAATATAATGTAATTTATTCCTGTGATCAAAGCTGAATTCTCAGCATCATTACTCCAGTCTTCAGTGTCACATGATCCTTCAGAAATCATTAATATGATGATTTGATGCTCAAGAAACATTTATGATTATTATCCATGTTGAAAACAGTTGTGCTGCTTCATATTTATGTGGAAAACATTTATTTTTTCTTTGATGAATATAAAGTTTGAATAACAATTTATTTGAAATATAAAACTTTTGTAACATTATAAATGTCTTTTTTGATCAATGCATTTGATAATGCATCCTCGCTGAATAAAAGTATCAGTTTCTCAGATTAACGGTAGTGAACATTTTGACCCTCCAGATCTTATTAATAATTGAAGTATGGCTCTGATTAATACAGCCGGTATCGTCACTACATCTGTTGATGTATTTCTTGTGTTTGTAGACGGTGAGGTGATTCTGGAGAGTTCTGTTGATCCTGTGATTGAGGGACAGACTCTGACTCTACACTGTTTACATCGATCTACAAACTCCCCGATCCTCAGCGCTGATTTCTATAAAGACGGATCACTGATCCAGAATCAGACGACAGGAGAGATGAGCATCACTACTGTCTCAAAGTCACATGAGGGTTTCTACTCCTGTAATACAGAGAGAGGACAGTCACTCCACAGCTGGATCTCAGTCAGAGGAGTCTTGAACGGTGAGATGATTTAATGAGAAACGCCACACCATTATTAGACTATTATATATTATAGTCTCTGGCTCATATTTCTGCTGGAGCAAAATCAGTTATTGACATCAGTGTTTATTGTTTCACATAAACGAAAGCATAACCATCAAATCACATGCAAAATATACTTGTCATGTGCTGGTCGGAGACACGAAGGTTGAGGATCCAAACACAGTGTTTATTAGTGATGTTGCGTTCTGTGCCGAGGCTTCGGAGTGTGTGTCGAGAAATCCTGGAAGCTTTCAGTGAAGCTCGTATCGAGGCGTGTATCGCTTTAGACCAATGATGTCATTGATGACTGGTTCAGGAAGCGGTTCCAATCTTGGTGCAATATTTTGACAGATAAATAAACTCATGGTTTAAACCCAGCCACTTTCCAGTTTTAGAATAATAATATTGGCCCTTCTGCGTATTATGACCATAGACTGTAAAAAAAGATGGACGACGCCCCTTCGCTCTCTTCCATTGATGAGAACTGAAGCCGCCAGCGTCTCGATATGGCGCTGACATATTGGAACTTGAGTCTGCGCAGTAGCGATCTCGGGACCAGACCTGCGCAGTCGTGAGCAGGAAGTGAAGCCGCAAAATCAACGCTCCGCCCTCACTCGCCTCAGGGAAAGTGCATTCTGCACACTTTTTTAAAAATTGATTGCAGTACGACAAGAGGCTTGTTAAAATAAAGTAAATACAATCTCCTCAGTCCTCCGAAGATCCCGAAAAAATGTCCGTTGGTGCTTCAGTGACTATTTCGCTCGGAGAACCTGTCAATCACAGCTGTCAATCATGACGTTACACCACCGCATAACGTAACTAACTAAAAAACAACTTATTTTTGAAACAGACACTTGAACTTACATCAGCGTGATAAAAACGACAGCAAATGAAAGAAACCACCTTTGGAAAAAAGATATTTGAAGTGTAATTTAATTGTTTAGTTGGTCTCACATCCCGTTGAATAACACGGGGAGGCGGGGCTTATGACCTACACTAGGACCAGTCACCAGGGGGCGATCGAGACGTTTTGGCTTCACTTTTCAGGGCTTGTGCGGCACGCTTGATTATGACCAAATAATTGATTCACACACATTTGGAAACCCCTTTTTTGTTCAAGCCAATACATTTATAGAAACAAGAATAAGCCACCTTTTTCTTGCTTCTATTAGGAGTTGAAGTGTCTTTTGCGTCAAAAATACACGGCCAGTCCGTTAAAGTGTTGCACATTTTCACAAACACAAAAAGGCAAAAACATGAAACATCTTTGAAATTCTTTCGGCCAACTCTTCCAAACAGCGCTCAAGTATGTAAGTCTCCAATTCCTGTGGAATCTTACATGTCTTAAATCCGTATTATATCTTCCTTAGATTCCGATTTAGACAATTTCCTCATTGGAAATAACTGTTTCTCCTTTCTCTCTTCAATCCCTTTAGCTAAAACAGCATATACTTGTATGAATACATGAGGAGGAGTGGCTTTAAAGCTAACTTCAAGTAAAATATACAAGGACAATTTAGTAAATGCAGTACAGGATAACTTCAAGTAAATTCTTGAATAATACAGCACTACACATAAAACAGAATAAAAGATGAGAATAATAATACAAATTGAAAACATATTAAAACCCCCTGAGGTCGATGGTATCGCCGGCGATACCAGCTCGCTTTTTTTATCAGTGTAAAAGAAACTCATGAATACTCTGTTGACTTTGACTTTCCATAGGAGTTTCATACATCAATCGATTCTGTTAAATGTGTATTATTTTTGTGTATACTCACAATAAAAACAAAGTGTTGTGCTTTTCGCCAAATAAAGAAAAATAAACACGAAGCGAGTTCTGCCTTCTCTCTGTCCGTGTAGTCCATTCTGAAACGCGTCCGAAAATGAATCATAACTCAGCGAATACTTCTCACACAGGCACGTGAGATATGTCTTTATGAAGCTTTTATTGATTTTATTGAAATCTCTTCTTTTAAATGAAGTAATTTATATAAAAAACAAATGTTTTTAACTCATGTAATCCCTTTGAAAGCAAGGAGAGGTACCGTTTTTCCTTCTCCCTTCATTATCTCTAAATGAGTTGCAGCCGCCCCGCCCCCGGCGCGATTCACATGTAAATAGTTTACCTGATCTAGTATGCATCGCATACGCCCCCCGATCAATGCCATAAAAACACAGTTTGTTCATCAGACTTACTGATAGTTCATCGCGTTTTGAGTATGACACGCTTCTCCGGTAATAAAGACTCCCTTCAGATGATTCTGGACAGCGAGGAAGAATGCACCTTTTCCTCAGAGGACGAACGGCAGCATTTTGAAGAGCGAATTCCGCCGAGAACACAATTTCGGAGTAAGTTTTACTTAAAAGTCTTTTGTCTTTTATTTTTCGTGTTCGCATTTATGAGGAAAAAACAATATTACGTGACAGTTCTCCATTATGGACGCGAGCGCTCTAAAAAAAGCACTAAAAGACTTTCAAACTTTCACAGAGACCTCAAAACAGAAAGTACAAATCCTTTCTTTAAAACGAATTTCGTTTTGTATCAATTGTATCTTAATTTTAATATTTTTTTCATTAACAAATTTCCTGGATTTAAAGTAAATATAGGCTAGCAATCACAACATAAGGTGCTTGAACTGGAGATCATCATGAACCAGACCGTAGCCTACTCGCCTCACATGTCTAAAAAATGTGAAATATATTTACAGAATGCTGGTTCTAAACAAAACCATCCAAAACACTAGCCTACTGCGAAGATCGCGAGTCAATAGCCTATCGTCAACTTCATCTTTGCCAGAAATTAAATTTAAATCGCGTGTGTGAATGAATGATGATGTTTTAGCAAACTGTATTGCTACTGAGATGAGTAAAAATCGACTGAAATATGAATACATAGATAAAATGTAGGCCTATAATCATTTTTTTTAAGAAAGAGTACACTTGAAATATTGTTGAAATTGTAATTATTGTTGTAATTGTAACTTTTTTAATAAAATAGCAAAACATATTTACAAGATGTAAGCAAAATCTTAAATGGTCAATATAAGTCTTCTAAATATATCTTTTGTCCTTGTATTGTGGTAGCCTGGTTCTACCAGACTCTCCTACATTTCATTTGTACAGAGAGTCTGGCCTCGCTCCATTGAGAAACGTTTACTTCCTTGTAGGCGGGTTCTCTGTTAAAGTTCAAAACTATTGGATCTGCCCAGAGTCACTCAGGATCTGCCATAGCCAATCGCTAACGTGTGGTCGTCCGAATGATCAGAGGATTATGTTTAGAATAAGATGTCTGTCTTTTATAAAGTTTATAAAGCGACGAGAATACTTTTTGTGCGCAAAAACAAACAAAAAAAAACGACTTTATTCCACTATTCATTTCCTTCTCTCTGTTCCTCCAGTCTTGATAAAGCAGCGCGTCTGTGTGTTGTACGTCACACGTAGGCTCACTATTGGCCGACGCTAGTCATATGTGTGATCACATCAACGTCATCGTTCTCAGCCACTCCCTCTATTCGCTGATTGGTCCTACAAAAAATTTGTTTCTGGAAACCTAAGAATATACAGCAGTCCCAGACGTAGTACTGAAGGAAAATGAAATTGAGCGGAAGTACGTAGGAGGGCGGAGCCAGGCTAGTATTGTGGCTCAGTCAGTTTCACACCTGAGTGAATGGCTCATCATTATGCAGAGTGGGTGGGACATTGTAATCTAAGGTGTAAACTACTCCTCCCCCTCGCATATTGGCTTTCCAAGCAAAACCTGTTTTACATCAATTTAAATCAATGTATGGTTTTATGTGAACGATAAAGCAAGACTATTTTCACATAATTTTGAAGAAAAAACACTAGGCGAGGACATCCATTAGTCAAAAGTCTTATTGACACATATTTACTATGTGTTTTGTGGCCTTATTTCAGAAATTTTATTATTTTTTTTTTTTTCAATAACCACGCATAAACATTATTCTCTCAAAAATGAAAACATGTACATACACATGGCTCACATATTATGGTAGCCCTGTTTGTGCTTTATAGAGTGAATTTACACCTTTGCCATTAATATGTTTATAAGCAACTGAAAAAAGCACAAATGTCAGGGCATGTCAGAACATCTCAAGGGCCCCAAAAACAGCCCAGACCCCAGAGGGTTAAATTGGCTCTTACAACATTTATTACACAGTTCTGTAATACAATCATTATATACCATCATAAAATACACATATTTTAGAATGAGCTCATCCCCAAAATGGCTTAATTATCATAGAGAATAAGGCAGTCAAGTTATATTGTTTCTTGATCATTTGGGTTGATCACATCCTGAGCAAATGGTAATCAATTGTAGAATGGGACTGGGTGTGGGACACAGAGAGCCTTCTCAGACAATGGGGTGTCTCAACTTCATTAACATACAGACAGAGCCGTCGCATAGACTGTGCGAACTGTGCAACCCCACAGGGCCTCGCGCCACTAGGGGGCCTCGCAATCCTGCTGTTTTTTTTTTTGTTTGTTTTGGGGGTTTTTTGTCCCCACCACTTTTTAAAACATCTCGCGGCACAAATGTACCATTTCTACAAATAAATAAAACATCTCCAGTTAACTGGCAGAGCATTCATTTAATTTGTTTTTTAAAGAAGAGACGATCTAGCGCTGAAATGTGTTTTTTAAAATCAAGTGATCAAAGTGCTCATTGCCGCTGCGATCAGTGGTGCGGATACAAGTCAAGTCAAGTATATTTGTATAGCGCTTTTCACAATACAGATTGTATCAAAGCAGCTTCACAGTATTAAATTAAAATAATACAACAAGGTTTGTTTCTAGTGGAATTTATTGATTGATAAAATTAAAATTAAATATCCCCAAAATATCCCCAACTGAGCAAGCCAAAGGCAACAGTGGCAAGGAACCGATAAACTCCATCAGGTGACCTAATGGTGTCCTGAAACTCCATCAGGTGACCTAATGGTGTCCTAAAACTCCATCAAGTGACCTAATGGTGTCCTAAAACTCCATCAAGTGACCTAATGGTGTCCTGAAACTCCATCAAGTGACCTAATGGAGAAAACAAAAAAAAACTTGGGAGAACCCGGGCTCAGTCGGGGGCCAGTTCTCCTCTGGCGTTTATGAACTAGAGACCGGATTTAACTGTAAGATTAAAAATATTATATGAATGCCTGTCTGAAGAGATGCATCTTTAATCTAGTTTTAAACTGGGAGAGCGAGTCTGAGCAACGAACAGTATCAGGAAGGCTATTCCAGAGTTTTGGAGCTAAATGTGAAAATGCTCTCCCTCCTTTGGTGGATCTGGATATCCTAGGTGTTATAAAGTGTTTTCTTGTGTGGCTCGCGCTGCACTGTCTTCACTCGGACGCGCGCTTCAATCCGTTGCGGATACTCTATTCTGGTGAAATCACAAAACAATGCGCACCAACGTGTCCCTGCTGGATATACAACCACTGATGAACATAATCGGTTTTGATGAGAGAAAAAAAAACTATGTGAGTGCGGATTAGAACCCAGAACCTCTGACACGCTTGGCGAAAGTTCTACCACTGGACCATTCAGACACACGTTGGTTATATAGTCGGATCTATGTATGTATTCACACGATAATTCTCGAGCTGACTTGATGTAAAGCCACTCGTTGCACATAGCAAAAAGTCATAGCTGTGCATGATTATGCTGTATTATTGAACTTGATAAAAACGTATTGCAGCGAGATTATGCGTGCAATAGAACTAGAACAGCTACGTCCGTGTGACTGTTATTCATGCGCAATTGAGCATCCACTTCAAAGAGCAGGGCCTCGCATTTCAAGTTCGCACAGGGCCTCGCACCCCACCTGCGACGGCACTGCATACAGACCACAGCTGTCACAACAGGAGCAACTTAATTTACATTAAGAGTTGTAAACTGTAACAGGATAAAAGTTTTAAGATTTGGATGTTCTGGGTTCATTCTGACGCCGGTGAACCCAAGGTGCTTTGTGTACCTTGCCACTGCTATGCTGTAATAAACTTCATCCACATCATTTTTTCTTACACCACCACTACTCAGTGGTTCAGGAAGCCTCATTTTGCCATCACTACAAACAATAACCGAGTTAAGGGCTAAGGCGAAAAGAGAAATCCAGCTGAACAAGCAGAGAATCAGGAAAGCCAGGAAACAAAGTTTTAGAAATGAAGTCAAGACACATGCAACACTTAGCGATGAATGACTGAATTGACGAGGCTTATAAAGGGTGACCTAACAAGGTTAATGAGAGACAGCTGAAAACAATGAGTGCTGATGAATTCGGGCAAAGGATTATGGGTAATGAAGTCCATGACAGAGTGGCACTGGTCTGGGGTTTAGTGTCCTCTGGTGTTTATCAAGGGCACTCCAGCTGGTGATCGTGACAATACTGAGATTTAGTGAAATCACCACCTTATTAAACAACATCCCACAACTTTTCATTAATTATTAATTAGTTTTGTTTTTTATTTATTTACTCACCCTCATATCATCCAAACATGTAGAACTTTCTTCTTCTGTGGAACATAAAATAAGTTATTTGGAAAAATGTATCTGTGTTTTTGTCCATACAATGTAACTGAAAAAAATCCTTAAAAATATCTATTATTATAGTAAGGATAGTATGATCTCTGTAAAATATCAGTCTTTAAATGCAAGATATTTAAAGTGTACCTAAAATATACTTAGTTTCACTTTAGCACAATCAGATATACTTAAATTTAGAAATCTATTTTTTGTTCCACACAAGAAAGAAATTCTAAATTAAGGTCATTAAATTTCGGCAGATTATGAATTTTTAAATGAACTATTCCTTTAATACAGAGCTCTGAAAGGGAAATGGTGGTGGAATAAGATGAGACAGAAGGAAAAATATTTTGTTTTATATTCACTCACAAACTTTGTTGCAGAATAATGTTCTTGTGTTTCTGTTTTTCAGGTCAGATTTCTGTCCTCAAAATCCTCAGTTCTCTTCTGGCTGTTTCTCCGTATCTGCTAGCGACAGTCGTGCTGCTTTACAAATGTTACAGAGCGAGAGGTAAAACTTCTGTCTGACACACACACACACACACACACACACACACACACACACACACACACATATACACACACACACACAACTCTCTCTCTCTCTCTCTCTCTCTCTCTCTCTCTCTCTCTCTCTCTCTCTCTCTCTCTCTCTCTCTCTCTCTCTCTCCTCTCACTGACAGATCTGCCTTTACTGCCTGTCTTTTATATTATATAAATCTATATTTTAAACAGATAATGGACATTCATGAAAGCAATAACTGCAGTGGAAAAAAATAAAATAAAATAAAGATATGTCCGTTTAAATGTTGAAAATGTTTTTTGTGTGTATTTCACAGTCTCTACTGCTGAAGATCAAAGTCAGTTCACCGTTAGAGAGGAAAAAACTCCAACCTGATATTAATGAGCTGCAATAAATGAGCCTGACAAAATAATTTTTTTTTGAAAATGCAAACTTTTAAAAAAAGGTTTCAAAGTGCAAGTTTTTGAAAACGAGACCCTAATCATCTCCGTGTAAATACAAAAAATGTGAATCTGTGAAAACAGTGACATCATGCACATGTGTAGGCTATTACGTGTTTAGTCTATAAGCTTTTTTAAATGAAAGGTTCATTACAACAGACTCAAGGATGATATATGTTTTCGAAGCCCTTGTGTTCAAAGGTTTTGACATTTTCTTAAAGGAAGTAAAATTGACTTTATATCAGAGGAGAACATTCTAAGATTGGGATTTCAGTGAATGTTTCTGGCTTTTGTGAAGGTGAAATTTCCCCAGAAGACAAAGTAATGATTATCAAGATTAACAGCCTTAGAATGGAATTCGGACAAAAATATGATAGATTATGTAATTTGTGTCTATTGGCCTGTGCGCTCAGCTCGAGTGAACTATAGTAAAATAATGTGTGTATGCGCAGTCCCGTAGTCTTCATTTTCAAAGTACTTGTCATGCGTAATACCGCATTATTAGTCGTTTCTTACGGATCCGTGTGAACAGGGATATTTTTGATAACGTTGTCATCTGTACAAAATAAAAAAAAAACGTTTCCGTTTTTTTAGCACATCGTTGTCATGTAAACGTACCCTTGTTCTCCAGAGTGCAGTGGAGATCCTCCAGTAGGTGGCGGCAAATCACTGGCAATGAGTGAGTCATTGAACATCATTCAAATGAGGGCTGCACGATTAATCACGATTATGAAATCGCAAAGGCTGCGATTATTTTTTTTATGCGCACATTGTCATTGATGTATGGCTCTGTAAACACTGTGAGTTTGAGTCACTTATAACGTGCATTTGAAAAAGCAACACGCGTCAAACATCTTTCCAATCATGAGAAGCATTTATGAACCTCTTGTCCAACAACAGACAACATTTAATAACATGCTTTTACTCCAAACTCACTTCATAACGACAGTTGAGCTCATCCTTCTGTGAGATGATGTGATTCTTACACAGAATAAGGCAGTCGTGTGTTTATTAAGGTCCTTGCACACTGAAGTCCGAAATTTCGTATTCGTGAATATTCGTGATTCGGTGGCTCTAAACTGTCAAAACACCATTCAAAATGCTTGCTACGGACGCGAAAAACGCAGAAAATCGAACCTGATTCGATTTTTTTTTGACGGACGAAAGTTTCGGAGGCAGTGTGCAAACGTGATTGACATAACGTGAGGTCGTATTTATTTTTTAAAGTGCGAAAATTTCGGATGCGAATTTCGGACTCAGTGTGCAAGGGCCTTAAGTCATGTTTAATCAAAGCGTTTCAATCTTCTGTTTATTGAACAGACAGTATGATGCCCGATAGGGATTTCCTGGAATGATGTGTGTTATTGTATTACTATAGTACTTCATATTTGTCGTGTGTGTGAGACGCACTCTAGTGTTCAGGTGTGTGTGTGTGTGTGTGTGTGTTCAGGTGTGTGTGTGTGTGTGTGTGTGTGTGTGTGTGTGTGTGTGTGTGTGTGTGTGTGTGTGTGTGTGTGAGACGCCCTCTGGCGTTCAGATGGAGCAGCATTTACTACATTTACTACCGATCAGCCGTTCTGCACTGACAAACTGCGCATAAAATAATCGCAGCCTTTGCCAAATCAGGTGCGGTTTCAAGCGATTAATCGTGCAGATCTAAGAGATTATTTCATTACGTGTTGCTCAGACGAGTAACTGTTCTCATGTGGCTTTGTTTAAAACTATTTTCATTTAGCAAAAAAACAGACAATATGTGTCTATAATGTAAGTTACATAATATTAACTTGTTTATTTAACCGTTCTATAACAATATCACACTTGCAATATGGTTTTCCAGGAAAAACAGCACTCTTGCTCTTATTGCTTGCCTATATCATAAATAAAAATCAGGAACTCATTTAAAATAATATTAAACTCATATAAAATTCAGGCATTCCCCAATGTATTGATTTTGTTATAACATTTTTGTGTTCATAAACCTGTGAAAACCATTGTTGTCTTAACCATAAACTGTAAATAAAAATGTTGTGTATGTGTGTTGTTGTGTATGTTCTTCCAATAGCTTGACAATGATATCATGTTGCTTGTTCTAGATCCTCGTCTCAGTAATTAGTAAACATGCCAGTTTTATTCTGTATCAAATGTTCTGTATAAACAAATTACTGAATAAATAAGTGTGGATTTTTACTTATTTGGATTTGCTCTTTTGAACAATTGTTAGAACCCTGATCGAACTCAAATGCCTGTATATTTCTAGTAATCCTGAAGATCTTGAGTTTGTTCTGGTGTTTTTCATTATAGGGTTTGAGCTAAACTCTAGTGGATCTCGAGGGCCAGAGTTGCCCACTGGTTTTATTTAATGTAACATCAATGCTCTTTAAATGGTTGGTTCATCCAAAAATAAAAAAAAAGAAATCACCATCATGTCGTTCCAGAACCTGTCGAACGTAGAACCCGGAAGCGCTGCACTGTGTTTAGAGACGCTATTCTCGTCGCTTCACAACATTAAGGTTGAACCACTGGAGTCACATGGACTATTTTAACGATGTCTTTACTACCTTTCTGGCCCTTGAAAGTGGTCGTTGTATTGCTGTCTATGTGGGGTCAGAAAGCTCTCAGATTTGAGATTTGAGGCCAGCAGCCGTATCACCCTGTAGCCCAAGACTGGTTTCCCACTGAAGCTCAGCAGGGTTGAGTCTGGTCAGTCTCTGGATGGGAGACTCCTGGGTAAACCAAGCTTCTGCTGGAGAAGTGTTAGTGAGGCCAGTAGGGGGCGCTGCTCATCCTGGGGTCTATATGGGTCCCTAACGCCTGTAAGAAATTGTAGTCTGCCTCGACCCAGATTCCACTCCTAAATATATTTTAGAATAAGCTCATCCCCAAAATGGCTTAATTATCATAGAGATTAAGGCAGTCAAGTTATATTGTTTCTTGACCTTTTGGGTTGATCACATCCTGAGCAAATGGTAGTCAATTGTAGAATGGGACTGGGTGTGGGACACAGAGAACCTTCTCAGACAATGGGGTGTCTCAACTTCATTAACATACAGACCACAGCTGTTGCAACAAGATCAACTTAATTTACATTAAGAACAGGATAAAAGGTTTAAGATTTGGATGTTCTGGGTTCATTCTGACGCCGGTGAACCCAAGGTGCTTTGTGTACCTTGCCACTGCTATGCTGTAATAAACTTCATTTTTGAGATCTTCGACGTCCACATCATTTTTTCTTACATTGGCCAGCCAGGCCCAGGAATCGACGGATTTCCAACAAAAAAGGGAAAAGGTAAGAAAAAGCTGTTTTCTTTCATTTATGCTGTTTTTGTCAAGGAATTCCTCGTTTAAAAAAATCTAGAAAAGAAAAATTAAGGACAGAAGAGATCGAATTTGGTTTATTCAGTATTAGCAGGAGGAGTTTTAAGCCTATTCCGTACAATTTTGTTTAAGATTCTAACGTAACTGAATAAGCCCGAAGCAGTGTGGTGGCAGACTTGTATTGGAATTGTTGTTTCTAAAGTAATTGAAACAAAGTGCTTAAGTGTAAAGTTTCTAAAGTAACTGAAACTTGGTGTGGTCTCTTATAATTCTGTTAAGATTTTAAAGTAATTGAATAAACCCGAAGTAGTGTGGTGGCAGAGTTATGTTAGATTGGTTGTTTCTAAAGTAACTGAAACTTGGTGTGGTCTCTTATAATTCTGTTAAGATTCTAAAGTAATTGAATAAACCCGAAGTAGTGTGGTGGCAGAGTTATTTCAGATTGGTTGTTTCTAAAGTAACTGAAACAAATGTGTGTTTCTAATGTAGGCTACTTGAAACCGATTGTGAAGTTGTAATAATTCTGAGGAAATTCTAAAGTAATTGAATAGACCCGACGCAGTGTGGTCACAGAATTATTTCACAACTATTGTGTGTTATAGCATAGGCTAGACTAGTGAGTCTGATGTGCCGTGACTTTGTGAAGTTAAAAACAAAGAACCCGAAGCAGTGTGGTTTTGCCCGACGTACTGTGGCATTGTTTTAAAATTCATAAATATTGTTTGAAGCCGAAGTACTGATAAGCAAGCTGTTTTAAGAAAATAACATAAAAACCCGACGTAATGTGGTTGTGTCCGACGTACTGTGACAGTGTTAATTTTTTTTATATATATTGTTTATGGCCGAAGTACTGTGAATTATCAAGCTGTTTTAAGGAAAATAAATAAATAAATAAAAATAAAAACACAAGAACCCGACGTAGTGAGGTTGTGTCCGACGTACTGTGACAGTGTTATTTTTATTTTTTTTTTTTTTTCCCTAAACGTTTTTGTGTAAAATTTAAGCTCCTAAGGACTGGGACTTTGATTAAGTTTAGAAGGTTCGCTCAGTGTTCTGGTTGTGTTCATTTGCATACAATCTGTGAATAAATTGAATAATGAATATCTTAAAGCATCTAGATATCGCATAGTCATTTAAATCAGATGTTGTGAATACACAATTTACTGTAAAGCCAGATAAAACTTTAAAATGGAAGAAATGATTTTTAAATACATCGCTAAACACGGTTCTCAGGGATTGTTTGATGGAATAGAAAATGTTAGAAAACCAAATCAGAACAGTGATCAGGAGGTCTATTGGAAAAAAGAAGACCACAAATTAGAATTAGTTTTATGATAGTAACACATTGTAGAAAAAGGTTTTACTATCAAAAGGGGGGTGATTCTTATGATTTATGAAACATGTTTTATTAACATTGATATGCAGTTGTAATTTATAATAAATGTTTTAATTACATTATGTTTAGAAATGTTTTTTTAAAAAACATTACCGATGTTTGATGTTTTGAGATGAAACTTTGACTTTGATGTTTGAATGTGAAAAGATGCTTGTGGGGGAAAGGGGGGCAACCTCTTCTTTTGATTATAGTTTCAGATATAAGCATCGAGATGTTTGTCTGAAATGTGTAACCTCCTGGAGAAAGGTGATCTGGTCGTTTGAGGAACGAGAAGTAAGTGGAGCCAGGGGGATTTTCTCAAGAAAAAGAAAAGAATAGAGATATCCCTGCAAGATCCAGAACTCCAGGCTTAAAAGACCTAGAAACCCTGAGACCCACCATAGGATGGAAGGAACTGATGAAGAGACACAGACTTGAACAACACCAGTGACTGCTTCTTCTAGAAGAATGGTCCAAGTGAAAAAAATATAAAAAAATGGACAATGAAAAGTGAAACAAGAGGAGATTTCAGAAACAAACCATTTCAGAGACTACGGACAGCAGTTTCTCCACATAGAGGGAAAACAAGTGGATAAAGGATGTCCACACTGAGAAAATGGACACAAAATGACACACACACACACACACACACACACACACACACACACACACACACTATATTGTCTATTGATTGTTGATTATTTGAGTTATCAAAACTAAACAATATGCTAACATCACTGATGTGAACATCACTGCACATCTGACATTGTGAGAGCCCAACAAGGCCTTGAAGAAAGACAAGCTTTTTGCAAAACAAATGCATGATGGAGATATTGCCTATTCTGGTTTAATTTGGAATGTAACCTTTAAAACGGCTGTATGTGTATGTATCTTTCTTATTATTTGCCAATGCATTATGTTATGTGTTCTATGTTTAAATATTGAATTACTGATAACTTAAGGATCGCTTTGAGACACTCCTACTGGTTGTGATGGTTCTTGAATGTCTTCTCACCCACACCCAAGAAAATGTTTGTACATCATATTGCCAAATTTTAGAAGAGTCTCTTTGATAATTCTGCCCAATTGGATGGAGCTGTAACCAGTGTGCATGAGGTGTCGACCCAAAGACGGGTAAGATTCTCCGGTGGCCAGAGGGGGACAACCTAAGGCAGGGCTTCACCGCCACTGGGCACCTGCCCACTAGGGAAGGGAGGTGTATTCTGTGAGAAGGGAGTGGATGTGATGCTTCTTTTGGGCCAAGAGCATCAGAGAGGGGACTGTAAGAAATTGTAGTCTGCCTCGACCCAGATTCCACTCCTAAATATATTTTAGAATGAGCTCATCCCCAAAATGGCTTAATTATCATAGAGATTAAGGCAGTCAAGTTCTATTGTTTCTTGACCATTTGGGTTGATCACATCCTGAGCAAATGGTAGTCAATTGTAGAATGGGACTGGGTGTGGGACACAGAGAACTTTCTCAGACAATGGGGTGTCTAAACTTCATTAACATACAGACCACAGCTGTTGCAACAAGATCAACTTAATTTACATTAAGAACAGGATAAAAGGTTTAAGATTTGGATGTTCTGGGTTCATTCTGACGCCGGTGAACCCAAGGTGCTTTGTGTACCTTGCCACTGCTATGCTGTAATAAACTTCATTTTTGAGATCTTCGACGTCCACATCATTTTTTCTTACACGCCCCAGTGTGGTGATGGGGACACTATAATGTCAAAGAGCACCGTCCTTCAAATGAGATGTTAAACTGAGGTCCTGACTCTCTGTGGTCAGTAAAATCCCATAGCATTTCTCGTAAAGAGTAGAGGTGTAACCCCAGTGTCCTGGAGCCACAGTCCTTCCATTGGCCCTTATCAATCATGGCCTCCTAATAATCCTCAACCACTGAATCGGCTTTATCACTCTCTCTCTTCTCCAGCTGTAGCTGTGTGTGTGTGTGTGTGCGTGCGTGCGTGCGTGCGTGTGTGTGTGTGTGTGTGTGGTGAGCGCACTGGTGCCGTTGTACTGTGGCTGTATCATCACTGGTGGTGGTTGAGGAGATTCCCCTGACTGGAATGTAAAGCGCTTTGGGTGTACAGTAGTATAAAAAGCGTTATATAAATGCCTCATTCATTTCATCAGAAATATCTTCATTTGTGTTCCGAAGATGAACGAAGGTCTGACGGGTTTGTAACGACATGAAGGTGAATAATTAATGACAGAAACTTCATTTGTGGCTGAACTAAACCTTTAAGAGAGAATATAGGAGGCTCTTAAAAGAGTCTTTGGGTTCCCTGATCAGACAGACGAGCTGCTAAACACATTTCTGCTCGTGTGAGGGATGATGTTTTACATGTATACTGGCCTAAGCCATGTTTACGTAATAAATAATGCAACCAAAATTTACATCACAAATATGGAAACATTTGTATTTGTGCTGAGAGTTGTAGTTTAAGTTTCACTTCAAATAAATTTGTTTGGCTTCATTGTTCATAATATAGCCATAAATATAATTTAATATTATATATATATAATAGTTAAATATATGTTTACCTGTGTTATTCAACATGATGTCCTCTTCCTGACACACACTATATGTGAAATGGATTTGACATTAAAGATTTATAAATAAATAAAAACAGACAGAGAGCTTGAACATACTGTTTGACTCGCATATGGGTGTTAAAATTCACCCACTATTCTCTTCATTTAAATTACATTTGACAAGTCAGCATTTGTGAACAATAGTGAAGAATCAAGTGTAGCACACTCTGATATATAGTAAAAAACACCTAAAACTGGGTTTTTGTGAGAAGAGTTTGATTTTGAAATAGCGGATTTTTGTTGATAAAGTGACATTTATAGTGCGATTTGTTTAGTTATATTTAGGCTTACATTTAAATTTACACATTGACTAGGCTAGATACAGAGTATACATATATATACATAACATATACATTTTTTGTTTGTTTTGTTTTTCTTGTTTTTGTTTTATTTTATTGATTGATATTTCATGTGTTGCTGTCTTTTGTTTAATTTATTTTTTAATTGTTCGAAATAAAGATTTCATTCATTCATTTTATATAGTGACACATTAGTAGATGCATAGATGGAAATATATATAGACAGATAGATTAATAGATAGATACTTGTATATACATAGATAGATTAAGAGATAGATAAAAATGGAGGCTCCACAGAAGAGATGCTGTAGATCTGTGGTGTGGGAGCATTTCCATTTGGAAACCCCAAATAAAGTGAGATGTGTGTATTGTGAACCGCAGCTACTAGCTAGCCTACTGCAACAATACATCATCCATGATGCGCCATTTGAGGAGCACTCATCCTGCCATAGCAAGGTATGCATTGTTTGAAATATAATTATTTGTATGTCCTTGCTAAAAAAATATCTTTGCATGCCAGCAACAAGTGTCCCTTGTGAGAGGATTATTTCAAAGGCTGGAGAAATTATCTGTAAAAAAAGAAGTAGGCTAAGTCCTTCCACAGCAGAGAAATTCATATTTTTGAATAAAAATCTATAAAAAAGTGAGACATTGTGGCTTGATTTCTTTTAGTAATATTGATTTTTCATGACCAAAATAACATTATGCACAGTGAGGAGCCTACAGGTTACAAGCTTCACATATGAAAAAAAAAAACAATAATAAAAAAACAACACATTTTTTTAATGGCTCGTTGTCGAGGTTGTTTCAGATCAACACCTGCAAGTGACCACTAGGTGTCACCGTTGAGACGGGTGTCGAATTGTTTCGAAGCCTCAACACAATATGGCACATTTGCTTCAACTTGTTTCATTGTTTCACGAAGCCTCGATCTGCCCAAGTGCCCATCACTATTCGCTGGTTCAGGAATGATGATTCAGTCAGAGAAACTCAAAGTACAATAAAACTGTGATACTACAGGCGGGCTTTATGCACTGCTCTATGCTAATTTACAAAGGGAAGTACGTCCTTCTCTGATTGCTAGTTTTCCTGGACCAACCCATAGAATGATTTCATTGGCTACATTAAACGTTCCTTGACTTGTAGGACACCCAATCACAGGCTTTACATGTTAATCCCGCCCATCGCCTCATGTCCTGCTACCATCCCCCATTCTATCATGTTTCTTTGTTTCATTCTCCCGCATTTTTTGTAATGCAATGCACTCAGTATTAAGTATTGAAGGTACAATATTGATCATTTCAGTTTAATCAATTTGAAAGAAATAAAATACAATTCATAGGCTACTACAAAAAGACAGATTAACATATTTAATTGCCACATAATGACCAGTGAGTTATGTTATAATAACAATCTTATCACCGAATATAAACACAAAAAAAATAGCTCATAATCTCATTAAAATCCACTTAATATAGTTTTGGAAACTCGTTCTTTGTGTGTAAATGTGGGTGGCTCTTAAAAGAGCCGTTGGTGTTTTTCTTCTTCGTGGATCTCTTAACCCCCGAACCCGTACAGAGTGCGCCCCTGTCGCTTCAGCGCGTACACAACATCCATGGCGGTGACGGTCTTTCTCTTGGCGTGTTCAGTGTAAGTCACAGCATCACGAATGACGTTCTCCAGAAACACCTTCAACACACCGCGAGTCTCTTCATAGATCAGGCCAGAAATACGCTTGACGCCGCCACGCCGAGCAAGATCTTTTAAGTATGAAATTTAAAATTAGAGAGTAGAACATGTTCAACTAAATGTTCCTTATTTCATTCACTTCTCTTTCTCTCTCTTAGGAGTCAGTGATCATGTTGTCCATGAGGTTCTGTCTATGTGTTTCACATCATGAACAAATTTGTTTTTGTGTGTGTTCAAGTTCAGTTGTAATATATTATTTTGTAAAATATACACAATCTTAAATCTACCCCAGAGTCATCCTTGTCTTCCCTCTGTACTTGAAAATGTGGTGCATCTAGTGACTAAAAAGACTATAACATGTATCCTTGTTTATTTGACTAATTTTAATAATTTCTCAACATTCATAGGAACCAGGTTTAATTGCAGTAAAGAAAGTAGTATTTGGGTGTAATAAAACTTAAAAAAAAAACTCTAATGCAGTTAATACTGGGTGGAAATACTGCCTTGGTGGCACTTTTTTCGGTCCTCCAAAACTAGGGTCCTGGAAATGCGGTCCTGGGACTGCGGTTCTCCGACTCGGTAGGTGGCGCTGTCACAAAAAACTAGGGTCCTAGAAATGCGGTCCTAGAACTGGGGTCCTGAAAATGCGGCCTCCGGGACTGGAGACAGATAATATTGGTTTCTGCTACTGACACTCAAACACGTCACGCTGTAGTATCATTTAATGGCGCTAGGCTTCCTTTTAAAGGGTGACTTTGTTTTGATGATGATGATGATAAAAATGTGTGATTACAAGTTAAACACTTCAGTCATTAAGCATAATTAGTTTAATTCTATAAATGTAATATGTATTTGTGTATAATATACATTTATGTATTTATGCATAAATACTTAAGACTTGATCAAAAACATAACATTCCCAAATGGGCCTGTTAATTTGCTTTCACTTGTAACATAAAGGAAAGCCAATGCCACTTTTTACCAATGAAATAACACTCTTTACTATTAACTAGTGGGTGGCTCTTAAAATAACTTTTTTATTTATAAAAAACAAGTAAAAAGACTGAGTTTATTTCTTTTTGGCTGCTGTCTTTTTAGGTTTTGCTGCTTTAGGTTTAGCATTTTTTGGGTTTGGTCGCCTTTGACTTTTTTGGTCTCTTGGCTGCTTTCTTAGGAGTCTCTGGTTTCTTTGTCTTCTTAAGGCTCTTCGTTGCCTTTTTTCAGCGGTTTTCTTCACCTTCTTCTGAGATTTCTGAGCGGCGGGCTTCTTTGCTGCTGCAGTTTTGGGCTTCTTAGCGGCAGCGGGTTTCTTGGCTTTAGGAGCCGCTTTCTTGGCGGGTTTCGTCTTGGTCTCGCTTTGTTTCTTGTTGAGTTTGAAGGAGCCGGAGGCACTGGTCCCTTTAGTCTGGACTAGGATGCCTTTATCTGTCTGTGTAACTTTAAGAGAAAGATAGATGCAAAAGGTTTATAACTCAGTTCAGAATGACACATTTTTTCCCACTGTTTCCACCAAGGCAGTATGGTTTTAACTCTTGTAGCTGTTGTGTATTAGTTGTCTATACTGATTACACTGAATTCGGGAAGGATTGGGTTTTGTACCTAATCTTGCATATTTATCTTAATATATAGGCTAATCATAATCTGTTGAACACTTATTATAGTTTTTTATATATGCATTTATTGAGGTTTAATGGCCATAAAAGTGATATCAACCAACGTTGGCAGGCCTTTAAATAAATGTCATCAGTGTTCACAGTCTAAATGAGTTCAGTTTCTCTCAGGTGGTTTCGCAGTAACTTTATAGCAGAAGTCACAGTATGTTGTGGGTTGTTTCCAAAAGCAGCCGTTCTTATATAGTGGGTCTAACTTTTCAGTGGCCATGGGAGAAAACTGAAATTAGATTCACAGCAAAACACATCACTTACATTTTCACATGTTGCAGAGGCTTCTTTCAGCTCACTGAAGATGTAGTCACTTTAGCAGCTGCTTGTAGAGCGAATATGACTGTTAAAGTCTTTAGTTTAAGAGGCCTTGTTAAAAAGGTCATTAGTTATAAACCTTCTGATGAAATCTTTTTTTTTTTTTTTGCTGAAATTTTTTCAGCCAATCAGTGTTCAGGAGAACATCTCCAACCCACAGTCTTTCAGCTGAACTTCCCCATGTATTATAATATAATTACATGCACATAACGTGTGGTTTCACCATAGACAGTAAAAGAAATGGACACAGCTACCACATTGGATACAACGGAGAAAAGTGAAGTCAATTAGAAGCTCTCACTTCCTGATGGCTGAGCGACTGCGCAGACTCAAACTGAGCTTGACGACGTAGATGTGACGTGAGCAACCCGTCTGTCTTCTAGTAGCCGTGCCGAGAGAAATCTGAATCATTCCCTTCCGAAACTTGCAGAGACGGAGAGTGTGAGTAGGAGGTGTCCATGAGCTGGAGCAGGAGCAACTTTTGCTAAGTATTCTGATTAATTATTTAGTCATTTTGCCTCCACGTCCCCCCGATTGCCCGCAAGCTTCTCCTCCTGTCCCTAAGGTAATTTCTCTACTGTGCGACAGAGAGTCGCGTGGTTATGACGCAATCGTTGGCCTATTTTTACAAAAACTGCTTCTGGGGCCATAACGTAAGATACAAGGTAATGGAGCCTTTTATACATTTTCGTGTTTCTTTAGAAATAAATTATGGACAAATGGAGTCTTTAAACCCCTCAGATGTAAAGTTATCCGATGTCAAAGTGACTCCAAAATGAATGGGAGTCAATGGAATGCTAACAGCAGGTGATGGTCCGCTAATCAATGGCGGCGCCCGGGGAAGCTTCAGTTTTTTCTGAAAGATTACCCCCCTGGGTTTCACTGGTGTTGTGCGTCAATGCAAAATAAGTAGGCCTACATTATATTTGATCCTTTTAGCGATTATTTGTACTTGACTTGTCTAATATATAGTTTTGCCGTTATTGTGCCTTAGCTTAAGGCTAATGATAGGAGATTGTCACGTCTTTAGAATGATGTTTGTATTGTAGCCTATATATTATCTTTATGCTTTGATGTTTATATTGATGTGTGTGTGTGTGTGTGTGTGTGTGTGTGTGTATTGATGTTGTATATTTCATCTGTTTTGGTGTAATTTAAATCGCTTGAGACCTACATTATAAAGTTGTAAACAACTTAATGCGCATGAAGCCCAGACAGATTCACCGACAGAAAAAATGTTTACGGTTTACTCTAATGTATGACACAGCAAGTTTGTTTTTCTTTAATTATTAATCTCATGTCTGTATTTCTATAAATATTCATCATGTGTCTATTTTAAAACACTTATTAGTCTGTGTAAGTGGCCACTGGAGGCCGCTAGAGGTAATGCATTCTCAGTCAGGTCATTCATGTGACTGGGTTGGAGGCTGTGAGTCCAGGAACCTGTACGGTTGATCAACAGTTTGCTCTCGCCTGATTTCTCTCATCTCAGAAGCTCAGGGACATTTTTCAGAGACCTTCAAGCTAGCGGCTAATTCAGGAAAGCAGCAAGTCTAAAGTTTGCACCCTTGGTGAGCGGAGCGAGGTGTGTATTATTTGGCTCCATGTATAAGAGACGGAAAGACTTTAACGATGCACAATGTCTATATTGACTGTTACTGAAATTGTTTTGTTGTGTATCTTGTGCCAGGAAAGCTGCACGTGTTCCATCCATCTTCCTCCGCTTATCCGGAGCCGGGTCGCGGGGGCAGCAGTCTAAGCAGAGATGCCCAGACTTCCCTCTCCCCGGACACTTCTTCCAGCTCTTCCGGGGGGACACAGAGGCGTTCCCAGGCCAGCCGGGAGACATAGTCTCTCCAGCGTGACCTAGGTCTTCCCCGGGGTCTCCTCCCAGTGGGACGCGCCTGGAACACCTTCCCGGGAAGGCGTCCAGGAGGCATCCGAAACAGATGCCCGAGCCACCTCAGCTGACCCCTCTCGATGTGGAGGAGCAGCGGCTCTACTCTGAGCTCCTCCCGAGTGACCGAGCTTCTCACCCTATCTCTAAGGGATCGCCCAGCCACCCTGCGGAGGAAGCTCATTTTCGGCCGCCTGTATCCGGGATCTTGTCCTTTCGGTCATGACCCAAAGCTCATGACCATAGGTGAGAGTAGGAACGTAGATTGACTGGTAAATCGAGAGCTTTGCCTTGCAGCTCAGCTCTTTCTTCACCACGACAGACCGGTACATCGACCGCATTACTGCAGAAGCTGCACCGATCCGTCTGTCAATCTCCCGTTCCATCCTTCCCTCACTCGTGAACAAAACCCCAAGATACTTAAACTCCTCCACTTGAGGCAGGAACTCTCCACCAACCTGAAGTGAGCAAGCCACCCTTTTCCGACTGAGGACCATGGCCTCGGATTTGGAGGTGCTGATTCTCATCCCAGCCGCTTCACACTCGGCTGCAAACCGTCCCAGTGCATGCTGAAGGTCCTGATTTGATGAGGCCAACACGACAACATCATCCGCAAAGAGCAGAGATGAAATCGTGTTGTCACCAAACCTGACACCCTCCGGCCCCTGGCTGCGCCTAGAAATTCTGTCCATAAAAATTATGAACAGAACCGGCGACAAAGGGCAGCCCTGCCGGAGTCCAACATGCACCGGGAAGAAGTCTGACTTACTGCCGGCAATGCGAACCAAGCTCCTGCTTCGGTCGTACAGGGACCGGACAGCCCTTAGCAAAGGACCCCGGACCCCATACTCCCGAAGCACCCTCCACAGGGCGCCGCGAGGGACTCAGTCGAATGCCTTCTCCAAATCCACAAAGCACATGTGGACTGGTTGGGCAAACTCCCATGAACCCTCCAGCACCCTGTAGAGGGTATAGAGCTGGTCCAGTGTTCCACGGCCCGGACAAAAACCACACTGTTCCTCCTGAATCCGAGGTTCTACTATCGGCCGTATTCTCCTCTCCAGTACCCTGGCATAGACTTTCCCGGGGAGGCTGAGAAGTGTGATCCCCCTGTAGTTGGAACACACCCTCCGGTCCCCCTTCTTAAAAAGAGGGACCACCACCCCGGTCTGCCATCCCAGAGGCACTGTCCCCGACCGCCACGCGATGCTGCAGAGACGTGTCAGCCAAGACAGCCCCACAACATCCAGAGACTTGAGGTACTCAGGGCAGATCTCATCCACCCCCGGTGCCTTGCCACCGAGGAGTTTCTTGACTACCTCGGTGACTTCAGCTTGGGTGATGGACGAGTCCACCTCCGAGCCCTCAGCCTCTGCTTCCTCAATGGAAGACGTGACGGCGGGATTGAGGAGATCCTCGAAGTATTCCTTCCACCGTCCAACGACATCCCCAGTTGAGGTCAACAGCTCCCCACCTCTACTGTAAACAGCATTGGTAGGACACTGCTTCCCTCTCCTGAGGCGCCGGACGGTTTGCCAGAATCTCTTCGAGGCCAGCCGATAGTCCTTCTCCATGGCCTCACCGAACTCCTCCCAGGCCCAAGTTTTTGCCTCCACAACCCCCCGGGCTGCAGTTCGCTTGGCCTGCCGGTACCTGTCAGCTGCCTCAGGAGTCCCACAAGCCAACCAGGCCCAATAGGACTCCTTCTTCAGCTTGACGGCATCCCTTACTTCCGGTGTCCACCACCGGGTTCGGGGATTGCCGCCTCAACAGGCACCAGAGACCTTACGGCCACAGCTCCGAGCGGCCGCTTCGACAATGGAGGTGGAGAACATGGTCCACTCGGACTCAATATCTCCAGCCTCCCTCGGGAACTGGTCGAAGCTCCGCCGGAGGTGGGAGTTGAAGATCTCTCTGACAGGAGACTCGGCCAAACGTTCCCAGCAGACCCTCACAGTACGCTTGGGTCTGCCGAGTCTGTCCAGCTTCCTCCCCCGCCATCGGATCCAACTCACCACCAGGTGGTGATCAGTTGACAGCTCCGCCCCTCTCTTCACCCGAGTGTCCAAGACATACGGCCGCAGGTCAGATGAAACGACCACAAAGTCGATCATCGACCTACGGCCTAGGGTGTCCTGGTGCCATGTGCACTGATGGACACCCTTATGCTTGAACATGGTGTTCGTTATGGACAGACTGTAACTAGCACAGAAGTCCAATAACTGAACACCACTCGGGTTCAGATCAGGGGGGCCGTTCCTCCCAATCACGCCCCTCCAGGTGTCACTGTCGTTGCCCACGTGGGCATTGAAGTCCCCCAGTAGAACGACGGAGTCCCCAGTTAGAGCACTTTCCAGCACCCCTTCCAGAGACCCCAAGAAGGCCGGGTACTCTGCACTGCCGTTTGGCCCGTAGGCACACACGACAGTGAGAGACCTATCCCCGACCCGTAGGCGCAGGGAAACGACCCTCTCGTTCACCGGGGTGAACTCCAACACATGGCGGCTGAGCTGGGGGGCTATAAGCAAACCCACAGCAGCCCGCCGCCTCTCACCATGGGCAACTCCAGAGTAGTGAAGAGTCCATCCTCTCTCGAGGAGTGTGGTTCCAGAGCCCAAGCCGTGAGGTGATCCCAACTATCTCTAGTCGGAACCTCTCAACCTCACGCACAATCTCAGGCTCCTTCCCCGCCAGCGAGGTGACGTTCCACGTCCCTAGAGCTAGCTTCCGTGTCCAGGGATCAGGTTGTCGAGGTCCCTGCCTTCGACTGCCGCCCGATCCTCTCCGCACCGGCCCCTTACGGTCCCTCCTGCAGGTGGTGAGCCCACGGGAAGGCGGCCCCACGTCGCTCCTTCGGGCTGAGCCCGGCCGGACCCCGTGGAGGGGGGCCCGGCCACCAGGCGCTCGCATACGAGCCCCAGCCCCGGTTGCGCCATACCGGGCGACGTCACGGTCCTCGGTATACTTTTTCTCATAAAGAGTTTTTGAACCGCTCTTAGTCTGACCCGTCACCTAGGACCTGTTTTCCTTGGGAGACCCTACCAGGGGCATATAGCCCCGGACAACATAGCTCCTAGGGTCATTCGGGTACTCAAACCCCTCCACCACGTTAAGGTGGCAGTTCAAGGAAGGGGCTGCACGTGTTATGTGAGCAAATTATTGTTTTATGTGTTGTTATTTTTAATGTGCATTGCACATATCGACAAATGCATGATGATGCTCTGTAAAAGCGGTGAGGATTTATTTGTACTTTTGTAAAAAAAAATAAAAAATAAAAAAACCCCTGCAAATATATGAGATATGTGGTGACAACGGGTTATTCTCAAATATCTACTGACCAAGTCTCTTTCCGGACACTTAAAGATGATTGTGCTTTCAACAGCCAACTTATTTCTTCAGGCCTAATAATAGAGTTGAGCTCATAGTGGTTTGACTTCTGATCTGTTTCTGCTCTGTGGTTTTAACCAGAGTAGAGGAAACATTTATGAATGTTCTGCATCTTTAGTTTCATAAACCTCAAACTATCATCGCAAGATCAAAGATTCAAAGAATGTCTGTGTCATTTTCATTGAATTCCCTTTTTTTAGAAATCCAAAACCATGTTTATTCTTCTCTAAAAGGAGGGCAGTGAGAAAGGGTTGTTTAGAAGTGATGAAAGATGTCTCTTCTAAACTGCCCTTCCCACTACTATCCTTACAAATACACATGCACATGCATACATTACTTTACTGACTGACCCCTGACCCCCTAACTGACCCCTGACCCCTAACTGTCTCTCAAGCCTGATTCAGGGATCCTCTCTTCCTGACTCTCCTCAAGCTCACTGTCAGAGGGATTGACCCGATCATGTTCCTTCCATCCATAAAATATTCTTGTGTCCAATTCCTGTAAGTATCAGTAAAAACATTGACTATTGGTGCGTTCAAGTCATGTCAGAAAGATGGTAATTATGAGTTGAACGCACATGAACTGCACCACAAAATCGTAATTACGAGTGGGAAGCAATAGAGGAAACAAATTGTTTTCAATCATAAATGTATTTCTGAATACTGACAATATACAATTTAGTTTGTACGCATTATGTGTATTGTTAATGAAGAAGAGAGGTAAAGCTTACCAGAAAACACTCATTCAGACATAAGCTGAAGGGCTTGAGTGACCAAACTACATTTCCCAGCATTCTCTGCAGCATATTACTACTACTACTACTACTACTACTAGTAATAATAGTAATAATAATAACTAGACTAAAAAGTTCATCAGGACAAACTTTAAGTTGGCTTGAGAAAGTTTGGACCAGAAAGTTTGAAGAAGAAGTAACTTGAAGTTAGTTTATAGTTTAAACTAGTTTAACGTTTAAACTGGGTGGTTGCTAGGGTGTTCTGGGAGGTTGCTATGGTGTTGCTAGGCGGTTGGTAGGGTATTCTGGGTTGTTGCTAGGGTGTTCTGGGTGGTTTTTAGGCAGTTGCTAGGGTGTTCTGGGTGGTTGCTATGCTGTTAGGCAATTGCTAGGGTGCTCTGGGTGGTTGCTATTGTGTTACTAGGCTGTTGCTAGGCGGTTGCTAAGGAATTTTGGGTGTGTTCTAGGGTGTTCATGGTGGTTGCTATGGTGTTGCTAGACGGTTACAAACACACACACACACACACACACACACACACACACACACACACACACACAGACACAAACACAAACAGACACAAACACAAACACACACACACACGCACACACACACACACACACACACACACACACACACACACACACACAAACTTGCTCAAACACACTCATTTCACCGAACAGACATGTCAGCTGATATTATATATCTTTTGTATTTTTTATTTATTTTATTTTTATTAAAACAATTAATAATTAAAGGAGCAGTGTGAGGTCCAAAAAGGTAGTTTGCTGCCTGAAATCAACATCATGCCATCTTGTTGTGGACAATTATCAGTTCATTTGTACATATGAGTTCATATTGAGTCTCTGAACATGAAATTAATATAGTAAAAGATAAGTGAAATATTTTAAAATGAATATCTTTGTTAACTTTCTTAGAAACAATCACACTGGGCTTTAAATGTTGACAAATTGCTGCAAATTTTGTGAAATAGGATGAAAACACTTTCATGACGAAGATTTTTATCTCATATTACAGAAATAATGTTTTTAATAAAATAAAAAAGGATGGAAAATATGCAGATTCTGCCAGAATTGAATGACATTAGATTACTTGTTTATTCAATCCTCATGTAAAACAAGCTTTATTAAACAAACAAGCTATTCCAAATGCATCCACTTTATCAGCAACAGGGATTGTGATGTTGACTGCAGATCGCCGGTCGACAGCTTGTGTGTTTCAGGGTCCTAATGTTCTCCAGATTCAGGCTCTGTTAACACACATTAAGGAAACTTTTTTAAAGGTCAGGACTCATTTTCCAAAAGGACCTATTAACTTTATTAACTTACTAATACTAACCCTAACCCTAACTTAAAGAAGCTCTGGCCTTTTGTGATTCTGTTTCTCCAAGCATTTCTCCAGTTCCATCGAGTCGAGGCCTGTTATACTGAGAGCCGAAGCGCTGAGGAACAGAAAACTCCTTTGACCAGCAGCATTTTAGGTTTTATGGAACGAAACTTTATGATATAAAAGGCTGTATATTTCATTCACTGATATGTTGTAGAGTTACATTAGACACACATTAGATGTCACGTGGTGATTTCTCTTTAATCACTGTCTGTCTTCTATGTGTGACTGTGAACGACCACAATAACAGTGAGAACAATCTCCATCAGAACTGATCTGGAAAATATGATTTTAAGTAGATGAACAGAGCTGTGACAACTTGAATAAATTAGTAGCTAAATATCTTAGACTGGATCTCTCTTTCCTTTATCTGTGTATTTCTGTGTAGAGTTTGTCTCCTCCTCCCTCGTCTCTTCTTTCAAACACAGGAAGTGTGTGTTTAACACTCAGCGCTGTTAACACAGTCTGTTAATGTGACAGTATGGGCTCCGGTGCACTGCCTCTCATCTGTGAGTATTTGATCATATTCTTTACTATCTTCTGTTTTCTGTTCCTAATGCATTGTATTCAGCTGAAGATGGGATATAATAATGAGTGTTGTGTAGGAGAGTCTATGAATCCACAGTCTCACTGCTTATTGTATTATTTATTGATCAGATCTTGTGTGATGATGTTGCGTGTTGATCAGATAAAGAGGTTTATGATGCAGTTATCTGTGTGATAATGCGTGTGAAAGATGGAGGCAATGTGTGCATGTATTTCTGCTTTGATGTTGTAACATCTTTCTTCCTATTTCAAGTAGTTGAGATAACCCATACAGAAAAAAAATATATATATATTGAAATATATTTTAAAGTGTCAAAAATATATGTGGCATATATTCCAAATACATTGAAATATATTTGCATTGTTGTTCACTTATATTTATCATTTTGAAATATATTCTGAAATATAACAAAAATATATGATGTTAAGTGTGAAATATATTTACATTTATAACATGTAATGTAAAATATATGACAAAATATATGGTCATAAAATGTTTAGCTTGCTAAAGAAGGGTCGAAAATGTATTTTGATCATATTAATTCCTCTACTTTTCCCCTATACACAACAGTAGGCTACCGTATTTCACTACTGTATTATGACACACAGCTATAATAAATACTGTACTTACATTTAAATGACTGCAATGTAAAATGACAGATAGTTGCTTTCCTAGGACTATTAGGCCACATTAGGTGGCACGTACCTAACACTAAGTGCAATTATTAGATTTATTGTTGTGTTTTATTGACATCTTTCCTGAAGTCATTTAAATATTGAAAATATGCACAATATTTATGATGCAAGTATAACAGTGACACTCCAACAGTGAAGTGTTTGTTTGTGAAAATGTTAACTTTTCAAATTTCAAAATATATTTCAAATGAAACAATTTGCAAAAGTTAAAACATATATGAACATATATGTTGTTAGTAAATATATTCACATATTTAACTAAAATATATTTTCATAAATATAAAAAATATATTTACATATATTTAACTAAAATATATTTATTGAGCCAATGTCGAATATTTGCATATATTCCAAAAATATATTTCAAATATATTTCTTTTGTGTATGGGAAATCAGATGTATATGTGTTGATGTGAGTTAGTGTTGAATGATGCTGTATATTTAAATAATCTCTCCATCAGAGACTCAGAGAGTTTGAGAACAGAGACCGAACACACACTCATCTTCTCTATCACTTCTCTTTCTCTCTGACTCTCTTATTGAGAAATAACTGCAAAATGAATTTGGCCAATTCAATTTCATTTTTCAAACACACAGTTTATCAAACAAAGTAGAGCTTTTCTCAGAGCTAACTTCTCTTTTCTGAGACACGTTTCAGTTATTTTTAACCAGTTCGCCTGAACTTCATATTTAGTTGTTGTGTGAAGTCAGTTCACACGTGTGTCAGAATAACCACAGGTTTCCAGAGCAAGTTCATGACGTCGACATATGAACATGTTCACCAATGCTGGACAATTAGGAAGTATCTCAGACTTTTGTTGTCCTTTTAAACATATTTATTTATTCATATTCTAATACATTTTATTTTGACAGATGTCTTGATTGAAAACTGTGCTTGAGCTTTATTTATTTAAATTGCAAATATATTGATACATGTTTAATGTGGTTTAAGGGCTTTTTCACACTAGTTTGTTTGAGAGACTGCAAGCGGTCAACACATTAACATACTGTGGTCTGAATATGGTTTGTTTTTGGGTCCTTTTAGGAGGAACTGAGATCATTTAGTGTTGACGTATGAATTATTTCTGATGAGGCGAGAGATCTTGAAGTGCTGAAACACACGAGGTGTGAAAATACTCTTAGACCAGAAGCATGAGGTCACTTGCAGCAGCTTTTCTTTCTGGTTCACTGTAGCTGAACTGTAGCTTGGCAAGCCAGACCCACATCGAGATGTTGGGTCTGGGAACACACCATTGGCAGGACTCAACCCGAGAGCCGGGATAAACGGTTGTCTTTCAAATTCCCTCTGCACACAATAGGATAGCGCTACAACCAACCAGTGTTTTCCCACCAGGAGCTAGTTGATAAATTAAACGTTTGCCGTATCCGGTCAGCAAAACTACGAACACATCTTCCTTTTTTAAGAATGACTTAAGTGCCGTTCTTTGTTCTTTTCTCAAAGAAAAGCTTAACTCCAAGTCTTCCAGAGTCACGGACAAAGCCGATTGGAAAGACCGTCTGCAGCCATTCTTTGTTTTCAAGTAGCAGGGAAATTCCATAGACTGTAAAAAAAAATATGGATGTAGTGTCCGTGACGTCACCCGTAGGAAGAAGACCGTTTTTGAAGCCTAAAGTGGGCGTGGCCGACCGTCGCCATCTTGGCAGCGAATTTATTTATATCTTTTTTTTTTATTTATATCACTCCCGAATTTATTTATTTTTACAGTCAGACAATTAGCTGAGGTAATGTGACGGCTAACAGACAGCAGACAAATGGCTAATGATGACTAATGACCACAGCAGCGGGAATCCACCTGTCACTCAAAAGTGGACACCCTTAATTATGCAGAACTTTAAGGCTTAATCATTTAAAAGTTATAAAAAAATTCACCCCCCTCACAGTTGTCATGAAGGGAAAAATCAGCAATATAGACCAAAGCCACTTTTTGCTCCAGGCTGTAAACATGTTTTTTTCTGCTGTAAAGATGGTCATTTTAACATGGGGGAGATACAGATTTGACTCACTTCTGCATCCAGCCTCAAGTGGCCAGTCGATGAATTGCCGTTTAATACACTTCCGTGTTGGTTTCAAGAGAGAGACAGGGAGGTTGCCGCTTGGAAAATTCACACGAAACCAACACAACTCTGTCGTCATTATGTTAATTCCGCCCACCGACTCTATACACGATGTGATTGGCCTGACGAAAGGCAATGGAGAGTTGCTAGACTACTCTGGCTGCAAAATAAAATTTGCTGCCGCTAGAGTGTGTCTAGATTTCTAGGCTAGCTGAACTGGGTTTGGGTCATTAAAGTGTACTATATGTGAAACACACTAAGTGTCCAAATTATTTTTGCAGCCAATATAACTTAAAGGCGCAATGAAGTTGAGGGTGCCGGCGTCAAACAGGAAGTGATGTCATGTGTCTCAAACACTTTGACCTGATTTGGTTCTGAAGCTCGTTTTGCTCCAGTGAAGAATCAGTGATGTGAAACTTTAATCACATTAATGTTAATATTTAATTTTTAACATGTGTGTATGCAAGTGTCTTTATTCATAAAGTGTATCTTTATGTACTGTGATTATATAATGCATTGTAATGGTGTGAAAGGTGCATAATTCTATATTATTTATACATTTTTAATAGTGTCTTTCATGTTAGGGTCAGGAACATGTTATACAGGCAAAATTCAATAGGGAGCAAAAATTAATAAATACAAAACTTAAAAAAAAACAACAACACAAAACAAGAGAAGAACAACTATGAAGACAGTTATAGAAATACACTGATATCACATTTATTGATGAGTATAATGTCATATAATGTTGTGTGTTGTGAAGCTCAGTGGTTCAAACTGCTGCTTTATTGTTGAGCATCAGTGAATCAGTGAATCAAACAGTGAATCAGTGAATCAAACAGTGAATCAGTGAATCAAACAGTGAATCGGTGAATCAAGTAGTGAATCACTGAATCTACTCTCTTTTTTTGTTTGTTTTATTAAATGCCAGTCACATACAAATAATAGATTTTAACAAAAAAAATAAATAAATACAGACAATATTCAAAATTCAACATTACAACAAAATAAAGAAAATATAGTGCAAATTAAAATAAATTATACAAATAAAAGAAAAAAGAAAATAATATAAAAGGAAAAGAAAAAGAGTATGAGATCATCAAATAAATAACCTAAAAGCTTCACATGAAGACCTAGTACATTTTGCTTTGCTGTTTTTCAACCCAAGAAGTAACTCAATATAACTCTTCATTTCTATCCGAAACAACAAAAATTAGCCCATTTTTGCTTATGAATATGGTATTTTCCCATTATCAAACAGAGATTAATAATGAATGCCACATCTGGTGACAGTCTTTGTCCGTTAAAATAAAATAAAAACATCTTTTTCAGAAAAACAAACTTTAAACATTTACAAAGAAAACATTCCAAATCTACCCAAAACATTTTGCTGTAAATGCAACTAAAAAATAAATGGACAACACTTTCCTCCTCAGTGCCACAGAAATCACATTCAACATCTACATCAGCACGAACCCGAAGAAAAAGAGTTTTAACTGGGTACACCAGATGAAGTATCTTAAAATGTACTTCTCTCACCTTATTTGTTATGCAATATTTTTTTGGCAGCAACCATGCATATTTCCAGTCACTCAGCTTTAGAAAGCCAGTATGTTTTAGAAGGTATTGGGCTGTATTCATTAAGTAACTTCATAATAAAGTAATTATTCCGTCTTTTATCAGCAATATTAACTCCTTTAACTGCAACATCAGATCTGAAACTCACAGTCTCCTTATTCACATTTCCTTTAAACAGACATTTTAAACCGGATGGTATAGCATCGAACACTATACAATATTCTTTTGGGATTATTGGAATATTATACTTTTGAAGAAATTCTACCTATGTATACAGGTGCCCATTCTCAATCAATAACTGTTTAACAAATATGATGCCATTATCAACCCATTTTTGAAAAAAAAAACAAAGTTTTATGCATAAACGTTATATACCGATAATTCCAAATTATACAAAAAAATTATGTTTGTAGATAAGCATGCACGAGAGAAGCACCTGCCTGTGAAAATGAATTAGTCTAACGGGAATCTTACTGATTTCAAAGTTGCATTGCAACAGAAAAGCAACCCCACCCATCTTTTCAAAAAGTAGATTAGGAATTAAATACCAAATTTTATTTTTGTATTGAAAGTAATGCTTGAGCCATCTATTTTTTAAAACTGTATTTGAAGTGCTGAAGTCAAGCACATTTAAACCTCCATTACCAACCGAATTAGTTAAGGTACCTTTTTTAATGTAATGAGATCTATTTCTCCAAATGAAATTGAAAAGATTTTTATCGACTTCTTTAATTATGTTATCAGGGACTTCTAGTGAAATAGCAGGATAGAGCAGACGAGATAAACATTCAGTTTTTGATAAAATAATTCTACCATTAATTAACAAGTCTCGCATTAACCATAAATTAAATCTATTTTGAACTTTTTGAACTACAGATTGAAAATTAAGCTGACCCCTTTCCTTTTCGTCTTTACATATTTTGATTCCTAAATAGGTAATAACATTCTTTACAGGGATGCCATTAATATCAAGAAGTTCACTATTTTTCAGAGTTTAATTTTAACCCTGAGACTAATGAAAAGTTATTTAAACAATCAATCACACTTTTAATTTCTAATGAATCTCAAACAAATATTGTTGTATCATCTGCTAATTGACAGCATTTTATTTCTCTTAAATCCTGATGCTGTTAAAAAAAAAATATACAGTCGTGGTCAAAATTGATGGCACCCCTGATAAATATGATAAAAAATGGCTGTAAAAAATAAATCTGCATTGTTTATCCTTTTGATCTTTCATTCAAAAAATTCACAAAAATCTAACATTTCATTGAAGTAAAAGAACTGAAAGTGGGGGGTAAATCACATTATGAAATAAATGTTTTTCTCCAAAACACGCTGGCCATAATTGTTGGCACCCCTAGAATTTTTTATGAGAAAAATATCTCTGAAGGATATTCCCATTAATATTTATATTACTTTTTTAGCACACCAGGGTGACTAGGAACATGAAATTGTCCAGCTATGACTTCTTGTTTCACAGGAGTTTAAATTTGAGGAAACACAAAGGCCAAATCCCCTTAATCATCCATCACAATGAGGAAAACCAAAGAATATAGTTCTGATCTGCAGCAAAAGATTGTTGAGCATCACAAAATAGAGAGTGGCTGTAAGAAAATATCTAAAGAATTGAAAATCCCCATTTTGACCATCAGGACAATAATTAATAAGTTATAATCAACTAAAGATGTTACGAATCTGCCAGGAAGAGGACGTGTGTCTATATTGTGTTAATGCACGGTGAGGAGGAAAGTTTGAGTGGCCAAAGACTCTTCAAGGATCACAGATGGAGAATTGCAGAGATTAGTTGAGTCTTGGGGTCAGAAAGCCTAAAAAAAAAAGATCAAACAACCCCTACATCCACACATGTTGTATGGGAGGGTTTCAAGAAAAATCCTCCTCGCTCCTCCAAAAACAAACTCCAGCATATTCAGTTGTCAGACACGACTGGATCTTCAAAAAGGACTGAATTCTATGGTCAGATAAAACGAAAAAAAGGGCTTTTTGGCAGCAAACCCACCAGATGTGTTTGGTGCAAACAGGGATAAAAGTATCCCATACGGTTAAATATACTGCTGGATCTTATATGTTGTGGGCCTATTTATTTGCTGGAGGTCCTGGACATCTTGTTCAGATACTTGGTATTATGGATTCTAGCAAATACCAACAGATAAAAAATCAAAACCTGACGGCCTCTGCTAGAAATCTTATAATGGGCCGTGGTTGGATCTTCCATCAGGACAACGGTCCAAAACAAACATCAAAATCAACACAAAAATGGGCAACTGAGCACAAAATGAAGCTTCTGCCATAACCGTCCCAGTCCCCTGACCTGATGAGTGGAGTGAACTGAAGAGAAGAAGTGCCAACATGAACTTGGGAATCTGAAGGATCTGGAGAGATTCTGTGTGGAGGAATGGTCTCTGATCTCTTGTCAGGTGTTCTCCAAACTCATCAGGCATTATAGGAGAAAACTCAGATCTGTTATCTTGGAAAAAAGAGGTTGCAAAAAGTATTTAATAACAGGGTGCCAACAATTATGGCCAGCGTGTTTAGGAGAAAAACATTTATTTCATAATGTGATTTATCCCCCACTTTCAGTTCTTTTACTTCAATGAAAGGTTAGATTTTTGTGAATTTTTTGAAGGAAAGATCAAAAGGATAAACAATGCAGTTTTATTTTATACAGCCATTATTGATCACATTTATCAGGGGTGCCATCAATTTTGACCACCACTGTATATATATATATATATATATATACAGAGTCATTGTCTGAGTTACAAGTAAAAACAAAAAAGGTGATATTGGGCATCCCTGCCTTATGCCTCTTTCTAAAAGATATCTGGGGGTAGTGCCATTTGCAAGTTTTACTGAGCTATTACACCCATTATATAATGCACAAATGGCCCTTTTAAAGAAATTACCAAAGCCAAAAAAATCTAAAGTCTCAAACATAAAATTGTGGTTAACAGTGTCAAATGCTTTATAAAAATCTACAAACAATATAAAACTTTCACTATCAATATACTCATTATAACCAATTAAATCTAGGACCAAACGAATGTTATTACTTATAATGTCAGCCCTTCATGAATCCTGATTGGCAATCATCTATAATTTGTTCTAAGCATTTTTTCAATCTTTCTGCAAAAATAATAGCAAATACCTTAATATCTTTATTAAGTAATGTAATCGGTCTCCAGCTGTCGATAAGAGTAGTGTCCTTATTAGCTTTTGGTATCAAACTAATCAATCCCTGGCGTAATGATGGAGGTAACTCGCCACGTTCTATAGCTTCATTAAACACACATAATAAAAATGTAGATAATTGTTCTTGAAATTCCTTGTAAAATTCACTAATCAAACCGTCGTTACCAGGAGATTATCTTTATCTTTCAGTTTACTGATCCCAGACTTCATCTGTAGAAATATCTTTGTCGCACAACATCATACAATCCTGATCTATAGATTTGGCATTTGCTTTAATGCTATCTAGAAATGGTCTTGTGTTGCCATCAACCTCTTTGCTGAATCGACTCTCGTATCAGTTCACGAGTCCTGTGACGTCATCGTGTGTGATGATGTTAAATGCTGGAGAATAAACCATCAGTTCTCCTGAATGAGCATCACAACAGAAAAACACTTTCAGTTCATGTAGAATAAACTCTAGACATGTTTCAGTGTGTGATTTACATTGTGTTGAATGAATGGAAAATCTTCATATCTGTTTCTTCTGCTTTTAGTGCTGATGTCCCTCGTTCACTCTGGACTCAGTCAAGGTACTGTCCGTTACTGCATTTGAGTTTTTAACTAATGTGAATTGTGTTGTAGTCGTTTATTTGTCTTCATCAGGATCCCACATTTGTCTGTTTGCTGATGTTTTATGTCCATGTTTTGCATATTTCACAGAATCATCCTACTGTAGTTCCTTATGCTGGAAAACATCACAGAAATCTGATATTTATTCAATCAATCAAACAGTCTTCAGTTGTAAAGTAGTTCAGTCAGACATTGATTTCAAAAGATCATAATCCACTGTATAAAACAGAAATGAGTTTTGCACAGTGAGTTTTATTTGCATGTTTCTGAGTTATTGCTGCAATATTAATGATTGACTGTGTCATTAAGATCTTCAATGCTCAGCTTTATTCATTCAGTGTGGTTTGGTTGAAGGGCTGGAAGAGAAAAGGGCTTGAGAACAGACAGACTGAAGTTAGTAAGTTCAGTTCAGATCTTTAAACACTCAGACTGTGAACAGCATCATCTACTGGTCAGAACTGGAAGAGCAATAATACAAAGACATGTAGACTGGATACATACATCAGTTCTCTTACGAGAGGTTCTCTCGTATTGCGTAAGTAGCTTACGCATCGGGAAAGTCTTCTTTCTTCGAGATCTGAAGCCAAAAAATTATCCTTAATTTTGTATTCATTGTCAACGCAGTGCAGCAGCCGACAGACCTAGGCAGGCTGTATAAGCGTGCTCATTGGCTGCTCGGCTGCAACTGCTTAAGCCTATCAGTGAGCGCTCTGAACGCGGCAACCAATGAGGGCGCTTCGCGCCCTCCACACCCTTCTAACCGTCAGAATGGGCGTGGCCAGCGTGTATATATTCAGCGCTCACAGGCTAAAATTCTGATTTTCTTGTCTTCAGCGAAGCTCTTCGCATCGCTGGATCTGGAGAAGCCGCCGCCGTTGAAACCAGCGACCAGCAAGCCTAGGACAGCGCCTGAAGAAGCCGGCCGCCTTCGCCGCCTTCAGCCTTCCGTGCCTGCTACGCTATCCGGCGTCATATCCTTTTCACTGCTGTGTGTTCGCCTACTGCAACACACCCTCTTCTCTAAAAGAGCACGGGGCGTTTTTCTAAAAATGCCCCGTTTTTCCTGCGGCTCGTGCCACGCCCCGCTCAGCGACGGAGACCGCCATCTCATCTGCGCTCTCTGCCTGGGCCGCGATCACGCCGCCACCGCACTCTCCACGGGCGGCTGCCCCGAGTGCGAGGAACTTTCAATGTCGACCCTGCGGGCTCGGCTTGAAGTTTTCGACCAACATGTCTCCCCGCCCGTCCCTGCTGGGCCGCGCAAGAAAAAGCGCCGCTCACAGCGACCGCCGGAGACCAACCAGGCGCACAGAAGCTCGCCGGAGTCTCTCCCTCGAGCTTCTCCCTCGCCTTCCCCGCCCCCCCTCTCGGCCGCGCAGCCGCCGGCTCTCGCCCGCGCCTCCGCCGCTTCAGGGGATGAGGCGGATGAGTTTGGTGAACGCGCCGCGGACAGCTGTTCTCTCCTGGCCTCTGACAGCGAGGAATGGTCCACTGCCTCCTCGTCAGTCCAGGATTCAGGCCGATCTCGAGCGGGCGAGGACGCGGAACTCTTACGCCTCCTCACGCTAGCTGTCGAACAGCTGGGCCTTGACTGGTCTTCCCCGGAAGAGCCAGCCCCGAACAGACTCGACGGCTGCTTCCTTCACCAACGCCGCCGACAGCCGGCGTCCAGAAAAGCACCCTTCCTGCCTGAGCTTCACAGCGAGCTCTCGAAATCGTGGAATGCTCCATTCTCCGCGAGAGTGTCTTCACATGCCTCATCGACGCTCTCACAGGTTGACGGCGCCGCTGAGAAGGGGTATAATTCCATCCCCCCTGTGGAGGAGGCGGTCGCAGCGCACCTTTGCCCGCCCTCTCGTTGGCGCTCAAAGGCTGCCCTCCCGTCCAAAGCATGCAGGACCACTTCAGCCCTCGTCGGCCGCGCTTTCGCCGCCGCGGGGCAGGCCGCATCAGCACTCCACTCTATGGCAGTACTGCAGATCCTCCAGGCTAACCTCCTCCGTGATCTGGACGAGAAGCGCTCGGAGCCTGCTTCCCTTACGGATTTGAGGAGCGCGACGGACCTTTCCCTTCGCGCCACGAAATCCGCTGCCCAGGCCATTGGAAGGTGCATGGCCTCTCTGTCTGTTACAGAGAGGCATCTCTGGCTCACGCTCGCGGACATGAGGGAGTCTGAGCGCGCGGTGTTTCTCAACGCCCCCCTCTCCCCCACCGGCCTGTTCGGCCCAGCGGTTAGCGGGATCGTCGACCGCTTTTCGGAGGTGAAAAAGACTTCTGAGGCAATGAATCTGTTTCTGCCTCGACGCTCCAGACCCGCTGCACGCCGTCCTTCGGACCAGCCTGCACAAAGCTCTGCCCAGCGTCCAGCTCGACCTCCGTCCTCGCAGCGACGACAGGGCGGCCGCCCTCGCTCTCGCTCGACCAGCCGCGCTAGACCGCCGCCTCCCCGGGGACCCCGGCAGAGGATCGCGGTGAAGCCTGAGCCTCCAAAATCCTCCTAGCCCGAGGAGAGAAGCGACGATTGGGTCCCGCCGCGGCCGGACCGTCGTCAAAGCTTCAAGCTCTGTCAGTCCCCGTTGCCACGGTTACTGCAGACACTCATTTCGCAGCCAACGAGCCGGTGAACTCACCCTCTCGCCTGCACACAACCGCCGTTTTCACGGCGACCCAGAGAAATCTCAAAGAGAGTATTATGCCTGGTCGCGCGCCTCGCGCTGTAAGTGTTTCAAATGCAGTAAATGTGCCCACTTATCTGTGTTCACCCCTGCACACAAGCACTGTATATCCCGTGTCTCTCACAGAGCCCACTCGCATAAAGCTGGCACAAGCCGCTCGAGTGTTAAAAGTAGGTCATGTGTCCACCTCGCTGTGCCCACACCTACCCACTGCCCGCTCTGTTACACAACCCCTCTGTACCGGTCAGGTTATAAACACGGATGCTGTGCCCGCTTCCACGCGCTCACACATCCGCTCTCTTACTTCGCCCCCGACGCCGCCTTCGAGCGTCGTGCTTCACACTGTATGTTCCCCGTCAAAAGCCACCGGGACGCTGTGTGTAAAACGGCCGGTCACCGCTGTGAGCGACCCGCCGTATCTAAGCACCAAGAGCGCGCGCGTCACGCCCGCCCCTCCGTTTCGAGCTCTCGAGCCCGCGATCAGCGGCAATCAGAGCCCGGAGGCTATTCTGCCCCTGGCCGCACACGCGAAAGCGTGGGAAGCTATTCCAGGCGCGTCAGAATGGGTGCTGAGCACAGTAAAACGAGGCTATACTCTGCAGTTCGCTCGCCGCCCTCCGCGCTTTCAAGCGCGTGTCGAGACCAGAGTGAATGGGGAAGTAGCACATCTACTTCGAGCAGAAATAGCCACACTTCTGTGCAAAAGGGCAATAGAACCGGTTTCCCCTTCCATGAGCGAGTCGGGCTTTTACAGCCGTTATTTCCTCGTTCCCAAGAAGGACGGAGCTCTCAGACCAATTCTAGATCTGAGACGTTTGAACAAGGCTCTTATGAAAAGACCGTTCAAAATGCTCACAACCAGACAAATCCTCGCGCAAATTCGCCCGAGGGACTGGTTTATATCTCTCGATCTAAAAGACGCATACTTTCAGATCCAGATAATACCCCGTCACAGGCCATTCTTGAGATTCGCCTTCGACGGTCAGGTATATCAGTACACCGTCCTGCCGTTCGGCCTGTCTTTGGCACCCCGCACATTCACGAAGTGCATGGACACGGCTCTCGCTCCCCTGAGGGGTCGGGGAATGCGAATCTTGAACTACTTGGACGATTGGCTGATCCTAGCACAGTCAGAGGCCGAACTCATCGCCCACAGAACAGTGCTTTTAAGCCATCTGGACAGCCTGGGGCTTACGGTCAACTGGACCAAGAGCTCGCTCGTGCCCAGTCAATCAACCTCTTTTCTGGGTTTGGATCTGGACACTGTAGCGATGACGGCCCGCCTGTCGACACAGCGCGCGCGCTGCATTCGACGCCTGGCCGCGTCTCTCCGGCCGGGCAGCACCGTACCTCTCAAAACATTTCAGAGGCTACTGGGTTGTATGGCCTCAGCCGCAGCAGTGCTTCGGCTGGGTCTTTTACGAATGCGCCCGCTACAACGTTGGCTGAATGCCCGAGTGCCTCACAGAGCATGGGCTTCCGGCGGTATTCGCATCAGAGTGACTCAGAGCTGCGTTTCAGCTCTGAAGCCCTGGTTAGCGGCCGACTGGTACCAGCGGGGAGTGACAATGGGAGCCATCTCACACCGCAAAGTTATCTCGACGGACGCTTCCACCTCCGGCTGGGGCGCTCTGTTCGAGGGCAAACCGGCTTTTGGCCTATGGTCAGACCGGGAAAAATGCCTCCACATAAACTGTTTGGAGATGATGGCGGTCGAGAACGCGCTCAGGCGCTTCCTCCCATGCATACGGGATCACCATGTGCTAGTCCGCTCGGACAACATGTCCGTGGTATCCTATGTGAACCGACAGGGCGGTGTCAGATCCAGGAACCTGTGCAGGCTGACAGAACGCCTCCTCGTGTGGGCTTACCGCTCGCTGCGCTCGCTGAGAGCCGCGCACGTGCCGGGCCACCTGAATGTCGGTCCAGACAGACTGTCCAGGGACAACATTCCCCCGGGAGAATGGTCTCTGCACCCCCAGACAGTCCAGTTTCTCTGGCGCCTATTCGGGAGAGCGGAAATCGACCTCTTTGCGTCGAAAGACAATGCTCAATGCCCGAAGTTTTATTCGAAGAGCGAGGACGCGCTGTCCCAGACATGGCCCAGCCTCCCGCTGTATGCTTTTCCTCCGATCTCCCTGTTGCCACAGGTCATTTCGAGGATCAGAGAAACGCACCACTCAGTGCTGCTTATAGCCCCGCGATGGGAAAACCAAACTTGGTACCCAGAGCTAGTGAGGCTGTCGCACTCACCCCCATGGCCGATCCCGGTGAGAAAGGATCTCCTCTCCCAAGCCGCTGGATCGATCTGGCATCCCCATCCAGAGCGCTGGTCGCTGCATGCATGGGTGATCAACGGTTACCCGTTGACCTGTCAGAAGGGGTCGTGAACACGATCACGCAGTCTAGAGCCCCCTCCACGAGACGGCTCTACGCGTCTAAATGGTCGGTGTTTTCTAAATGGTGCGCTACTCAAAACCTGGATCCGCGCGCATGCGGGGTCCCGCGGGTGCTCTCCTTCCTGCAAGAGCTGTTGGAAAAGGGCAGATCCCCCTCCACGCTCAAAGTATATGTGGCCGCTATTACAGCGTTCGCTGAGACGACGCTCGGCCGGGCAATGGGAAGGAATGAGCTCATTATCCGCTTCCTCAGAGGAGCTAGACGGATGAATCCCCCGCGGCCCCCCTCGGTTCCCTCGTGGGATCTGTCCTTGGTCCTGGCAGCCCTAAAGGCTTTTCCCTTTGAACCGCTTGAATCCGCGGATCTAAAGTATCTGTCGCTTAAAACCGTTTTTCTGATAGCTCTGTCTTCAGTCAAACGAGTGGGTGATTTGCACGCGCTATCTGTTAGCCCTGCATGTCTCGAGTTCGGGCCGAATGACTCGAAAGTCATTCTCAGACCGAGGCACGGTTACATCCCCAAAGCGATTGGAACCCCGTTTAGGGCACAAGTTATTTCCCTCTCGGCTCTGCCAGCATCCGATAGTGGGGACAGTGATAACCTCCTATGCCCTGTCCGGGCGCTGAGAGTTTACATCACGCGCTCCGCCGCTTTCAGGCGTTCAGAGCAGCTCTTTGTTTCCTTCGGCGGACGCACCAAAGGTCTTGCCGCCTCGAAGCAGAGCTTGTCCAGGTGGATAGTGGACGCGATAGCAGCAGCTTATGCCTCCAAACACCTGCAGTGCCCTCTGGGCATCAGAGCCCATTCCACTAGAGGCATGGCCTCATCGTGGGCCTGGTCCAGCGGAATTTCTATCCACGACATTTGTATGGCGGCGGGCTGGGCCTCCCCGTCTACATTCGTGAGGTTTTATAACCTGGAAGTTCCTGCCCTACAGGCAAAAATATTGTCGGTATAAGTGACATGTATGCTCTGCCCAGCTCCCGTGTGCAGACTACGTTCATATGCTGGCGCTATTCTGGTAACTACTCAGGGTGAAGTGTTGACTCAGACCGGCTGTTCCGTTCTGTTTCCTATTTCCCGTTACGCGCTGTTATCGGTGCTGGCCCGCGCTGCTGGCCGCCCGCATTTATTTCTGCCGCACGGGAATTTTTTCTCTTCATGTGAGACCGACTATGTCGTTTTCTCCTACCCTTATGAGTGCTTATGTACTGTATGGGCTCGCTCCGCCGGCCCTACTGTTTGTACTGCTATGTTTATAGACCGGCCGCGCCGCTCTATTTCATATGCTGCATGAAGTGCATGTACTACGTTAGCCCGTCTCTCGACCGGCCACTTTTCCCAGCAGAGTGTTTTCCCCGGTTCCCCTGGGATTCATGGGCTGGATGCTCGGCGCACACGGCGTTGACAAAGGGTTCCCGATGCGTAAGCTACTTACGCAATACGAGAGAACCTCTCGTAAGAGAACGTACTCGGTTACTAACGTAACCTCGGTTCTCTCTAGAAGAGGGAACGAGTATTGCGTAACCTGCCGTGTCGCGCCACGAGCTTTTGCGCTTCAGACTGCGAAAACCAGAATTTTAGCCTGTGAGCGCTGAATATATACACGCTGGCCACGCCCATTCTGACGGTTAGAAGGGTGTGGAGGGCGCGAAGCGCCCTCATTGGTTGCCGCGTTCAGAGCGCTCACTGATAGGCTTAAGCAGTTGCAGCCGAGCAGCCAATGAGCACGCTTATACAGCCTGCCTAGGTCTGTCGGCTGCTGCACTGCGTTGACAATGAATACAAAATTAAGGATAATTTTTTGGCTTCAGATCTCGAAGAAAGAAGACTTTCCCGATGCGTAAGCTACTTACGCAATACTCGTTCCCTCTTCTAGAGAGAACCGAGGTTACGTTAGTAACCGAGTACGTTTCATTTAGTTTTTACCAACACATAAATTTTTGATGTAATCATTACAATTTACCAGCAAACTAGGTTTTTAATTTAAGTGTTTTTCTCCTGATGAAGTTTTGAGTTCATGACAGAGATCTTGATACTGCGATGCTTTTCAATATTTACTTCTATGTTTCTCAGTGAAACCTGTAGTGACGGTGAAGCCAGATCAGCGTGTGTTCATAGGAGAGACAGTCACTCTCACATGTGTCATACAGAGAGGAGGAGACATTCAGAGATACAGCTGGTTTAAAGATGGAGACACTGTCTATCCATATATAACAACAGCAGAGTTCAGTTTCAGTTTCAGAGCTGATTATGCCAGTGGTGAATACAGTTGTAGAGGAGAGAGATCAGGCTCATGGACAGACTTCAGTGATGCTGTTACACTGACTGTATCAGGTGAGTCTTCATATTCACATGTTTATTGATCATCACTTGTAATTTTCAGCCACATCTGTTCTTATAAGAGGACTGACAATTCAGTAACTGCACACGTCTTGTGTGTGTTGCATGTTTTGTGGAGATTTTGGTTTATTGACTTTCCAGTGTTATAGGCGTCTCCATCTTTAATTTATGTGCGTCTCCATCTTTGATATTTAGTCACTGTCACTATGGTTACAGGAGATATTCATGAGTGTCATGAGAATAGAAAAGGACTCGAGCGACTGAGTTCAGTTCTGATGAGTTTTGGACTGAAGTCAGAGAGAATGACGTGATTTACAGATTATTAGTGTTGAAGTCAAAACCACAAACCCAGACCAGAGTGTTTTCCCAGATTACACATTTCTGTTCTAAGAACTTTTTAAAACATTTTGGTTTGGTGATGGAAACTTTAAAGTGTCCATTTTTCTCAGTGCTAGTGGAGCTTTTTTTTTTTTTTTTTTTTTTTTTGGAAGGTTAGTTTGATGTTCCTGAAATATTCTTTTAACCTAATTTGTATTAACAACTCAAAAATCCTCCTTAAAAAAAACTTCACTAATTAATCCAATGGGGAAAGTTATAGTGACGCGATACACAGCAAAATCCTCAGTGTTGAATGAACTCGATGTCTAAATGGGTCCAAGAGTGTTAAAGATGAAGAAACTACAGTTTTTGTGATAATTTTGAGAACATTATTAAAGACCAGATAACATTGAACAAACATTTACTGGAAGAGTTTTTGTTCATAACTTTGAGAGATCCTAAACGTCAGCCAAAGTTATGATAACGTTCCCTGTTAGCTGGTTATGGTTGTGGTAAAAGTATATTCATCATAAAGGCTCAACACAAAATGCACACATCCAGCGGGCAAAACAAACTCAGTGAGGATCTCAACCACAGAAACTGCCAAAGGGAAGAGAGAGTTGCACACCACAGCTCCAATAATAGAGACATGTATCTCATGTTCTCAGTGGCCATTAGACTCCACACTTCACCTGTGGTGAAAACATGAAATACATATATATTTTTAAAAAATGTAACAAACTGTGGTTTGCCAACTTTCTCTTCTTTTTTGGAAAAGTTTATCATCATATGACCAAGACCAGTGTAATGTATTTCTGTCACAGAATGGCTCCATGAACTAAATCCCTCTGGAAACCGTTGGTCAAATGCTCAGACACAATAGTGATGGTCAACAGTTCATTCACTGCAGGGTTTATACCAGAAACATTCCCATTTACAACCAGCGTTTACAACCGAAGGTCCTTCTGAACAATCAGTTTTATTCCCTGAATATTATAGTACTACTATGGTACATGTCCAGAAAAACATATATTTTGTGCATGCAAATACCCTGATGAATACGATATTAAATAGCATAGCAAACAATGAAGTGCCATGGTGCTTAAACACTGTACACACACTGAACACACTGTACACACACACTGCATTAGTATCGGTTGTTGGTATCGGAGCATTTTTATGAGTATGAATATGAGAGCGCGATCGGGCCGACACCAACACAGGTGTTAATATAAACCTTTCTCACTCGTGGTTATGGGCTCCAGAAAGGCCGCTGTGAGTAAGTTCAGTCACTCAGAGCTCATGGTGAACAACACACACACATTCTCAATCTCACAGATCATCAAATCCTGGAGTCACCGGCTGTGTCTCATTTGGAAGGCTGAATCCTCCGGAGGTCACATTTATCTGCCGCAAACGTCATGAGGCTCTTCATCTCAGTAAACTGACCATTACATTCCCATGAGGAAACTACAACAGTTTACACTTCACCAGCAATAACGCTCAGTTTTATAATGGAGACTGTCCTGAAATAAGACGTTCTTTATGACGTATGCGGCCGATAAATGTGACGTCAAGAGGACGCAGCTTCGACATGAGACACAGATCCATGAGAACAGACGCTAAGAAGCAGCGAGTCGTTCAATCATTATTATTTTAAACTTATCTTTTAATCTTTAAACAGTTGTTTTTTATTATTGATTAAACTATTGAGAAGAATATTACTGTGAACAAGAATTATATTGTTTTTGATGTTTCCTATAAAATAAAGAAAGAACTAAAAACAGTCTGTGCTTGCAAATATAATATGGCTGAATAAGTTTATTATTTTGTTTAGCCTTTTGCTTCAGCATTTGTTGTATGATGATATTTATCATATTTTATTTTTAATATTAAAAAAACGTTGAGGTTATTCGCTTATCCGTAAATTTACCCGGGTCTGTCACATAACCTGTTAAAACTCTGAACTATAAATATTCCCTGAAATTACCAGAACATCCCACTTCATGATTTTATGGTGAAATGTCTTATTTTTCAATTCACCTCGCACAACTTTCACCGCTGTTGCATATTTCACTCAAAATTATGATATACACATTCTCTTACAGTGAGGTTTATTACAAATACAAACAAGATAACACTTTCCAATAATGAATACTACGTAGCAGTCCTAGACGAGAAAATGGCGGCCACACACACACACACACACACACTCTCTGAGCCACACACACACTCTCTGAGCCACACACACACTCTCTGAGCCACACACACACACTCTCTGAGCATGTTCTTCTCTGAGTTTGTTTTTAACATACGCAAATGGCGCGCTCCGAAGCCAAATTAATTTGAGTTAATCAAATAAAATAAATCTCATAGATGACAATATTTACATTTTATTTTAGACTTATTAAATATATATGTATTATTCCTAATTAGATATATTTAAATAAAGTGAACACAATTTAAATGTGTCATACCTAAGAAGGGCTTGAATCATTTTTGAGTGGAGCAGAAAAGACAAACACTTCAAATCAAAATAAATTACACAGTTTACTGTACAAAAAAGAATGATAAAACAGAAGACTAGTGAAAGATATGATCAGTAACATAAATGAGCTCAACACTGCATCACTGTTCACTTCCAGATAAACCGACTCTGACTGTAACGCCCCAGAGTTCAGTGTTCACTGGAGACACAGTTACTCTCAGCTGTGACGTGGGAAGCTCAACTGGATGGACGTTTCTCTGGAGGAAAGACTCAAACCGGGAATCCAGTGATGATGCAGGAACTAAAACAATCAGTTCTGTGAGCGTCTCTGATGGAGGAACATACTGGTGTAGAGCAAAGCGAGGAGAATACTACACACACTTCAGTGATGCAATAAAGATAACAGTGAGAGGTAAGTGCTCTTTCACTCTTTTACTCTTTTTTTTTTTTTTTTTTTTTCTCAGTGAAAGCTAATTTTGAGTTAAAAAAGATCAAACATGAATTGTGTTGTTTGCTCATTTAACAGAGAGACCCAAACCTGTAGTGAAGGTGAAGCCTGATGTTGGTGTGTTCAGAGGAGAGAGAGTCACTCTCACATGTGACATACAGGAGACAGGAGTCTGGAGGTACAGCTGGTATAAAGATCAAGATAACAGCAGAAGAACAGACCAGATCTATAACAGCGCAGGACAAGACCAGATCTATATAATCTCATCTGTGGATCCGTCTCATGCTGGTCTGTACAGATGTAGAGGAACTCTGACTGAAACACCACAGAACTCAGAGATCAGTGATGGAGTTACACTGACAGTATCAGGTGAGTGTGTTCATGTGTTCCTCAGACAGAATTACTTGTTTGTTTGATTTGTTGGTAACACTTTACAACAAGGTTCCATTTGTTAATGCATATTAATACATTTGATATTTAATAATCTTAGTTAACATTAGATAATACAACTATTCATTGTTAGTTCATGTTAGTTGAGGTCCATTAAATAATATTCACAGCTGCAAATTTTAATTTAATAATATATTAGTAAATGTTGAAATTAACATGGACTAAGATTAATATATGATTTAAGAGTATTTTTCATTGCTCATTTTAACTAGTAACTTTGGCTGTATCCCATCACTGTAACAACATTGAGTCTGCAGATTTATTTTAATTATTTATTTTTAATATTTTGCATGTTTTAAATAGATCCGATGTTGCATTGAAAGGCATAAAAATTAAAAATAAAATCAGTGTAGTGTTTTATATTCATTCATAGTATATGAGATGTGGGATAAAGGGATGTTTCGACTGCATTAATGTGCACATCGAAGCTCAAATATCAACTGGTCACTCTGTGATAATAATTTCAGCCTCATGTCAGAGATAATGTTTTAGGAGTGTAGAAGCATTGGACCATTAGACTTTGACTTTCCTGTCACTAGATAAATGTGTCACCACAATATTACAATTTACTAGAAATAAGCACATAGAAATATACTTAAAATACATCCATAAAATACAGAAGTAAATAATACAAAAATAATATAAATAAATTAATGTATATCATAATTGTAATCTAAAAAACTCAGTTCTTACAGGGCAAAATAAAAATTAAAAATTAAGCCTTAAACCATTTTAGGAGAAATGTAAGGTTCAAGTCTGAAAATCTCACATTAACTTCAGCATTAAAAATGATTAGAATTGCATTCTTTTATCTTTTTATTTCTTACATTTATCTGCATCTTTTTTCTTTCTTTCTTCTTTTTTTATTTCATTTTGTATTTATTTAACATTGACATTTAACCATTTATATCCAGCAATATCAAAGTGCCAGAAGTGTGAAGTAGCCTTAGACCTGAGCTTAGCTGAGACTTTAACTTTCGGCTACCTTGAAAGAGTGACACATCTTATTGATTCCTGTTCAGAGATGTTTTGATCCTGTCATGCTGCATGTTCTCATTTGTTGCCCTGGTTATTAAATATGTTCCTCATCTGTGTTTAGTTTAAGATAAACTATTTAGTTTGTGGATTTGCTTGGATGGTCTCCTTGTTTTGTTCTGTAAATGAAGACTTCTCTAAATCAATATTTCTGCTATTCTATTCAGTGGTGTCACTAGTGGGAGAGAAAGGACACATCCCTTTAAATCAAAATAAATGACAGTTTACTGTACAAAAAAAAGGCAAGACGAGATATGAGCAATAACACTATAAATGAGCTCAACACTGCATCACTGTACACTTCCAGATAAACCGCAGCCGATTCTGACTGTAAAGCCCCAGAGTTCAGTGTTCACTGGAGACACAGTTACTCTCAGCTGTGACGTGGGAAGCTCAACTGGATGGAGGTTTCTCTGGAGGAAAGACTCAAACCGGGAATCCAGTGATGATGCAGGAACTAAAACAATCAGATCTGTGAGAGTCTCTGATGGAGGAACATACGAGTGTAGAGCAAAGCGAGGAGAATACTACACACACTTCAGTGATGCAATACAGATAACAGTGAGAGGTAAGTGCTCTTTCACTCTGTAGATTTTTTTCAATGAAAGCTAATTTTGAGTTTTAAAAGATTCAAACATGAAGTGTGTGTTTGCTCATTTCAAAGAGAGACCCAAACCTGTAGTGAAGGTGAAGCCTGATGTTGGTGTGTTCAGAGGAGAGAGAGTCACTCTCACATGTGACATACAGGAGAGAGGAGTCTGGAGGTACAGCTGGTATAAAGACACAAGACACGAAAACAGAGCAAAAAAAGACCAGATCTATATAATCACATCTGTGGATCCGTCTCATGCTGGTCTGTACAGCTGTAGAGGAACTCTGACTGAAACCCCACAGTACACACAGATCAGTGATGGAGTTACACTGACAGTATCAGGTGAGTGTGTTCATCATTTCATCACATCACTTTAACCTGAAGACATTGAGTAGAAAAGAGTTTACTTTGTCTCACACTCAGTCAGATTATGTTCGTTAAGAGTTTGTAATCATCTCTATATACAGTGACAGGCTGATTATGATCTCAGATCTTTTCAGAGTTCATTATCTAGAGAGCGGGGAACAGCCTAATACTTGTTTGACTTTCTCAGTTTGTGTAAATTCATTGGGGTTCAGAGTATTTACTTTTTTACCACATTAATTTCCCACATGTCTAGTACAATTATGGGGTTTTGTTTAATTAATACAGTGTATATACTTTTTTTTTTTCCTTGATTTACCCCGAAAGAATGGAAGTGAAATGTGACAACATGCCCCATAGGCGGAGTACACTGTAACATGTTAACCTTAAAATGTTATCAGATCTAATTAAAAAATATACAAGACAAACTAAAATATGTTGTCAATAAAATACAATTATTGACTTTTTCATATAAAATAATGGCATTTTTTAATAATTAAAAATAAATATATATTTTTTAGATTTACAACAAACACCACATATCAGTTATACAGCATAGTACAAAACATAATAATAATTAATAATTTCTGAACTCTGACTCTGTCTTTATTCACCTTTTTCTTATGATTTCTCAGTAGAATTGATAAAAGTGTAGAAATATCATAGTTCTAATAGAGGCTCATTGTGACGCAGTGTGACAACATGCCCCGTCTGTACAACTGGGATTCAACCCCTGCTAGTGTCTTCTGCTGGTTAGATCAGCATTCAATAACTATCTCAACTGTTAAATAATAGATTGGAGATTAAAATAATATCAAACTTGTCTAATTTTAAATAAACATTAAATAAAAATTTACTTAAGTAAGAAATTCACTTTTGCTATGGTTAAATAAATGTTCAGTGATATCATCCAAAGAATGTTCACTATATTGTTGATATGAGAACTAGTAAATACACTAAGGCCACATCCACACAATACCAGAATTTCCCAATCCAATCTTTTTTCCCCTCGTTCTAAAAAAGAAATATTCCGTAAACACGACGTCGTCTCAAGAAATATCTGCGTACGCGTGAAACCACTGAAACCGACTCAAAACGCTGTAGTTCACATTCCAGACCAGTGTGTGGCGCTGTAATTCTGCCACAGAGATACACTATAAATGGAGAAGACTTGGAGCATGTGTATACCTTGTGCGCTGTATACAATAATAATAGGCTCAGTAGTTTCTTCTTTATTTTATTTATTTATTTTTACTAATAACTTTATTGAACAATATAAACAACCATAAATGGCCTGGTACAAAATATGAAATGTCTTAATCAGACAACAGACAAGCATCATAGCATGAGAAAGAAAATATGAAGAAATAAAGAAAATGTTTTTGCTCTTACGTGACGTAGTTTCAGGCTCCCAAAACGCCGGATGTGTACGATTTACGAAGGCTATACAGCTGAACGCGTCTCTGTGTGTACGGGCTCTTAAGTTTCATTGTGCTGGCATGTGTGGAAAGTCTTAAACTGTGTGTTACAACCAAGCGGCAACATTCTAATCTGAAAAATGAAGCCTACCCGGAAGTGCGAAAAACTGCAATACATCGAAAATCCGCTAGGGGCAGGTCCCAAAAGGGAGCAAATGTCCATAGACCCCATGTTAAAATGTCCGTTTTCACAGCATAAATTCATGTTTTTACAGGTTGGTCACATCGACTTTTATTGTATTTTTCGATAGGTTCCGAGTGCCTGACAACTGTGAGGGGGTGAATTTTTTTCTAACTCGTTAGTTTAGATCGTATTTAAATATAAAATGTATGACAAATAAGGGCGTGGTTAACTTTGATTGACAGCTTGATTGACAGCTGATAACGAGCATAGGCTGCGCCGAGTGGAATTCCTGAAATTTGACGTCTCGGCCATGATCTGACACAACACATCATACCGCCTCTGTATCCTTTCTGGACATTTGTATTGAAATATCGTATAAAATGGGTTGCCTTCGTAATGGGATCCCCACTAACTTGTTAACTGTTCACATGAGTTTACCCGGATAGTACCTTGCAGGATACATGACTATAAGGTGTCTGAACATGCCTTTAAGAGACATACATGAACTTCACGTCACAACTTACCAGCAAATTCAGATGGGTTGTACTCTTCAGCAGCTTTGCAGTGAATGTAGCCATCGACTGTAAAAAGTAGCCTAGTCTGCCAGTCGATCTTGTAACGTTACAGATAGCTGAGGCTGCTTGGCTGAAGAGGCGGGTCCACTGGCCGGCTCAGTCTCACACAAAGCCCGCCCTTTTACCCATATATGGATTGGCCAGAAGGTGGGCGGGGTTAGGATTTCCCAAGATTTTCCAAGATGGCGCCGCCCATACCCCCATAAACGGCCTCAAAACCGTTCTTCAGAGGGTCTATGGGTGACGTCACAGACGCTTTGTCCATATTTTTTACAGTTTATGGTTACAACTAGCTCTGCGTTAGTTTGTGCCTCGCTCACCCCTATCCTCCAGACATGTTCAGTTCATTCATGAGCTGCTGCCCTTCAGATTATCCCCTTCCAGAACAAAAAATATATGGGAATATACTGCAAAATATAATGCAATATATTACAAAATACATGTCCATATATGGGAAACTAGAGCTTATATTTTTCAATACACTGCAATATATGCATTGACCATATGGTGATATATTAATACCAGTAGCGGGCGTTGCATTTCACACCTAACCTTCAGTGGTGTCCCAGCTGAATTAGTCCAGCTCTTAATGCGCTTTTAGTAATGTAGCCACTGACTCTATAATGGTTGTGAAATTGCTGTTTTATTTTGCACCGGCAGTTAATGCGGTGAGTTTATATCTGCAATATTATATTACACATGCAGTACCACATCTGATCACATATACATCTATATACTATGAAGTGTATTACTGAATATTAAATTCCATACATTATGATATATTAGTAAATACATTGTAACTTTTTTTTTCAATATATGAAAAGCGGTAATTCCTTATGTATTATTCAATATATTGTAATATATTAACACAATATATTATTATGTATATGTTCAAATATACTGTTAAACCATTTAATATATTGAAGGGAAATATATTTTCTTTTCATAAGGGTCTGCAGATTAATGAAACCAGCTGAGTCTCTTAGTTTATGTTTCTGTCTTTCTTCTCAGATTTCCCCACATCTACATTGACTGTGACACCAGACAGTCGTGTATTCACTGGAGAAACAGTCAATCTGAAGTGTGTGATAAAACCTTATTACAGTTACTGGAGATATGAGTGGTATAAAGACAGTGTAATTTTACAGACGTCTGAGCGTTACACTGTAAACAGAGACACTCTCACTATCAGAGGAGCTACTGAGTCTGATCAGGGTCAGTACGGGTGTAAAGGACAGAGAGATGGAAGACCAAACTCATCAACATCAACCTCTGCTGTTTATCTCTCTGTGAAGGGTGAGTTCAACATCATTGTCCTCTTAAACTCTCTCTACATGATCATGATCACACAACCAATCTAGACACTGCATGACCCACAGGTGGGACGTTTTTCATTTTAAACAATAATATTTTAGTAAAAACCTAAAGTAATATTGACAAACTGTATATCATTTGAAAGCTTGCTGACTATTTTTTAAAATAAATGACAGAGGAGCAATAATGTATCAATTAGCAACTAGAATATTTAACACGCATTAGGCATGTTCAGGCCTTTATTTTGAAATAGCTATGAGCATGAAAAATCATGAAAGATTGGTAGAAACTCAATCCGTGTATCATTCGTTCAGTCGTTTTTTATTTAATATTGAAAGTAGGAAAATGAGAAGACAGTTCCTTTTTCGATTTTTAATTTTTTCCAAAAAAACCCCGAAAAACAAGAATTCAGCTTGATTTTTTTCGTTTTTCATTCTGAGGTAGAAAAATGAATAAACAGCTTGAATATTCGATTTTCACAAGTGGGCGGGAATGAAACGCCCCTTTCCTCTGATTTGTCAGCCGAAGATCAAACTGTCCCGTCATCAGTTCTTCCTCAGTTCTGCACTGCAGAATAAGAGTCCTCCGTTGTGCGGATTCTTAACGCGTTTATTGCAATCTTTTTTTCATCAAACAACCAGACTAACGAATGGCTCGACACAACCCGTACTGGGGAATAGACTAGACAGGGCTTTCTTCTGGATAGATATAAATTCACCTACGCTTTGCATCAGCTGGGTATGCAGGGTAAATGACGGCTGTTAGCCTACCATGGTCGCTCTCGCCCAGTAATTTAAAAAATAATAATAAATGAAGATATAAATGAATCAATATAATTAGTTGTAAATTAAATATTTTTAACACTAATACAAAAAGAAGAGAATAATGCATTGACTATATAATAGGCCTATATTAACGTAAACGCATGAACTGTCATTCAGACTGACTATCTAACAACCGGAGAACGGAGAACAACAGAGATATTAAAATACATACTCTTCTGAGTTTTATGATGTAGGCCTTGTGTTGTATTACAATTTATTAATTTATATCTCAAAGATGTGCGGTCATGTTGAGAGGGAAACAAACACATTTTATTATTAGCCTATTTAGAAATAGTGTAAAAGACCGGTAAATAAAATACAACATTAACATTATAAACACTATTAATAACATATAGGCTATGTCTATACGTATTTTACTTCTCCTTACTGTAGCCTATGTCAAATCCTTAAATGAATGGTAGCCTATTCAGAAAACAACAAGAATGAAAAATACGTATAATAAAAATATAATCTAATAGCTTATAATAATAGCCTATTGTGTCCTTTATTATAAACAACATTTAGCCTATTTTAAACGCCAAGCCTAAACAAATTTCTTTGAATCGAAACTGAAACTGTACGGACATTGGTTTCGCGCATCTCTCATTCGGTCCAAAGTTTCCATATTTGCAATGTAACATTTGGATGCTAACTAGTAATGTAAAGAAGGCTTCATACTTCAGTCGAGTCCCAATATACACGTATAGGCTAAATCAGCATCTTCACAGCAAGGGAAATGAGTTTGGAATAACAGCAAGTAGGACTGTGCGGCACAACCTTTATATTGTAGGAAGACCAATTAAATTAAGCAGAATATCTTTATTTATACTACAGGGCCGTTGAATGCTTGAATCTGATTGGTTGAAGAACGTTCTAAGGTGTGCATTATTTTCAGGGAAACGCACGGCTAAAGTAGTTCCAGGCAGGTCTTGACCGCATTAGGCCCTGATCACACCTGACGCGTTTTTCAGGTTCGAAAACGCGAGGTGCACTGCACTTACCATCACACAGAACGAGCAGTGTGCTGCGTTTTTTTATGTTGCTAGGCAACCACTGAAACAGCTGTCCTGTCAGTCAAGTAAACGTCAAATCTGCCTTTTATTACTTTTATTTACTTTCTGTTAACATTGTGATAGTTACGGTTCGTGGAGTCGTTAAGCTCCTGGTAACCCGCGAGAGCACCACAAGTTTATCCTCCATTATCGCACTCTCCGGGCGTTCAATCAACTGTAGCTTTCATCACTAAAACGGAAGGCCCGCCTCTCCATTCACTCGATTGGACAGTGGAAAAAAACGCGATGACGTCGGGCGCTTTTTCCGCTCGGAGTTGCTTTTTTTTCAACTTCAAAAACGCGAGGCGCAGAAGGCGCATAAACAGCGCGCAGAACGCTCGCTGCCATAGGAAACCAATTGAAAACAGGCGCCTCTCACTGCAAAAAACGCGTCAGGTGTGATCGGGGCCTTACAGTTCCATATCACTTCGCGTAGTTAACGGTAATAACGGAAAATAGGATACAATTCATAACAAGAAAAAGCATTTAGCCGCATGCGCTTGATCTGCAATTTTCAATGTCTAGCTTCACAATCAATGGAAACATGCAGTTTAATTTGAATAAATAAAGTATATAGTCCTATATAATCAATAGAAAATTAAACTGAATATAGGCAAAGAGTATAGAAGTAACAAGAGGCGAAACTCAATAGAACGTTCCATTGCAACAAACTCCCCTATGCGCAGAGCTGCAGCGCCGCCATCTTGGACTGAACGCAACACAGCTGTCAAAGGATTGAACGATACCGGTTCAAATTCAAAAGCGGTTAAATGAACTAAAAAGTAGTTTCTAGTTTTTAATATCTCTAGAGCAGACATCCCATGTCTCCCGGAAGATCCGGGAGTCTCCCGCATATATTGATAGCGGCTCCCTGATGCCCGCAAAAAGCTATAATCTCCCGTAATCTAGAGCGAGCGAGAAAGAGCGCGCAGCTCCAAACCGTGTAAGCTAGAGAGCACACGGCAGAAAGGGCGAGGAAGCGAGATATCAACATATCAACCTAAAATATGGAACACAACTTGTTCAGATTTTTTGCTTTCATTTTCTTGCAGTTCTAAAGTAAAATATATTTTGTAATATATATATTTTATATAAAATATAAATAATTATATTTTTTAAATTTGTACATTTTAATAAACTCAAACTTATATAACTTTTTTCTGTTTCACTTTCATAATTTATTTCACTTCAACAATAATCTGACAAATTAAAACAAGACCAACCATAGGTCTAAATTCCAAAGCATTCTTGAATTAACGTTACAACCATTTAAGTTTGGATAGTGATTTTCATGTTTATGCGAAAAAAATGTGACAGTTAAAGGGTTAATTTAGTGATAACAATGAATTAATAAAGCAATCATTTGCCAGGTTAGGTGTTCATATATCTCTGAAAGTAAGTTATACGATTTAAAAAGCCCATTTCGAGTCTTGACAATTTCGACCAAATACATAACATTAGCAAACTGTTACTGCGGTTATGGGATAGCTTACATTAACGTTACAGCACCTGTTATCGTTACGTTAGCTCACTTTATGGTTAATAAAACCTTTTACTTTACCTCTCTGGATCTTTGGGGAATCTATGAAATGCTAGATTGGTACACTAGTTGTTGCAGTTGATGGCAGAACACTGTTTTTTTTTTTTCTTTGTTTCCAATTATTTCCAGACATAATGTTAATGCTGTACAGTAGTTGTGCTAACGGTAAAGCCGTTGGTTCAGTCCAAAATGGCGGCCGCGCTACCGAAGCGCCACCTAGTGGCTGTTGTCAAAACTGCAACGGAGTTTCGCCTCTTGTTACTTCTATACTCTTTGATATAGGCTAAATAAATGGATAGTCCTGCAGCACGGATTTTTATTGCAGATAATTTAACAAATAAATAATTATTGATAGGCCTACTTGTTAAAAGGGCTTTGTGTTTCATTTATTTGGCTAGTCTACTGTCATCTGTCAATAATAGAAACAAAAAGAATGAACGAATTAATTCAAACGAATTGAATTAATAAATAAATAATAATAATGACGCACATGCTTTTCTGTCTCATTATTGCAATATCTCTCTCTAATAACTGCATTAATAACAGCATAAAGCCGGGGACACACTTTAAGGCTGGTTATGAATGTAATTTGATACGTATGACTGATCATGCCCAAACGCGTGTTCAGCGCGTTCAGTCTGTGTTCAGAGTTGGTGTTTAAAATCTGCTGCAGTCGATGAAAAGAGTCAGAGAATGTGTCAGCTAGTCGTGTGTCCCCAGCATTAGTCTGCTATCAGTGGCTCAAACCTCCGTTACTAACTCTAAAATGACGTTTTGGAATTAGCAACGGAGGCATTGGATTAGATGCGTAAGAAATTAGTCCTACATACAAGAGCGTTTTAATGACAAAAACTTTACTGAACAATGGTTCGAGGTGTGGTAACTGTAGTATAAGCGGAATAATTGACGATGTTCATGATGTTCACGATGTTCATGACGATGTTCACTCCGCTTCGCGTCGTGACCGCATTACCACCTCGGGTGTGCATTATTTTTCTAATAATTCAACGGCCTGTCGTCAATTATTCCTTACATATATTTGGTTGACTGTGTTTTATTTTAATGATGAACAGGCTGCGATGTCAAGTTAGCAATGCCAGAAGTGAACAGATAATAGCCTAGATGTTGTGCGAGTGAGCGATGCGCCGGCGCCATCACTTGGATTTGATGCTCAGCAGGGGAAATAACTTAATATTCTGTCGTTTAATACTCTGTCATTCGAAACAGTAACATTTAGATTTGTATTTGTGCACATTCAAAATGACTAGAAAATGTCATGCCTTTGAAAAATAAAGAAAACAACATGAAGCGCTGCTTTAGCGGGTCTCCTTGAACATCTTTCTGGCGCACACCAAAAATGAACCAAAATAGCCTTCTGACGCGCCTACTTTTGAAAGTCAACATTTAGATTATTTGAAGTAAAATGCATTATATAGTCACTTAGGAATAAAACACAGCGTGGTTCATGATAAAAGAAATAAATAAAAAAACGTGACTTTACAGTTCGGAAAATAGGAAAATAGCAAACCCCTGGCACTTCAAAACTCTGGTCTACAAAGAAGAAAGCCCTGTCTAGTCTATTCCCCAGTACGGGTTGTGTCGAGCCATTCGTTAGTCTGGTTGATGGAAAAAATATCAAAAAGTTGCAATAAACGCGTTAAGAATCCGCACAACGGAGGACTCTTATTCTGCAGTGCAGAACTGAGGAAGAACTGATGACGAGACAGTCTGATCTTCGGCTGACAAATCAGAGGAAAGGGGCGTTTCATTCCCGCCCACGTGTAGAAATCGAATATTCAAGCTGTTTATTCATTTTTTTTTTTTTTATTAACAAAAATGTTCAGAACAAAACTGTTTGCCAGGGGTACAAACATTAAAAGAAATAAGATTACAGAGGGTATGCAAAAAACACATTAGATGCATAGGAATTTTTTCAGAATAGAATTTGTTTTTAAAGCCTTTGACTGTTTAAGATCATTGATAGTGGTGCTGTAATGAGATAGCTCTTGTATAAATAGATTAAATAATGGCTTGCTGTCAGTCCACTTTCTTTTATGAATGTGAAATTTTCCTAAAAATAAAACAAGTTGTACAAAGAAAATCAAGTCCTTTTCCAAATGAATGTCCTCAAAGTAAAAAAGAACGTCCTTCTCCTGCAAACGTAATGATTGTCCTGTTTTCCTTTCAATAAAGTTTTGTACATTCATCCAGAACATTTTAGTAAACACACAGTGATAAAACAAATGTTCAATAGTTTCTTCATTTAAGCCACAGAAATTACATGCATACTCAATATCAATCTTAAATCTTTCTAACGTCTTCTTTGCCGGATATATTCTGTGTATAATTTTGAAAGATACTTCTTTTATTTTATTGTTAAGACAGAATTTATTACTCATCAACCACATTTTTTTCCAATCAATATCCTTATAAAGAGATGTCCAAAAAATTTTAGCAGGAGGAACCGTAACATTTACCAAAAGATTTCTAATGTAATTACTTGAACATTTGTTTTTTGTAACATCTACACTTCCCAAAAAAATATTGTTAACAGGAGCTGTCACAAAAAGCTCTGTTCTGGATCCAATCATAAGTTGCAAAACATTCCTTGGGATAGCAGCGAAAACAATGCCATATTCTTTTGGTGTAACTGCAATATCAAATTTAGAAATAAATTCTTCAAACAATAACAATTGACCATCAGAATTCAGAAGTTGTGAAACCAAAACAACACCATTACTAACCCAGTTTTTGTTGTACAAAGATCTGTTTTTATACTGAATACACCTGTTATTCCAAATGTAATAATTTGTAGGTGAGAAATGATGTTTGTACACCAGTTTCCATGACAGCAGAGCTTGCTTGTGGAAATTAGCTAATTTTACTGGCAATTTATCAGGGTTATAGTCACATTTCAACACGAATTTGAGTCCTCCAATTGAATTAAAAATGAATTTAGGGAAAGCATTCCAAATATTATCTTCTTCTTGTATTAATTTAGTTAGCCATTTAATTTTAAAAGTGTTATTTACTGTTTCAAAACGAAGAACCTCCAGACCTCCGTTTTGTCTTGTGTTACATAATACCTCTTTTTTAAGATAATGACACTTATTTCTCCAGATGAAATTGAAAAGAATTTTATCTAGTTTTTTAAAAACTGTAGTAGGCATTCCCAAAGCCAGAGACACATAAACAGCTCGTGATATCCCTTCAGGTTTGGACAGTAAAACTCTGCCATTTAAAGAAAGATCCCTCATTAACCACATGTTAAATTTTTTTGTTATTTGCTCAACTATTGGGTCAAAGTTTAAGTTGTTACGGGATTTTTCATTTTTATCAATAACAATGCCCAAATATGTAAAAGTACTCTTCACAGGGATATTATTTATCGACAACATATTGCATTCCTTCAATGGTAATAACACCGACTTACTTAAGTTCATTTTAAGTCCCGATACTTTTGAAAACATCTCTATACACTGAACCACTTTTGGAACTTCATATTCATTAGCTAGAAAAATTGCTGTATCATCTGCAAGTTGTGATAATTTAAATTCTCTATCTACTGCCGTGATGCCCTTAAATTAACTTTTTTTAATGTGTACAGACATAATTTCAGTAACAAAAAGAAATAAAAAGGGACTCAGAGGGCACCCTTGTCTTATACCTCGATGGATGTTAAATCTTGGGGTTGTGCCATGGGCCAGTCCAACAGAGCTATTACAATCTTTATAAAGTGTATTGACTGCTCTCAAAAATCTGTCTCCAAAACCAAAAACATGTATAGCCTTAAACATAAACTGATGACTAATCGTGTCGAAAGCTTTATAAAAATCGACAAATAAAACAAAACTATCATCTGAAATATAATCATTATAGTCAATCATGTCCAATATTAAACGGATGTTATTACAAATTTTTCTCCCAGGCATAAAACCAGATTGTTCCTCCCCAATAAGATCATCTAATCCTAATTTTAATCTTCTGGCAAAGATCATTGCAAATATCTTTGCATCATTATTTAATAAACTGATTGGTCTCCAATTTTCGATACTTAATTTATCTTTCTTAGGTTTAGGAATTAATTTAATAAGGCCTTGACGAAGGGTGGGTGGTAATTCTCCTTTGTCTATGGCTTCTTCAAACACTGCAACTAAAAATGGGGCTAAACTTTTACCAAATGTTTTATAAAATTCATTTATCAAACCATCACTACCAGGAGACTTATTTTCTTTAAGGGAGCCAATACACCTTTGAACCTCTGCTAAACTGATCCTCTGGTCACAAATTGATTTAAATCCCTCATCAATACCTCTAATGTCTTTTTCAATATACCTTTAATAAATAAGTCAGTGTTATCTACACTTTCAGTGTTAGTAGTAGCATATAACTTTTGATAAAAGTCAACAACATGTCGCGATATAAGATTTTGGTCTTCACACATCTGGTCATTAATTTTAAGTTTAGAGAGGGAGGATAATTCATAATTCCTTTTTTCCAAATTAAAAAAATACTTTGTACACTTTTCCCCTAACTCCAGCCATCTTTTCCTTGATCTGATAAAGGCCCCTCTGGCTTTATCTTCATAGATTTTGTCTAATTCGAGTTGCAATGCTGCCAGTTCTCCAAGTTCCCTTTCAGAAAGATCTACCAATTCAGATAATTTTACAATTTTGGCAATTATTTGTGTTTCATTTTCTCTTTTGGATTTGGCAATTCTCTTTCCAGATATAATAGCTAAATTCCTAATTTCAAATTTCATCAATTCCCAACATTTACCAAAATTATTTATTGTATTAGCTTGTCTCCAGTATTTATCAATAATGTTCTGTGTTTCTTTCTTAAATTGTTTATTTTGTAGTAGTGTTTTATTTAACTTCCAATAATCTCTACTGGAGTTAATTACAAATGCAGCCATGTTGACCTTGATAATAACCGCTTGGTGGTCAGTAAAAACTGCAGGCTCTATTATAACTGAATCCACTCTATTTTCAATGTCTGAGGAAATCAACCAGAAGTCTAAACGAGATTGTTGAGATCTGTCCTTGTTTGACCAGGTATATGCCTTTTGATTTGGGTTTCTGTGTCTCCATATATCAATAAGGTCCATTCTATTACAAGTATTGTGTAATTCACACGCACAATTGTTTTTAGGGGGCCATCTGTCCACAGTATTATCCAAAACAGTATTAAAATCCCCACCCCAGAGAACCTTGGCATTAGGGAATGATAATAGCAGCTGATTTATTTTGTCTTCTAACACAGAGAATAGAGTTTTATTAGTTTGTTTATTGTTGGATGCATATATATTAATAATGACAAACTGAAAGTGATCAATATCCACAAGAAGAATTATCCACCTGCCATTTTTGTCTGAGAGATACTTGATAATGTTACCTTTAAATTTTCCCTGTAAAATAACTACTCCTGCCGATCTGTTACTACCAAATGAAAACCAAACATTCTTGCCCCACTGACTCCTCCAAAATGAAACATCATCTTCTGAAGCATGGGTTTCCTGTATAAAATAAAAGTCAGCACCTTTGTTTTGACAGTACAAAAATAAACATTTCCTCTTTAACAAGTTTTTGATACCCCTGGCATTTACAGTAAGGATAGAAATTGACATTAAGAACAAAAATAACCCAGAAAAAGTAACTCTGAACAAACTTTTAGTTCCTGTGCTTGAGTAGCCTATTAACTGAAACTGCAAGAATCACTGCACTTACATCATGCCATAACAGAATATTGTGTACTTCGTAAAACTGAGATATTTAGAATATAAACTTATTAATATATCAGTACACCATCTGACCACACTACACTTTACCTGTCACATCATTTGATTTCTTTACCATTCACATACGCCCTATCTCCCACAAAGTAGGCCTTGTCACCCTTCTTCCTAGCTGCTTCCACCATTGGCCAAAGACGACTGCGGGTGGTTCGATCAGCCGCGGTCAGATCCATTTTGAAGTGAAGTCGGTTGTTCTTTAGGTAGTTGTTTGCCTTGGGGCCTTTCCACAGCACATCCCTGGCCGTTCTTGATATGAACTTGATGATCACTGGGCGCGGGAGCTGGTCTTGTCCTCCTTCCTTGGGTCTCCCGATTCTGTGAGCTACATCCACCGCTGCAACAACCATCTCAGCCTCCTCGGCAGGTAGCACTGCTCGACAAATATCGCGAACTTGCGATCTGACTTGGGCGTCCCCTTTTTCAGAAACACCGTGCAGACGGAGGTTATGTCGTCGACTGTAGCGATCAGACTCATTCACCTTCTGTTCCATCTCGTTTACTTTCTTCTGGAGCAGATCACACTTGTTTTTAAGAGCGACATGTTGACTTTTTAAATCGACGACTTCTTGGTGGCAGAAATCCAGAGACTTTTTCAAGCCATCAATTTGGATGGTGTTGTAATGAACGGCTTGACCGGTTTTATCAGCCCTTTCATTTATTTTTTCGATGACGGCTGAGATTATTGTGTTTTGTAGCTCGTACAGTGACGGTTGATCTTGTGAGTCAGACCAACTGCTTTTGCTTTTTTTAGCTGTGTGCTTCGCTGGTGTGTTCGGAGAGGAACTATTCTTCTCCGGGATTGCTCGTGCAGTCATAAGAATGCATCTCTTGAATGTTACGCTTTTCTGTGATAGAAGCACACTTCGTAGTTTCCATCTGACACAGTTCCATTTTATTAGTTTCCCTCGTTAGCTTGTAGCTAATGCCATATTCCCGTCGCTCTGTTATACTGCAGTTGCTGATTTAAACAGAGATAAGGTATTTTGTGACAGTTCTTTTAATCTTCCAGAAGTATTCTCTCACCTTGGATGGCAATGAAAGAAGTTCAAAAGAATATTTGTGCAGTGATTCCTATAGCCTACCAATCGGCTGACTCGTTAACGTACGTGTGGACCTGTCGCCATCTTGAAGCAACCGTCCTGAATCTCTGTTTATTCATTTTGCTACCTCAGAACGAAAAACGAAAACTAACGCTGAATTCTTGTTTTTCGTTTTATTGAACAAAAACGCAATAGGAACCGTTTTTTTTTTTTTTTTTTTTTTTTTTCACTTTCAATATTAAATAAAATAAACGACTGAATGAATGATACATGGATTAAACTCCTTTTCATGCCAACAGTTCAAAAGATAAAACCAATTCAATTTTATGTCAAAAAAAAAGTTCTGAAAAGGTTTTAAATATAATGAAACAAATGATGTATTCTTGATTTGTGATGCAGCGCGAGCTGTAACGCACATACGTGTTTTTTATGCGTTTATTAGAGGTTGAATTCAAATCAAATACTGCTAAACCGCCCATACTACTTCTCAATAGATGTCTATATCATAAATTGTACGAAAATGATGGAAATATATGGTTCAGATGACTCTAAACATGTATGGAAATGCAGGCGTCCTTATATGGTCATTAACAGAGCTTGGCTGTCCTCTAGTGAAAAGGTTTGGTACTGCGCACAAACTAAATCTCACTGAAAGCTAATTTTTGGTAGCCTGACTACGTCAGACTTCGTACTTCCGCTCAATTTCATTTCGCTTCTGTACTCAGTCTGAGACAGCTTCAGAGCTTTCTGTTTGCCACCGGCCTGAAAACAGCCGGGCCAATCAACGAACAGAGGGCGGGCTGAGAGCCGTGACGTACACGCTGATTGTACCGTGGATGCGTAGATTTACTTAACTTAACCTGCAAAAGTCGTTCACAGCCATGTTCACTCTGGTATTTCGCTCGATGGTTTTGTTTTCGCATCATACATGTGTTTACAGTGAAAGTTAAATGCGGCCGAGCATGCGCATAACACACGCCATAACCAAACGTTATGTGATTGGCTTATGGGTAACCAATGATTTTAAACTTCAGACAAGCGCCCCCTAGCAAGAGAGAAAACACTTCTCTGTTATGCCATTCCAGACTCTGTCTACGAAGCAAAGTGAAGTAGCAGAGTCTGGTATTACCAGGCTAAATTTTTGGAGATATCAACCTAAAATTTGGAACACAACTTGGCTTTGATTGTCTTGCAGTTTTAAAGTAAAACATGTTTTGCAAACATATGTATTTTATATTTTAGATAAATAATTATATATATTTTTTTACATTATACATTTTCATAAACTCAAACTTCTATAACTTTTTTTTTCTGTTTCACTTTCATGATTTTCACTTCTACAATAATCTTCCAAATGTCTTTAAAACAAGATCAGTCATAGGTCTATATTCCAAATCCTTCTTGATTTACAACTATTTAAGTGTGGATAGTGATGTTCAATTCAATTCAATTCAAATTTATTTGTATAGCGCTTTTCACAATACATATTGTTTCAAAGCAGCTTTACAGAAAGTGCATTTCAGAAATGTACATAGAGAAATACAGTTAGTTAATCATGTATTGATTTAGGGCATAAACATCGCCAGCGTCGAGTCGTCTCTTCACAGGCGCCGAGTCGTCTCTGCACGGGTGTTGGAGAATCTGTAGTTTCCATGAGAGGCTGGATACAAACTGGAGCTGACGATCTGTATTTACCTCGGGACTAGCGTCCCGAGATAACAACAGAAAAGCATATGGGAAATAATTAGCGTAGCTGCTGTTCGCAATATTAATGCATTCAATCTGATTCAACTGTAGTATAAAATGTAAGTATTATGTGAATGCCTGGCTGAAGAGATGCGTCTTTAATCTAGTTTTAAACTGGGACAGCGAGTCTGAGCCTCGAACAATATCAGGAAGGCCATTCCAGAGTTTAGGAGCTAAATGTGAAAACGCTCTCCCTCCTTTAGTGGACTTAGATATCCTAGGAATGACCAAGCCTCGAATTTAGTGATCTTAAAGAGCGCGATGGATTGTAGGGCGATAGAAGTTCCGTTAAATACACGGGAGCTAAACCATTTAGGGCTTTATAGGTCAGTAGCAATACTTTGTAATTGATACGGAACTTTATAGGTAACCAATGTAGAGACGACAGAATTGGTGTTATATGATCGTATTTTCTTGATCTAGTAAGAACTCTAGCGGTGGCATTTTGAACTAACTGTAGCTTGTTTATTGAGGATGCAGGACAACCAGCTAATAAAGCATTACAGTAATCTAGTCTCGAGGTCATGAAGTTGACCTGTGATGTTCATGTCTCTGTGATAAAGAGGGGTGACAGTGAAGGGGTGATGTGGAGCTCAACTCTTTCTTATGCACTTCTGTATCAGCCTCATCTGTTCCAATACGAGGACTGAAGCAATTATTTTAGTCATTTAAATGCTCATTTATTTGAGTCTCGAGGATCTGAATCTGTTGTTGTTCTCCTGCAGATCTAAAGCCGAAGCCTGAACTCACATCAGATCCTGCAGGAGCTGCACTGACTGGAAACACAGTGACTTTGACCTGTCGCATGGATCCGTCCACTGGAAACTGGGACTCTTACTGGTACAAACACACACTGAACCCTGAGACAGAGAAGACCGAAACAAACTCCTACAGCCTGAAGATTGATTCAGAGTCTGATGGAGGCCAGTACTGGTGTAGAGCTGGAAGAGGGAAACCAGTCTATTACACACAATACAGTGATGCACTGTGGGTAAATGTTACAGGTGAGAGAGACTGTAGTGTGTGATGCAACAAATACAGATCAGAGACAATATCTACACAACTTCTGAAACTATAAATGCAATAATCTGTGTTTGTACAGTGAGGCCTAAAGCTGTGGTGACGGTACGACCTGATGAACGAGTGTTTAGAGGAGAAGCAGTCTCTCTCAGATGTGATATAAAGTGGGGAGGAGACACTGAGTGGACATACAGATGGGAAATAGAGGGAACCAACAACCAATATAAAAACACTGTCAGCCGAACCTCAACACAAGAGTTGAACATCAGCAGTGTTGATCTCTCTCACCGCGGTAAATACACCTGTACAGGACAGACACACACTCAAAGCTCTCAGCGCAGTGATGCTGTTACACTGACTGTCTCAGGTGAGTGTGTGTTTGTTGTGATCAGCTTCTCCATCAGTTTCTCTACGGCTCTGTAACTCGTGATGTTTTGTTCAGCTGAAGCTCAGGCATCAGTGCGAGTGTCTCCACAGCCGTGGCTGACTGAAGGAGAATCAGCGACTCTGACCTGTGAGGTTTCAGGCTCCTCTAAAGGCTGGACGTTCAGCTGGTTCAGAGATCATGATCATCTGTCAGACAGCAGCAGAGGAGCTGGAGGATCTTACACTCTCAGTCCTGCTGCTCTACAGCACACAGGAGTTTATACGTGCAGAGCAGAGAGAGGACGACCAGCCTATTACACACACACCAGCAGCTCACACACACTGTGGATCACTGGTGAGGGTTTATGCTTGTGCTCATCCGGATCTGTGTTTCACTGCAGTCTCTGTGCTGTCAGTTTTGATGGAGATTTTCCTCTTTTCAGGAGTTTCTGCTTCAGTGTCTCTGGTCATCAAGCCCAGCAGAAGTCAACACTTCTCATCTGACTCTCTCTCTCTGAGCTGTGAGGATCAGAGTAACTCTGCTGGATGGACAGTGAGAAGATACACAGACAAAGACACACAAACTTGTGCAAATCAAACAGGATCTGGATGTGTAATGGACTCTCTCAGCACATCTGACACTGGAGTGTACTGGTGTGAGTCTGAATCTGGAGAGAAACGGCGTCCTCGAAACATCACTGTACATGGTGAGTCCAATCACGCTTATAACTATAACATAATAAAAAAAAATCTGTTCAAGATTAAAAATGAATATAATTGAGAATTCAGTTGTTTGTCAGTTGATTATTCATAAACTAACTGAAAATATCAGATATTTTACAGCACATTGAATATCAATATTTTAAATCTATAATAAAGTTTTGGATCAATATTATGTACAAATTTATGTTTTGGAAAATTGTTTACCGAGGTTGCATTTATTTGATCAAAAATACAGTAAAGTAATATTCTGTAAAATTTTAATTTAAAATAACTGCTGTTAAAATGTGACTATATTTTAAAATGTAATTTATTCCTGATCAAAGCTGAATTTGCAGCATCATTACTGTAGTTTTCCACTGAATGAAGCCCTAGCTTGACACTTTGTCCACTCCCTTCGTCAAAATCCACATCAATAATCCACAGGACCACTCGTGAAAAAATTTATCCGTTTACTCAGTTAGCAACAAAAACATCAGCAGAGCAATATTACAGAAAATAAAAATGATTAATTAACGACAAAAAAAAAAAAAAAAAGGGAGAGAGAGAAAAAAGGTCAAAAAACTGTGTGGCTCCACTCTCTGCTTGCCTGACTGTTCACTCAGATAACTTCAAAACTCTCACGAGAGTATTCCAAGCAAGTAAAAATGCGATAACAGTCCTCTATTCCCAAAATATCACCAATGTAATATAAATGCACTATAAATTTTCCACACACATTTTAGATAATTACACAATTAACTCCTTGCATTACTGTAAATATTCCCTTAAATTTACTCCACATAAATTAATCATGTAAATTACTATGTAACGCATAAATTAAAATTATTTATCAGTTAACTGCATTTAGGCTCCTACAATTACTCCAGTCTTCAGTGTCACATGATACTTCAGAAATCATTCTAATATGATGATTTGCTGCTCAAGAAGCTTTTATCATTATTATCAATGTTGAAAACAGTTGTGCTGCTTCAAATTTTTGTGAAAGGAGATAAAACAATTATTTGTTGAATATAAAGTTTAAAGAACATCATTAACATACATTATTTGAAATGTAAATCTTTTGTAACATTATAAATGTCTTTTTTTGATCAAGGCGTCACATTTGATAATTTTTGCATGATTTTGCACATCTTATTAATAATTGAAGTATGGTTTACTTACTTACTTACTCTGATTAATACAGCCGGTATCGTCACTATCATCTGTTGATGTATTTCTTGTGTTTGTAGACGGTGAGGTGATTCTGGAGAGTTCTGTTGATCCTGTGATTGAGGGACAGACTCTGACTCTACACTGTTTACATCGATCTACAAACTCCTCAATCCTCAGCGCTGATTTCTATAAAGACGGATCACTGATCCAGAATCAGACGACAGGAGAGATGAGCATCACTGTCTCAAAGTCACATGAGGGTTTCTACTACTGTAAAACAGAGAGAGGACAGTCACTCCACAGCTGGATCTCAGTCAGAGGTCAGTGACGATCAGTGATGAAATTATTGTAATATGATCATACAGGATCACGTCACTCACGGACAGATCTGTGTGTTTGTCATGTTCTTCAGTCTCAACAGCTTCATCTTCTCTTCTGGTCATTGGTGTGTCTGTAGGATTGAGTGTTTGCTTGTTGTTCTTCATCTCACTGGTTCTGCTGTGGAGACACAAACACAAGAAAGGTGTGGAGCAGTTCATCACATGTTATGAATTATTAACAGGGCTCTTAAGTCTCACGCATTGGGTGCATCACGCATCACGCATCTCACGCATTCAACCAGTTCACACGTTCACACGCCACACCGTGTATTTCTCACGCTGAAAAGGCAATGCCAACCAAGTTGTCCTGCGAGCTTTATATATAACGTTGTATACAAGGCGCAGACACATAAAGTGAAGTTTCCTGCTGCCAGCACGTATCTCGGCCAGATTGCGTTCGTTACAAGGCAACACAGATGCGCGAACACACGGAAGTTGACGGAACATTCTCGGCCACCATACGTTCGTTACTAGGTAACCAACAACATCGCGCGAACACACGTCGTGATGGAGAAGGTAAGTTGGAAGAAAGCTCGTCTAACATTTTTAGGCTAGAACATTTAATATATAGCCCATCATATACATTATTATTGATGCAGTCAAAAACTCTACAACTACTCTGCAACCAGGCCAGAAGCTTTGGCTCAGTTTGGCTAGCTTACGTTTTCTTAAACTAAGGGAATGTTAGTGGGTATGGGAAGGAATGAAGATGTATTTCTTCATTTTATTTTAAATACATTTAAATTTGTTTATTTTATTTTATTTTAAATTATATATTATACTGTATTAATAGTCTTTCTAGTTACATTAAGGCTACATGTATTAAAGCAGAGTGCTCTGGGTAATATTTTATATCCTGTTAAAACATACATTAATCATTGCCATTGCATTTGTATTTTTCAAACACAAAACACATTTCATTTGTTATACTTTTGTAATTTTTGTATAAATTATTTGTAATTTTGAAATATAACATTAAAGAGTATATTTGATGTGATGAATTGCTCTGTCATTTATCAGATTTACCATTTGTTATAATTTCAATTTGGGCTGGTTAATTATGAACAATGGGTAAAATTGGGGGGCGGGGACATATGGGGGCGGGGCTCCATTAGGGCTCCTCCCCTAACCGCATGTGATCTCACTCCAAGCTTTTGGTAAAACTTGAGAGCCCTGTATTAAACCACATGAACAGCAACAAATGGAAGATACAGTTTCTGAATCCTAGACAGCCACTGCATGTTTATTAATAAATGAGCAGTTAATGCATGTAATCGGATTATATGTGAGTGACAAAACTCTTACAGTGACCATAATGATCTCTGTCTCTATTGTAGATCAGCACTGTAACATTCAACAGACATCAGTCCCGAATCCATCTGGAGAATCTCAAGCGTTAAACTCTCCTCTGCAGTCTGGTCAGACGCAATAACAAATGATTTACATTTATTTATTAATGTTTTTTTTACCCCTTTTTAGACTGTCTTGCTTTTAAACTTTCTCCTTGTTTGCTTGTTTGCAGATTCTGATCACATTTATAATGAGGTGACTCCAGTGAATAATGGAAATAAAGGTTGAGTCTTAAAAAATATCTACACATGCTTCATGAAAAAATCAACAAAAATCATTAAATCTGTGATTGACTTGTTCCTCGTTGTGTTTTTTTTTTTCAGACATCACATATTCAGATGTCACATATTCAGAGGTCACTGTTAAGAAAAACATATCCGCGGATAAAGGTTAAAAACCCTCTTCAATAGAGTCATTAACCAATAACATTTATGCAATTTTAGTTAAATTATAAAATATATATATATATATATATATTTTTTTTTTTTTTCTCTAATTGACTAATTCTATTTTTCTAGACGATACCATGGCAAAGTCAAATAATGTGATGTATTCAGAAGTGAGAACAAAAGTAAAGAAAAGCAAAGGTGAGATCCTGTTTTTTCCTGAAGTAGCCTACAATATTATTTGGTCAGCATATTCTGAATAATCTGATTTATTTTCTGTTCTGTATTAGATATTAATACTGCAGGACCCAGTGATTTGACTTACGCACAGATCAATATACAGGACAAAAAGAAAAGCAAGAGCAAAGGTAAACTCTCAACAAACTCCATCTAAACACAACTGTCTGAATGAATCATCACATTTAACTAGATATTATATATAATGCTTCTATATTATCAGGAAAAGAGAACAATTTACTATCATTAACAGAACTGATAAAGACCTTCATTTTGGAAATGTAACAACAGTCTCAACAATCACATATTTACTGAACCTGCTAATAAATGTTCATTGTGGTTTGAGAGGTTCTGTTCTCTCTTGATATAATCATGGATTATCAGTTATTATTGTAGTTGCAGATGTGAAGCGTGTGTTTATTCTCTGTTTCTCTTGTTCACTGTCAGGGAAGAGCAGCGGGTCTGGAGACACTTTATACTCTGAACTGAAGAACAACACAGATAGAGGTGAGAGAAACAAAGTCAAGCTTCATCACTGCTAAAGTTGAACTATTAAACATTAATAGATCAGAATGATTCATAAAGTCACGTGGATCATTGAGGAAGTGTGAAAATCTCATCAACATCTGTGTTCTTCAGGAGCTGATGCTGGAGTCGGTGATGCAATGAAAGGAAGAAGGAAGAAAGGAAAACAATAAAACACGTAAGATTTTTTGTTGCAATGATTTTACAGTCACTGACAAGAAGTTCATAATTTGCATTTTCATGTAGAATATAAATCTGTCTTTAGTGATTCAGTTCAGTTATTTGTGAGGATCAGGTTCATTGTGATCTTAAATCTGTAAATCATCAACAGCATGAGCTCAAATCAGAGCTTTTTATTGTCCACGTTTCCCAGATAACAGGGAACGTTCTTATAACTTGAGCTATTGTTCTGGCAAGGTTCCTAACTTTTTTGAGTAAATGTGTAAGCTAGATGTATCCCTATTTTTTCACATGTTCATGGACACCACAATGATTTCCCTCGTGTGGAATATTTTTCCTTGTAATTATGTTTGGTTTGCAAAATTGTGAACTGCTGCGTCTGTGTAGATGAGAGAAGCAAAGTGTATGCGCGTTGTGCACACGCTACATTATGGCCAAGCATGCGCCCTTAAAATAGCATCTGAACGTGCCACTGAGAACACGTCACTGACTTTAGACTAGGTTTCTCCTGGTCTGTGGTGGAATTGTTTTCTGAAACTGCAAAATAGCACCAGGGAACGTTTGTGCCGGAACACGCCTCCTCTTTTTGCTGAACTGCCCCCGGGAGCGCAAGTTCATTCCCTAATTTACCGACGTACATCTGCCAAGGGAAAAGTCCGCTATGCGTCGGTGTACAAAGTCAATTGTGCTGGGTGCAAGATAGGGCCCCCAGTGTAACTCACGTGTGGAGCGAATCAAAGCAACATCTGTGTGTGTTTTCAGGCCTTCCCGCTTCGCTCTCTCCAGCCTGATCATAACCCTTCATTTTTCAGTGCTATTCTTCTGAGCTTTTCTCTTTTGTATTGTGTCTCATCCCTATTTCTGCAGTCTATCTTCAAATCTCCCTCTTGATCGTTCTCTCTCCTCCACCGTCATGCATTGGCTACACGCGTTTGTTGTTGTGTCGGTGCGACTAACTTCTAAACAGCATATTTCAAAAATGACTAACCCCACCTTTAATGAGTAAAATCACTGATGGAAAGAGGAATAAACATTTGAAGTCCCTATTGTGGTGATCAGTGTTTCCTGTAGTTGAGCTCTTGATTGTTTTAATTAGTTTTTCTCTGGCTGTTTTAACAGTATGTTCAAAAAAGACTTTTAATGTGTCAGAAGGATTCAAGACAGAATAACATCCAGCCTGGTCTCATTGTTAATAGCTAGGTATTAATACGTAATTTCAAAGACACAAAACATACTTTTTTATACGTTTGGATAGATGATGTTGACTGTCATGGTGACGCTATCATGAAGTGGCCTGATTCACTGATCAGAAGTGTTTTTAGTTGTTGTTATTGTTGTTATTAATTAGTTTGAATATTGTGTGTGCCGCGTCAGCCTCTTGGTAGTTTCTACCGTGATCACATTACTCTATTTCGGTCACGAGTCTCTTACTCTATTTATTCCTGTAAAAGGCCTACCTTTATAAAGTCAGGAGGAGTCAGGTAGGCTTATAATATTCTCTTTGATTATATTATCTCAGGGTCAGCTCTGATCTACTGTACCCCCAGGCCTACGGTTCAGAAAACAGCCAAGTCTACCAGTGTAGTGTGGGTTAGTTCAGTTCACCACAGCTGTCTCTCCTGTTCCTGCTCATGCTCTCCCACGGCCTACTCAGTTGCGACTGTTTGACAACCTTGTCTGGATATCGCTATAAAAATCTATCTTTTTCAGACAGTCATCTCATGAAACCCCAAAAGGATTCTTACTCTAAAGTAATGAACAGACTGGGACAATCCTATCAGAGTTTTAGGGCAGTCCTCATTCTCAATTTATTATTTCTTGCAAAGGTAAAAGCTAAATACACCACTCTCTAAGATCCATGCCAGAGACACAATTACATTTTAAAGCTTACCCTGTCTTTGTTCAGTGTATGTTTTCTTCTCTAAGAATTTCAGGTTTCTTATCTTGATCTTTCGGGGAGTATTACAGAAACTTTCTATCTTAAGACTTAAGTTAAGATCTGACAAGTTAATTTAGGATTTTTCACACATTCGTATTACAGAAGCGAATCTGAAGTTGATTTAGGATTCTTATCCTATCTTACAAAATCTCATCGTATCTGTAGTTAGGAAATCTTAAAGGAGAACTCCGGTCAATTTTAACATTGAGCTCATTTTTTTGTACATTTGGAGTGCTGTCAATACAGAGAACAACGACAAAAAACGGTGTTGCCTACACCGAGTTATTCTATTTTTAAAATTTGCACCCTGTTGACTTCAATGGGGCAAGTACTAAACCTGCTTTTAGCCTCTTAACATCCTTGATGTGTCATTACAAGTGCACAGAAAATGTGAGTGATTCCTTCCGAGTGAACACGGGTGGATCTGACTGCAGTAGATGTTAGAGATATTAATAAAAACGAAGTTAATTCAGCCAGCGCTCATACCTTTGTTTACATCCTGTTTTCGGTGGAACGCCATAGTAATCGATTGTCGAGTTCACGCGCGTGATCATTGGTAACTAAACCTATGCGCGTGAACTCGACAATCGATTACTATGGCCTTCCACCGAAAACAGGATGTAAACAAAGGTATGAGCGCTGGCTGAATTAACTTCGTTTTTATTAATATCTCTAACATCTACTGCAGTCAGATCCACCCGTGTTCACTCGGAAGGAATCACTCACATTTTCTGTGCACTTGTAATGACACTTAAAGGATGTTAAGAGGCTAAAAGCAGGCTTACTACTTGCCCCATTGAAGTCAACAGGGTGCAAATTTTAAAAATAGAATAACTCGGTGTAGGCAACACCGTTTTTTGTCGTTGTTCTCTGTATTGACAGCACTCCAAATGTACAAAAAAATGAGCTCAATGTTAAAATTGACCGGAGTTCTCCTTTAAACCCCTCCATCCAGTTCGGTAATCAACTCTCAGGTCTGTTACCAAGCAACCAGCGGCACGCAAACAGCTGCTGTGTGACGTAAACCGGAAAAACTCTAGAGATTAAAATGAAGAAACAAGTGGTTGTAACAAAGGTATGTTGTTGCGGGAAGAATTTAACAACTTTAATAATTATAAAATAAATAAACACAAAACGAAAGTAAAGGCGCGCAGCCCCTCACAGCCGACTGTCGCACACACATAAACTTAACAAAACATAAATAACACAACATAAATATTCCAGGCCTGTTCCTCTCTCATCACTCCTTCTTTTATGCCTCCGCTCCTCCGTGAGAGATACGAAAGCGGTGCGTTTGTACTTATATTTCGAAAATACCTGCATGTAATTACAGCTGTAATTAATTAAATTATTAATTATAATTATTATAATTAATTAATTACATTTGTAATTACACTGTTTACCCTTCCCTTACATCTTAACCCACCCAGGCAGAGTGATGTTATAACATTTTGTTTTATTGTTGCCTAAAATATAGGCTACATACTGAGATAACCGGAGTAGCCAGAACGAGCTGAGTGACGTTATCAAGTACGCTGATGTTCCATTCGCAGATTTACCAGACTTTCATCCTCCCGTCTTTGGGAGTCCGTTCTCCTGAGTCGAACTTGTCGAGTCTGAACTTTGCGTACTTGGTATTGAGAAACGCCTAAAGATCTGAAAGGTCAGACAAAGGAGACGTGCAACATGTGCAGTGTTGGACCTCCAGGAACACGGTTAGGAACCACTGATCGAAATGTTCGGAAGAGAACAGTCCGTTTCTCTTGACGTGCTACAGACCATGTGATAAACTGTAGCAAAAGTCCGAATTTCTGAAAATTAAACTTTTTAGCAAAAAAAAATTTTTAGCAACAGTGTTATACACTCACAGACATCAACAATCAGCATATGAAACATAACAATCTTGACATCATGTCGACATACAAAACTCATTAATGGAGCCCAGCATGTATTGGGGCATGAGTAAATTATTCAGCTGAATTATTTAACTATTTTTATTTAAATATGTTGTTATTGTTACCATTGTTGAAGTTTGTATGATGACTGTTGATGTCCAAGTGTGTCTCAACTATTACACAAGAGGTGTCAACAGCTGGATTTATGACCTTTTTCATTGATGTCTCAACTGTAATTATTTAAATCAGTTATTTAAATCACTTTAATGCAGTAATGTGAATGTCATTGGAAAGACATGTTGAGCTGCCTATTCATAAATATATTTATCAATGTTGAATAGTTTTCCAAACTGTAATTGCTGAAAGAGAAATAAACTAACGAAAGTCAAGAGCCCAACTAAATCAAACACCGATCACCATAATGGTGTGTTCAAATGAAACCATAAATCATCAACATCTAAACCTCTGTTAATTCGCAGTAAGAGCTTATGTAGACGTCTGACAGACATAAAGTCAGTCTGGTTAGTAATAAGTGAAGCTGGTAATGCTGTTTGTGGAGTTGTTTAATGTGAGATCTTCAGAGATTTAACATTTTATCTTCAGTTGATTTCATCTAAGACTGTGGCTGAAGTCAGATGTAGTTTCTGTTCTTGTTGTTTCACTTTCCTTCAGTGATTCTGCTTGTTAACAGCAGGCGTCCGGATGTTTGAAAGAATGTTTTAGGAACATCATAATATCCTTTTAAAAGCATTCCTCTAACATTATGAAAACTGGACATTTTAACATCTCCATCACCAAAACAGAATGTTTGGAAAACGTTCTTAGAACAACAATTTGTGGAACTTGAATAGTTAATCAAACTGTGTTCTCTTTTTAAAGGTCCCTGAGAGCAGTGAAGAAAACAGACGGCAAGAGAGAAACACCAGCAGAAGAAATGAACCTGAGACTGCTCATGCCTGACTGAGAGAGAACTGCACTGCATTATCTGAACACATATTATATAAGGAAATCTATCTTTAATATATACTTAAACATTTTCTCTAATGAGCATTTATTTTTAACACGTCTTATTAATTAGTGCCTGTGTTTTTGCCAAAACAAGATGATTTTTCTTATAGCGTACAGTGTTGGGGGCAATGCATCACATTCACAAGTAACACATATTTGTATGCATTTAATCTCACTTTATTGTCCAATGTACTTGCTGCTGACCTTCGATGATTCAGTCACACCATAAGCAAAAATTACTTTAGATTTGTTGTTATTATTGCTGAAGAAAGTGTTAAACTTTCTTCTCCTGTATCTCTTCTGCAATCTTGAATGGCAGCAGCTGAAGAGTTTGTTTGAGCGCCCTCTACTGTACACGCGCGGATTTGCATTTCCTTCAGCCTTATTATTTTAATTTTGGTGTGAAAGGGCCTTTACATTTGCCCAAAAAAGTTTTTTTTTTTTTTTTTTTTTTTTTTATATAAACAAAAAAACAGCCCATGTTTCTTAAAAAGTAACTTTTTTTATTTTTTATTTTCTTAAACAGTAACTTTTTAAGGGAGTAATGTTATATTGTAATGCATTACTTTTCAAAGTAACTCTCCCGACACTGCTCATATATAGCCTCCTGTTTTCTTACTTTCATTTATTTCATATTTGCTGTTTTTTGCTTAAGTTAACAAACTGTAAGCTTTCTATTTGATAAATAAAGAGTGACGTGACATTTACTTTGCATGACTTTTTCACATGTGTTAACCTAAGATCACAAGGGTTGAAAAAAAAATGTTAATACAAATTTTGATTTTAGATTGTTGTTATTCTTATGAACAAAAGTTATGTCCATATTCTAAACAGTTCAGTGACGGTCACGGGTGTTTTTAGTGTATTTTCTGATTCTCTGATGCTGTGGCTAAATTGCCCAACAAAGGGAAAGTAACTACACATTATGAGTATGAAAACTGATAGCAATCAAAATTCATTGAAATCTTAGCTGTGTTTTGACTTTGCAGTGCATTATTATCTCTCACTGAACAGGGTGTCGTTATTAAAATAATATTTCATCCTTGAGAACATTTAACGCTTTTAACATCCAGCAAACTATGTGAGCCGTTACATCAGCAGATAGGCCTACTGCTACACGAGAAAACCATGAGTGAACAAAGCCTTTTCACATATTTGAGATGAACTGGTATTAATAGGGTTCTTCTCAGTCAGAAAGCTGCATATATCGTCATCAAGCTCCATCAGAGGACGTCTCAATTTAACAGATTATTTTGAAGGATTCATCAAGTGTATCCTTCGCATCCGTCAATCACCCACAATCCTTTGCAACACATTCAATTCATTAAAAAAAAACGTACAGAAACCGAGTCAGCTCTGAGCTTATCTGAGTTTATTATTAAATGTAAGACAAAAGCATAAATGTTATCTTTTGTTTGGGTGTAAATTAATCACTTAACACTAAACTGCCAGAGTGTCATTCACTGTATTGCATTAATGCATTTTTCCAACAGTAAGTGTTATAGTATGTTGGTGCTGAAACTGTGCATGGGTCTCCAAACCTGCTCCTGTAGAGTTAATCTCCAACCCTAATCTAACACATCTTGAAGCAGTTTATCAAGGTGTTCAGGGTTCAGTGTTGGAGCGGGGCTGAAACTGAAGTCAGCAGGAGAATAGCTGAAGGAAGTCTGTCCGAAATCAGTTTCATAATATATATTTGTCTGATCGAGTGGCGAGGCCACAAGTCATCTGTGTAAGTTTTCAGACACAGCCCTGCTGTAACAGTCTTTCAGTGTCTGATTGTTTAGTATCTACTTCTTGAAGCTTAAAATAAAATATATAGATTTCTATATTTTTATGTCTCCAGTAAAATCTTTCTTTTGTCTTCACAGCAGAAGTTGGAGTCGGTTCCTCCTCATCCGCAATCATTGGATCCTCAGAACAAAGAGAGTCAGAGCTGTTGACTGTGACCCTGGACCTGAACCCGTCACAGAGTAAGATAAAGCAGCTCTCCATCTTTTCTACTGTACTATTAACCCTTGTGCATCAATTACAAAAAGTTACACATAGCTACATAGAGGAAAAATTGTCCATGTCAAAAAACTGTCATAAAAAAATGAAGCTTGGGAGCACAGACTTAAGTTTGGTATCATTTTAAAGAATACCCTTGGCATATTATTGCTGAAGTAAAAAAAATTATTAAAATTAGATAAAAAGAAATAATAATAAGTAAATCCCCCCCCAAAATTATATAGGTTTAAGTTTATGAAAATTATTTATGAACATTATTTTATATAAAATATATATTTTATGAAACAAGTTGAACTTTAAAACGGCTAGAAAATCAAAGCCATACATCTAAATAAGTTGTGTTCCAAATTTGAGGTTGATATCTCAAAAACATAAGCTTTCAGTAAGATTTTGTTTGGGCGCAGTACCAGACTTTCCCTATTGGATGCCAGCAAAACTCCACTGATGAACACAGTGATTGGATTTTAGAATTGCAGTAGAGTTTTTCTCTCTCAAATATTACAAGCACACAAACACACTTTTTATTTTATTACACACTTACAAACCACACTCAGACATCCATACCAACACACCCACACTGCATAATTGCATAATTTATCCAATTGGCTCTATAATATGCCAAAGCAGAAAACAGGAATAAAGCGAGTATTTGCTTTATAGGCCAAACCTGAAAAAATGGCACCATCTGATAAAAAATTGTTTTTTTTACTACAAATTTACTACAAAGGCTATTCTTATAATCTTTTGCTTTTTCCTGTTTTACAGCTTTATTGCAACACTTTTTGATTTTACCAACACACATATACACACACACACACACACACACAAATCAATCCAACAACACTTTTAAGAGCCTCTCTCTCTCTCTCTCTCTCTCTCTCTCTCTCTCTCTCTCTCTCTCTCTCTCTCTCTGTGCGCATGTGCGGATGTGCGGCGTGATTGTGGGGAGCGCGTGAGCAAGGAGTGTGTGGAGTTGTTGAGTGAGTCAAACTTTTCCTTTCTGAGTTTATTATTTATTTATGTATTTTGAATATTGCTGTAAGTTAAAGGAGAAGGTGTTATAGTGGCAATTTTTGTCAGTTTATCTGATAAAGATGGGCTCAAATTCCGATGGTTCTCTTACGAGAGGTTCTCTCGTATTGCGTAAGTAGCTTACGCATCGGGAAAGTCTTCTTTCTTCGAGATCTGAAGCCAAAAAATTATCCTTAATTTTGTATTCATTGTCAACGCAGTGCAGCAGCCGACAGACCTAGGCAGGCTAAATAAGCGTGCTCATTGGCTGCTCGGCTGCAACTGCTTAAGCCTATCGGTGAGCGCTCTGAACGCGGCAACCAATGAGGGCGCTTCGCGCCCTCCACACCCTTCTAACCGTCAGAATGGGCGTGGCCAGCGTGTATATATTCAGCGCTCACAGGCTAAAATTCTGATTTTCTTGTCTTCAGCGACGCTCTTCGCATCGCTGGATCTTGAGAGCCGCCGCCGTTGAAACCAGCGACCAGCAAGCTTAGGACAGCGCCTGAGGAAGCCGGCCGTCTTCGCCGCCTTCAGCCATCCGTGCCTGCTACGCTATCCGGCGACATATCCTTTACATTATTACTGTTTCTGTGTGTACTCTAAAAGAGCACGAGGCGTTTTTGTAAAAACGCCTCGTTTTTGCGGCTCGTGCCGCGCCCCGCTCAGCAACGGAGACCGCCACCTCTCTGCGCTCTCCGCCTGGGCCGCGGGCACGCCGCCACCGCACTCTCCGAGTGCGAAGAGCTTTCAATGTCGACCCTGCGGGCTCGACTTGAAGCTTTCGACCAAGCTGTCGCTCCGCCTGTCCCTGCCGGGCCGCGCAATAAGAAGCGCCGCTCGCAGCGACCACCGGAGACTGTTGTGACTGAGGAGCTCGCCGGAACCTCTCCCTCGAGCTCTCTCTCGCCCTCTCCCTCCCGGCCGCTCTACCGCCGGCTCTGCCCGCGCCGCCGCCGCGTCAGGAGATGAGGCGAATGTGATAGATACCCGTACTCTCCCTCTGTTCGAGCCGTGCAATACGCCGCTCACAAGGGATGGCAGAAGCGGACGGTCTCGGAGCGAGTTTCCTCTCCCTCTGTTCGAGCCGTGCAATACGCCGCTCACGAGGGATGGCAGGAGCGGACGGTCTCGGAGCGAGTTTCCTCTCCCTCTGTTCGAGCCGCGCAAACTGCGCCGCTCACAAGGGATGGCAGGAGCGGACGGTCTGAGCTCTCTTTACGTTACAAGAAAGCTACTCCGTCCTCGCGCGTCACTGGTGAAAGGGGAACAGAGTGTTTTCGTCCCGCCGTGGCCTGGACTATAACCTCCATTCTCACACATTTCTCAGTCCCCTCTTAAGTTCAGGCGACTGGAATTGTTACTATTGCAGTATACGAGCCTGTTATAAATACACGCTCGCCTGCAAGCAAACGCCGTCACAAGACATGATACTAATGTATTCTCCCCTGTGGCTCAGTGGCGGAATCCTAGACTGTCAAGCTAGAGACCGGGGTTCGGTCCCCGCTCTCGCGGCAGTTAAAGTTTATGCTGTTCGCTTCTCCGAGCTCGCGGCCAGTTTTTCTTACATACAGAAAACAAGCCCGCTCTCTCCCTCGTTGGGCCGCGCAGATTGCGCCGTTCAAGGGATGACAAAGCGGACGGTCACGAGCAGCGTTCAGCGTGCGCGCCTCACTCACCGGCGAAAAGAGAAGAGAGTGTGTTAGTCTCGCTACGGCTGGACAACCGCCAATTCTCACACATTTCTCAGTCCCCTCTTAAGTTCAGGCGACTGGAAATATTACTATTGCAGTAAACAAGCCTGTTTTAAACACACGCTCGCCTGCAAACGAACGCCGACGCGACACATGAGGTCGCTTTTTATATGCTCGCGCTAACTGAAAGCCTATGTGATTCCCCTGTGGCTCAGTGGCAGAATCATACGCTTTCATGCGAGAGACCCGCGTTCGATCCCAGCTCTCGGGGAAAATAAAATTTATGCTGCTTGCTTCTCCGAGCTCGCGGCCAGTCTTTCTTACAGAAAGCGAACCCGCCCCTCGCACCACACCTTCTCAGGGTGCTCGAGTATTTTTTGAGCGTCTAAACACGAGAGAAGAAAAGACGGTTAAATCCCGCAGCCCTGCGGCTGGACCACCGTCGAAGCTTAACGCTCTGTCAGTCCCCGTTGCCACGGCTACTGCAGCTGTTTACCCCGCAGTCAACGAGCCGGTATCTACCCGCTCGCCTGCGCGCACCCGCCGTTCTCACGGCAACCCAGAAAAATGTCAAAAGAGCATAATGTCTGGTTGCACGGCTGACGCCGTATGTGTTTCTAGTACAGTGAATGTGCCCACGTTCTGTGCTCACCCCTGTACACAAGCACTATACATCCCGTGTCTCTCACAGAGCCCACTCTCATGAAGCAGGCAAAAGCCGCTTTAGTGTTAAAAGTAGGTCACGTGTCCACTTCTCCGTGCCCACACCTACTCACTGCCCGCTCTGTCACACGGCCTCGCACGACCGGTCATGTTTTAAATGTGAGTCCTGTGCCCGCCCTCGAGCGCTCACACATACATTTTCGCGCCTCACACTATATGTTCCCCGTCCAAAGCCACCGGGACACTGTGTGTAAAACGGCCAGCTATCGCTGCGTGCGATCTGCCGTATCTAAGCACCAAGAGCACGCGCGCCCGCCCCTCCGTTTCGAGCTCTCGAGCCCGCGATGCGCGGCGATCGGAGCCCGGAGGCCATTCTGCCCCTGGCTGCACACGCAAAAGCGTGGGAAACTATTCCAGGCGCATCAGAACGGGTGCTAAGCACAGTAAAACAGGGCTATACTCTGCAGTTCGCTCGCCGCCCTCCGCGCTTTCAAGCGCGTATCGAGACCAGAGTGAATGGGGAAGTAGCACATCTACTTCGAGCAGAAATAGCTACACTTCTGTGCAAAAGGACTATGGAACCGGTTTCCCCTTCCATGAGCGAGTCGGGCTTTTACAGCCGTTATTTCCTCGTTCCCAAGAAGGACGGAGCACTCAGACCAATTTTGGATCTGAGACGTTTGAACGAGGCTCTTATGAGAAGACCGTTCAAAATGCTCACAACCAGACAAATTCTCGCGCAAATTCGCCCGAGGGACTGGTTTATATCTCTCGATCTAAAAGACGCGTGCTTTTCAGATCCTGATAATACCCCGTCACAGGCCATTCTTGAGATTCGCCTTCGACGGTCAGGTATATCAGTACACGGCCCGCCTGTCGACACAGCGCGCGCGCTGCATTCGACGCCTGGCCGCGTCCCTCCGGCCGGGCAGCACCGTACCTCTCAAAACATTTCAGAGGCTACTGGGTTGTATGGCCTCAGCCGCAGCAGTGCTTCGGCTGGGTCTTTTACGAATGCGCCCGCTACAATGCTGGCTGAATGCCCGAGTGCCTCACAGAGCATGGGCTTCCGGCGGTATTCGCATCAGAGTGACTCAGAGCTGCGTTTCAGCTCTGAAGCCCTGGTTAGCGGCCGACTGGTACCAGCGGGGAGTGACAATGGGAGCTATCTCACACCGCAAAATTATCTCGACGGACGCTTCCACCTCAGGCTGGGGCGCTCTGTTCGAGGGCAAACCGGCTTTTGGCCTATGGTCAGACCGGGAAAAATGCCTCCACATAAACTGTTTGGAGATGATAGCGGCCGAGAACGCGCTCAGGCGCTTCCTCCCATTCATACGGGATCACCATGTGCTAGTCCGCTCGGACAACATGTCCGTGGTATCCTATGTGAACCGACAGGGCGGTGTCAGATCCAGGAATCTGTGCAGGCTGACAGAACGCCTTCTCGTGTGGGCTTACCGCTCGCTGAGCTCGCTGAAAGCCGCGCACGTACCGGGCCACCTGAATGTCGGTCCAGACAGACTGTCCAGGGACAACATTCCCCTGGGAGAATGGTCTCTGCACCTCCAGACAGTCCAGTTTCTCTGGCGCCTATTCGGCAGAGCGGAAATCGACCTCTTTGCGTCGAAAGACAATGCTCAATGCCTGAAGTTTTATTTGAAGAGCGAGGACGCGCTGTCCCAGACATGGCCCAGCCTCCCGCTGTATGCTTTTCCTCCGATCTCCCTGTTGCCACAGGTCATTTCGAGGATCAGAGAAACGCACCACTCAGTGCTGCTTATAGCCCCGCGATGGGAAAACCAAACTTGGTACCCAGAGCTAGTGAGGCTGTCGCACTCACCCCCGTGGCCGATCCCGGTGAGAAAGGATCTCCTCTCCCAAGCCGCTGGATCGATCTGGCATCCCCATCCAGAGCGCTGGTCGCTGCATGCATGGGTGATCAACGGAGACCCGTTGACCTGTCAGAAGGGGTCGTGAACACGATCACACAGTCGAGAGCCCCCTCCACGAGACGGCTCTATGCGTCTAAATGGTCTGTGTTTTCTAAATGGTGCGCTACTCAAAACCTGGATCCGCGCGCATGCGGGGTCCCGCGGGTGCTCTCCTTCTTACAAGAGCTGTTGGAAAAGGGCAGATCCCCTTCCACGCTCAAAGTATATGTAGCCGCTATTACAGCGTTCGCTGAGACGACGCGCGGCCGGGCAATGGGAAGGAATGAGCTCATTATCCGCTTCCTCAGAGGAGCTAGACGGATGAATCCCCCGCGGCCCCCCTCGGTTCCCTCGTGGGATCTGTCCTTGGTCCTGGCGGCCCTAAAGGCTTTTCCCTTTGAACCGCTTGAATCCGCGGATCTAAAGTATCTGTCGCTTAAAACCGTTTTTCTGATAGCTCTGTCTTCAGTCAAACGAGTGGGTGATTTGCACGCGCTATCTGTTAGCCCTGCATGTCTCGAGTTCGGGCCGAATGACTTGAAAGTCATTCTCAGACCGAGGCACGGTTACATCCCCAAAGCGATTGGAACCCTGTTTAGGGCACAAGTTATTTCCCTCTCGGCTCTGCCAGCATCCGATAGTGGGGACAGTGATAACCTCCTATGCCCTGTCCGGGCGCTGAGAGTTTACATCACGGCGGACGCACCAAAGGTCTTGCCGCCTCGAAGCAGAGCTTGTCCAGGTGGATAGTGGACGCGATAGCAGCAGCTTATGCCTCCAAACACCTGCAGTGCCCTCTGGGCATCAGAGCCCATTCCACTAGAGGCATGGCCTCGTCGTGGGCCTGGTCCAGCGGAATTTCTATCCACGACATTTGTATGGCGGCGAGCTGGGCCTCCCCGTCAACATTCGTGAGGTTTTATAACCTGGAAGTTCCTGCCCTACAGGCAAAAATATTGTCAGTATAAGTGACATGTATGCTCTGCCCAGCTCCCGTGTGCAGACTACGTTCATATGCTGGCGCTATTCTGGTAACTACTCAGGGTGAAGTGTTTGACTCAGACCGGCTGATCCGTTCTGTTTCCTATTTCCCGTTACGCGCTGTTATCGGTGCTGGCCCGCGCTGCTGGCCGCCCGCATTATTCTCTGCCGCGCGGGAATTTTTCTCTTCATGTGAGACCGACTATGTCGTTTTCTCCTACCCTTATGAGTGCTTATGTACTGTATGGGCTCGCTCCGCCGGCCCTACTGTTTGTACTGTTATGTTTATAGACCGGCCGCGCCGCTCTATTTCATATGCTGCATGAAGTGCATGTACTGCGCTGGCCCGTCTCTCCGACCGGCCACATTTCCCAGCAGAGTGTTTTCCCCGGTTCCCCTGGGATTCATGGGCTGGATGCTCGGCGCACACGGCGTTGACAAAGGGTTCCCGATGCGTAAGCTACTTACGCAATACGAGAGAACCTCTCGTAAGAGAACGTACTCGGTTACTAATGTAACCTCGGTTCTCTCTAGAAGAGGGAACGAGTATTGCGTAACCTGCCGTGTCGCGCCACGAGCTTTTGCGCTTCAGACTGCGAAAACCAGAATTTTAGCCTGTGAGCGCTGAATATATACACGCTGGCCACGCCCATTCTGACGGTTAGAAGGGTGTGGAGGGCGCGAAGCGCCCTCATTGGTTGCCGCGTTCAGAGCGCTCACCGATAGGCTTAAGCAGTTGCAGCCGAGCAGCCAATGAGCACGCTTATTTAGCCTGCCTAGGTCTGTCGGCTGCTGCACTGCGTTGACAATGAATACAAAATTAAGGATAATTTTTTGGCTTCAGATCTCGAAGAAAGAAGACTTTCCCGATGCGTAAGCTACTTACGCAATACTCGTTCCCTCTTCTAGAGAGAACCGAGGTTACATTAGTAACCGAGTACGTTTTTCCTGTTTGTCTGCTCGGCACGCGTGCAAGTGCATGCCGTCAGATGAGTCAGTGTCTATTGGAGAGTGTTTTGGTCGCTATTGGTCGAGAAATAGGTGCACAAAACATAATGTCCGCTTCAAGAATGAATAAAGCAATTGTCGTTTTTCTGAAGGAAATCGATATGGTTAGTCAATTGGTGGAGTGTGGTTTGACTGTTCAGGACATATTTGTTCCAATTTTACCTTTGTCTAGTCTTTCTAAAAGAGTGATGTTGTCAAACGTACCTCAGTTTATTTCTGATAAAGCGCTCGAGTCTATCTTAGCTCGTTATGGAAAATTGGTTGGACAGATTAGAATGATTCCTCTAGGACTGAAAAATCCGGAGTTGAAACATGTCATGTCGTTCAGACGTCAGGCTCTGATGATATAAGCGCTGAATTTGAAATGCTTGATGTGTCTGTTAAATTGACAGTGTTTGGTAAGGACTATACAATCTTTATGACTATGAAATGCTTTGTTTGCGGAAAATATGGCCATATTAAAACAGGTTGTCCTGTGGTTAAAGAGGCTCAAAGCGCAAAGAATGGTTCAGTGCAAGATACAATCGTTTTGGAGAATAATGAGTTGGTCAAACCGACTACAGAAAGCGCTGCAGTTGATTTGAATGCGGAACTTGACGCGTCTACTGAAATAAGAGAACAGTTGCCTCAGGGTGGTAATGTTGAGATTACAGAAACGGATGCGATCATTCCTGATGCCAGACAGAGTGGAACGAATGACCCTGTAGAGATTGTGGAGGAGGCAGACCAATCTGGAGAACAAGAAGGGTCTAAAGTGAGGGATGTCTTGGATGAGGTGCAGGCATCAAATAGGGATATGTCCCAAAATGATGCTGAACCAATATCACAGGATGTTGACAGTGATCCGGATAGTGAGTGTTCAGACTTAATCACTGATGAATTGGATGAATTCAATTCTCAGGAAAGCACTGTTGGGCGATTAAAGAGGGTCCGGTATTATAGTTTGGAACAGCTGGATGAATTCTTGAATGCTACAAAAAAACAGAGGAAACCAAAGATTGAAACGTATTTTTCTGATTTGAAGCTTTTTATTGATTCCTCTGCTATGGCTATGAAGAAAGCAACACTTGAGGAACTAGATCAGCCTAAGCGTTATCGTTTAAAAAAGTTTGTATAAGTGCTGTCAGAAAAAGAGTAAAGAAAAGTCCTTAAAGAGGTAGTCTATTATGTATATGAAATTACATCTATATTGGCATTTATTCATTTTCTCTTTTTTCATCCTGATGGTATCCTTTAATATCGGATCCTTAAATATAAATGGATGTAGGGATGTACGAAAGAGAGTGACTTTATTTAAGTGTTTACAACTTAAAAAAGCAGATGTAATTTTGTTGCAAGAGACTCATACTGATGCCTGTAATGAGACAGATTGGATAAATGAATGGGAGGGCAGTATTAGTCTTAGTCATGGTACGAACGTGAGTGCTGGTGTTGCGTTTTTATTCTCAAAGCGTGTTAAAGATAATCCAGTTTTCTTAGAAATAATACCAGGACGCTTTCTTAGAGCTGATATAATAATAGGCAATAATAGTTTTTCTTGTTATAATATCTATGCTCCTAATATAGGAAGTGAGCGCTGTGATTTTTTTTCTGAAACTTTCTGAAGAATTGTTGAAGTGTTCAGATGATAAGATTGTTGTTATAGGTGGTGATTTTAATTGTACGGTAGATTATAAATTGGATAGGAATCATGAAGAACCTCATTTTGGTTCAACAGATGTTCTTAAATCTTTAATTAATAGACATAGTCTTGTAGATTTGTGAAGGGATGTTTATCCTCAAGTTAAACAATATACTTGGCTGAAAATTAATTCAAATAAGGTTTCTGCTGCCAGATTGGATCGTTTTTATATTGAGGAATGCAATAAAGGAAGATTTTTTAGTAATCGTATCTCCCCTACATCTATATCAGATCATCATTATATTTCTATGTCTATGTCTGTCTTGTCACCTAAATCCTATAAGTCACAGTGGCACTTTAATAATACATTACTTCAAGATCACATCTTTGTGCACTCTTTTGGTCTTTTGTGGAAGTCTTGGAGAGAAGAGAGAGGTAGTTATTCATCTCTAAGTCAATGGTGGGATCTGGGAAAAGTCCAGATAAAGGTTGTTTGTCAACAATACACAGCAAATAATACTGAGAACTTGAAAGTGAAGATGAAAATGATAGAGCAAGAAATTCTTTAACAAAGCCTCCGCAATCAGGGAGGAGGGGAAATCATTAAAGAAAACAAAGGTCTTTTGAAGGATTTATCGGAAGAGCAGGAGAGGAGACACTTGTCAGAACAAGATATGTGAAGTGCAATGAAATGGATGCTCCAACTGCCTTTTTTTCGGACTGGAGAAAAAATCTAAAGAGCAGACATTTTTGCACAAACTGAAACTTCCCAATGGCAATGAAATAACCAATCAACGAGAAATTATAGTTTCTGCTATTTCTTTTTATGAAAAACTTTATCAGTCCGAATTTTGTGACGAAGTAGCAGTTGAAGAACTTCTTCTAGATCTTCCACAGTTGCCTAAAGAAGAAAAGATGGAATTGGAAGAATTCTTGACTTTTGATGAGCTTTCAAGTGCTGTGCAAGAGCTGAACAGTGGCAAATCTTCTGGTGTGGATGGTCTCTCTGCTGAGTTTTTTAAAAGCTTTTGGAATGTGATTGGACATGATTTGTATGATGTTTTTTTGGAGTCCTTTAATCAAGGTGTTTTACCCCTAAGCTGTCGGAGGGCAGTGTTGACATTAATCCCTAAGAAAGGAGATCTTGGACTTTTGAAGAATTGGCGCCCTGTGTCGTTGTTGTGCACTGATTTTAAGATACTGTCAAAAGCTATAACTAATAAGTTGAAGAAATGTATGACAACTATAATTCATGAAGATCAGTCATACTGTATCCCTGAGCGGACAATTTTCGACAACTTGTTTTTGCTAAGAGACATTATTGCAGTTGCAAAAAAACATCAAATTGATATTGGACTCTTATCTTTAGATCAAGAAAAAGCTTTTGACAGAGTGGATCACTTTTATTTACTAAAGACTCTGAAGGCCTTTGGCTTTGGACCACAATTTGTCTCTTGTATTAAACTGCTTTATAGTGAAACATCTAGTATGCTTAAGATTAATGGTTGTTTAACCAGACCTTTTGCAGTAACAAGAGGTATACGACAAGGATGCCCTCTTTCAGGACTTTTATATTCAATTGCTATTGAGCCTTTGTTGTCACATTTGAGGAAACGATTGTATGGATTTTGCATTCCTGGTTTTCCAGAGATCCCACCTGTAAAACTTACAGCTTATGCTGATGATATAACTGTTTTCATAAGGAACATTGATGATATGGCTGCTTTGACTTCTAGTTTGAAAACTTTTCAAAAAGCTACATCTGCTAGAATCAATTGGGATAAATGTACATCCCTTTTGTTAGGTGAGGGGAGGGATATAGATCCTCCTCAAATTCCACAACAATGTGAATGGATCAAAGATGGTTTTAAAGTTCTTGGGGTATATTTAGGATCTGATACTTACATGAAAAATAATTGGGAAGGATTATTTGATAAAATTGTGGGGAAATTACAGAAGTGGAGATGGATTCTCCCGAGGTTATCTTTTAGAGGGAGATGTTTAATCGTTAATAATCTGGCAGCCTCAATGTTGTGGCACAGATTTGCAGTGTTGAATCCCCCTGAAGTGTTATTGACTGGTATTCAAAAAGTCTTTGTTAAATTCTTTTGGGATGGTTATCATTGGCTTCCTCCTGGAGTTTTGTATCTCCCAGTTGTAGAAGGTGGTCAAGGACTTATAAATCTGGAGGCAAGAGTTAAGACAATGAGGTTTCAAACATTATAAAGGCTATTATATTGTTCAGATAAAATACCCTGGATTGCAGTAGGTTTGTCTGTTTTACAAAGTGTTGGGGGTGTTGGATTAACTAAGCAGTTATTCCTAATTGAAAAATCTATCCAAAATCCAAATCCAAGTGTTTCTTCTTCTAACTTTTATGTAACTGTATTAAAGGCCTGGCAAATGTTTAAAAAATTGAGAGATGATGATAAACATTATGGTGTTTTAGAACCATTGTTTTTTAATCCTTTCTTTAAAAGGAATTTTTAAAAAGTTTTTAAACTCAGGAATAGCTACTGTAAAAGATTTAATTGATTTTTCAAAGGGTCAATGGTATACGGCTAAATCTATAGCTAATTGGGCTTCGATCAGAAAGGTGTGTTGAAGGGATAATTGGAGATCTTGAAAAATCTTTTCCTCAGTCTTTCTTGACTTATGTAAACAATTTTATTGAGAATGATGAAAGGCCTATGACTTTTCCAGATCTTCGAGTTAACATAATGTTTGATCTGGATGAAGATTTAAATGATACTTTATTGAAAAGATTTGAAGATGTATTGTTTCATAGTGTTGACAAAAAGATATTATATTGTATGTGTGTAAAATCCTTGTTTTCTACTCAATTGAAGAGACGTGTTGATACAAAATGGAGAGAACATCTATCAATTTCTTCGGAAATAACTCCATCATGGAGGTGTTTGTATAAGCCCCCTATTCCTAAGAGGTCTGGGGACCTCCAGTGGAGAGTACTCCATTGTGCTGTGGCAACTAATTTAAATTTAATGAGATGGTTTTATCTGCATGCCCTTTTTGCAATATTCTTGATACTGTTTTTCATTTTTTTTGTGATTGTTCAAGATTAATTCCTTTGTTTGAGTTGTTGGATAAAATATTTACTAAGCTTGGTTTTATGTGTACAAAAAATATGTTCATTTTTGGTGTGAAGTATAGGAAAGAATGGAAAGTACAATGTACATTTGGTAATTTTCTAGTGGGACAGGCAAAACTGTCTATTTTAAAATCCCATACATGTAAGAATGATGGAGAAGATGCTGATTTGCTTGGAATGTTTAAAACTCTTGTAGAGTGCCGGGTTGTTATGGAATATGCATACTGTAAATTAACAAATAACATGCACTTTTTTGATGTGAGGTGGAGTGTGAAAAGTGCTCTTGTGATAAGAGATGAGCTTGGAGAGTTATTGTTTAATTGGTGAATTGCAAAGAATGTGTTTAAATTAGTTGTTTGATTAAAAGAGTTTTAAAAGTCAAAAGTCTCTCTCTCTCTCTCTCTCTCTCTCTCTCTCTCTCTCTCTCTCTCTCTCTCTCTCTCTCTCTCTCTCACTTGTCCCTTTCAATCACTCTCTTTCTCTCTTTCTTCATTTTGTGTATTGTTTGTATTTGTATGTGATGTCCCTCAATTCTGACGTGAGGGTCTTTGATGATCCCAGTGATGCCAGGATCCACATGACAGCATTAATTAGTGATGCTTATCTCCATGATGCCAGGGTAAGGCTTGTCATGATAAGCAAATACCTAAGTCTGAAAATACTAATTGCTATTACTGTTTATAGATGTAATGAAAAGGGTTAGTTTTATGCAATCCATTTTATGCAACTACTGAATAATGCTCAATTATAAGTGATGCTGATATAAGTGCTCTGCAAATATATAGGCTGCCATGGCCATAAAAAACCCTGCCTTTCCTCAAAGAAAAACAAGAAAAAGCAGGAAGAGATCCCTCACTAATCCACTTGTCACAAGCAGGCGTGAGAAACGTCGGGAAACACACTGCCCTGGATCAGGTTTGTTCTTTACTAAAACATGATTACTGTATCTAAGAATAAAGATAACTCATTAAATAGTGTTTTGGTGGTTACACGTACTATAAAATGAGAGTCAGATACCACTTTGACAAAATGGTGTTGCAATGTTTGTGAAAACATTTATCACTAATATATAAGATAGTTTAAGAGCATGCGACTGATAATCCTTACTTGTGTTGTGTTTGAATACTTTTTGCTTAGTTTCCCTGCCTCCAGTCCTTATGGAATATTTTCATTTGGAAATGAATTGGTTTCATGTTAAATTGATCAAAGGGTTAAGCAAAATGACTGTCTCTGCAGCTGCTTCTCAATCCAGAAGAAGGGATCCTGTGCATGAGGAAGGCCTTCAGATAGAAGATCAAGAGTTGGCAAGTCTTGGTGAGGATACTGAGTGTTACAGTAGTAACACTACACTACAGTTTTTCCAATTCCCACCATTTATTTAATCATAATCAAGCATTATGTTTTGTCGGTTCCATTACAGACTCCCAGTATAACTGATATGTGCTTGTGTGTGATCATAATCATGAGTATAGACCTTTTAAGGACAAGTGAATGTATATTTTTGTTTTTTTAGAAACAAGACTCCAAGAGTTAAGGGACACCATAACTGCAGTCCAGGTTCCGGAGGGAACAGACAGAATGGTTTCTGCTTGGGAACAAAGGCAGCTTCTCACAGATGTGATCAATTAAAAAACCCATGGCACTTCTCATAAAGAGTTTAACCCTGATGTCCTGGAGCCAAAGTCCTTCCATTGGCCCTTATCAATCATGGCCTCCTAATAATCCTCATCTACTGAATCAGCTTTATCACTCTCTCACCTCTCCAGCTGTAGCTGGTGTGTGTGTGTGTGTGTGTGTGTGTGTGTGTGTGTGTGTGGTGAGCGCACTGGTGCCGTTGTACTGTGGCCGTATCATCACTGGTGGTTGAGGAGATTCCTCTGACTGGAATGTAAAGCGCTTTGGGTGTACAGTAGTATAAAAAGCGTTATATAAATGCCTCATTCATTTCATCAGAAAGATCTTCATTTGTGTTCTGAAGATGAACGAAGGTCTTACGGGTTTGTAACGACATGAGGGCGAATAATTAATGACAGAAACTTCATTTGAGGCTGAACTAACCCTTTAAGGGAGACTATAGGAGGCTCTTAAAAGAGTCTTTGTGTTCCCTGATCAGACAGACGAGCTGCTAAACACATTTATGCTCATGTGAGGGATGATGTTCTCTTACGAGAGGTTCTCTCGTATTGCGTAGTTGCTTACGCTACGGGAAAGCCTTTCTTTCTCGAGATACTGAAGCCAAAAATTATCCTTAATTTTTATAATCTTGTCAACGCAGTGCGGCAGCCTGCAGACCTAGGGCAAGCTAACTAGCGCGCCCATTGGCTGCCCTGCGGCAACTGCAGCAGCCTACCGCTGAGCCCTTGGCGTGACGTCACGACCAATGAGCGCGCTTGGCGCGCTTAATGCGTCACAGCCCGCGAAAAGGGGTGTGGCTTAGCGTATATAAACAGGGCTCGGAGGCTGCTTCTCTGATTTCTGTCTTTTCAGCGAAGCTCTTCGCATCGCTGCTCTCTGAGGAAGCCGCCGTCGAAACAAGCGACCAGCACGCCGAGGATCTCAGCCTGAGGACGCCGGCCGCCTTCGCCGCCTTCAGCTTTCCCTGCCTGCTTCGCTATCCGGCGACCATATCCTTTACTGCTCTGTGTTGTATGTGTTTGTGTGTTCGCCCCGCGACACACTTTGCATCTAAAAGAGCGCGAGGCGTTGTTGCAAATGCCTCGCTCATCCTGTGGCTCGTGCAGAGCCCCGCTCAGCGATGGAGACCGCCACGTGGTTTGCGCTCTCTGCCTGGGCTTCGACCACGCAGCCCGCGCCCTCTCCTCGGGCGGCTGCGAACAGTGTGAGGACTTGCCGATGTCGACCCTGCGGGCTCGACTCGCCATGTTTGACGATCCTCCACCTTCCCCGGCTGCCTCTTCAGGGCCGCGTAAGAAGAAACGCCGCTCTCAAAGGCCTCCCGAGCCGGTGGTTATAGCTGAGCGCTCGCCGGAGCCCCTCCCGCGAGCCTCGCTTTCTCCTTCTCCCCCGCCCTTCACCGACGCGCAGCGGCCGGCTACTGCCCGCACTGCCGTCGCCTCAGGGGATGAAGCAGATGACGCCGCTGACAGCTGCTCTCTGCTTGCTTCGGACAGCGAGGAGTGGTCGGGCTCTCACCGCTCCGCCTCCTCGACTCCTGAGTCTGGCAGGTCCCGCTCCAGTGTCGACGCGGAGCTTATCCGCCTCCTCACCAAAGCGGTCGACCGACTGGGATTGGACTGGTCCCCACCCAAGGAGCCCGCGCCTAACCGACTCGACGGGTGTTTTCTGCCTAGCCGCCGCCAAGCGCCAGCCTCTAGGTCAGCACCCTTCCTGCCTGAGCTCCACCAGGAGCTATCGAAGTCGTGGAACGCGCCCTTCTCCGCTAGACTCCGCTCATCTGTCTCCTCGGCTCTCTCCCAGGTGGACGGGGCCGCCGAGAAAGGCTATACCGGCATCCCTTCCGTTGAGGAAGCGGTGGCAACGCACCTTTGCCCGCCGTCTGCTAGATGGCGCTCAAAGTCTGCCCTGCCGTCTAAAGCCTGCAGGACCACATCAGCTCTCGCCGGCCGCGCATTCGCCGCCTCCGGCCAAGCTGCTTCTGCCCTGCACTCGATGGCTGTTCTTCAGATCCTGCAAGCCGACCTCCTCCGCGAATTGGACGAGAAGGGCTCGGATCATACAGCCTTAACAGATCTGCGCAGCGCGACGGACCTTTCGCTCCGTGCTACTAAGACCGCTGCACAAGCCATCGGCAGATCTATGGCCGCGCTCACCGTCATCGACAGACACTTATGGTTGACGCTGGCGGATATGAGTGAGTCAGAACGCGCTGTTTTCCTCAACGCCCCGCTCTCGCCTACCGGCCTCTTCGGCCCTGCGGTCAGCGGGATTGTGGACCGCTTCTCTGAAGTGCAGAAGGCGTCGCAGGCTATGAATCTCTTCCTGCCTCGCCGCTCGAGCCCAGCCGCAGGCCGCTCTCAAGCTCAGCCTCCTGCGCGCAGCTCCACACAGCGCTCGTCTCGGCCACCAACCACTTCGCAGCGACGCCAGGGCGGCCGCCCTAGGTCGCGCTCGACCAGCCGTCACAGACCGCCGCCCCCCCGGGGTCCGCGTCCCAAGATAACGCTGAAGTCTGAGCCCGCGAAGTCCTCCTAGCACCCGCAGGGAGGAAGAGATGGCTGAGTCCCGCTGCGGCCGGACCGCCATCAAAACGCCCAGCTCTGTCAGTCCCCTCAGTGCAGGCTACTGCAGCAGCTTACACCGCAGCCAACGAGCCAGTAATACCACTCGCTCGCCTGCACACAAACGCCGTTTTTACGGCGGCCCAAATAAATCTCAGAAAGAGTGTAAATTCGGGTTTTCCGGCTCCGGCCGAAGGTGTTGTAAGTGTAGAAAATGTGCCCACTCCCACGTGCTCACTGCTTCACACAAACACGGTCCCCATGGTAACGCGTTCAGAGCGCTCTCTCATAAAGCGGTCACACGCCGCTCGAGTAATAAGTGTAGTAAATGTGCCCACAACTCTGTGCTCACATCTACCTGTATCTCGCTCTGCCACTCGGTTACCCCGGGCAACAGCGGCTCAAGCCGAGGGTGTTATAAGTGTAGAAAATGTGCCCACTCCCATGTGCTCACTGCTTCACACAAACAGGGTCCCCATGGTAACGCGTACAGAGCGCTCTCTCATGAAGCGGTCGCAAGCCGCTCGAGTATTAAATGTAGGAAATGTGCCCACAACCTTGTGCTCACACCTACCCGCTGCTCGCTCTGCCAGCCAGTTACCTTGGGTCACGGACCCTCTAAAGCTCCCAAACACTGGCCGTGTCATAAGTGTAAACCCTGCGCCCGCTCACGAGCACGCGCACTCACTTGTAGACATTATAATCCCCACGCCACTCTCGCGCCTGGGATGTTTGACAGCAAATCACGCTCCATCCGATGGGACCGAGCTTCTGAACGCTGTACAGTCGGCCAATACTGTTTACCAGCCCCCGTGTCCGAGCACCAGCGGCGCGCGCGCCGCCCCTTTCTCTCTGATACAGGCTCCCCATCCCGCGCAGCGCGGCGATCTGAGCCCAGAGACCATTCGACCCCTAGCTATGCATGCGGAAGCATGGGAAGCGATTCAGGGCGCGTCAGAATGGGTGCTGAAAACTATAAAACACGGCTATTCGCTTCAATTCGCTCGTCGTCCTCCGCGCTATACAGCACAGACGGAGACGAGAGTGAGTTCAGAAGCTGCGCACTTGCTTCAAGCAGAAATAGCGAAGCTGCTGCGCAAAGGGGCTATAGAACAGGTTCATCCTTCTTTGAGCGAGTCGGGCTTTTACAGCCGCTACTTCCTCGTGCCCAAGAAGGACGGAGCGTTCAGACCTATTTTAGATCTGAGACATCTGAACAAAGCCCTCATGAGACGGCCGTTCAAAATGATCACAACCAGAAAAATCCTCGCGCAGATTCGCCCAGGAGACTGGTTTATCTCTCTCGATCTAAAAGACGCATACTTTCAGATCCAGATAACTCCCCGTCACAGGCCATTCTTGAGATTCGCCTTCGAGGGTCGAGTATATCAGTACACAGTCCTGCCGTTCGGCCTGTCTTTGGCACCCCGTACATTTACGAAATGCATGGACACGGCCCTCGCTCCCCTGAAGAAACAGGGAATGCGGATACTGAATTATCTGGACGATTGGCTTATTCTAGCGTAGTCAGAGACGGAACTTGTGTCTCACAGAACAGCGCTTCTCAGCCATCTGGAGGAGCTGGGTCTCTCGGTCAACTGGACCAAGAGCTCGCTATCGCCCCGTCAGTCAATTTCCTTTCTTGGAATAGAACTGGACTCGGTGGCTATGACGGCCAGACTGTCGGAGCAGCGCGCGCGCCGCATCCGCCTCCTCGCCGCATCCCTCCAAATAGGCAGCCGGGTTCCGCTGAGGACATTCCAGCGTATCCTGGGGCATATGGCCTCAGCTGCAGCAGTGCTCCAGCTGGGTTTACTGCACATGCGCCCGCTCCAACGCTGGCTGAAAATGCGCGTGCCCCACCGAGCCTGGGCGGCCGGCGGCTTGCGAGTCAGAGTGAATCAGGGATGCATTTCAGCCCTGCAGCCCTGGCTGGCAGCCGAATGGTATCACACAGGAGTGACTATGGGAGTGATTTCACACCGGAAAGTTGTCTCGACAGACGCTTCCAACCTAGGTTGGGGAGCGCTCTTCGAGGGCAGACCGGTCTATGGCCGCTGGTCAGACCAGGAGAATCTCCTACACATAAACTGTCTAGAGATGCTCGCGGTCGAGAAAGCGCTCAAACACTTCCTCCCATTCCTCCACGGTCACCATGTTCTAGTCCGCACGGACAATACATCGGTAGTGGCCTACGTGAATCACCAGGGCGGTGTCAGATCAAAGATGCTCTGCACCCTGGCGGAACGCCTCCTCGTGTGGGCTCAGCACTCTCTGCGCTCGCTGAGAGCCGCGCATGTGCCTGGCCACCTGAACGAGGGCCCCGACAGACTGTCCAGGGACAACGTTCCCCCTGGGGAGTGGTCTCTACACCCCCAAACAGTCCAGTCACTGTGGCGACGGTTCGGCAAAGCGAAAGTCGACCTTTTTGCGTCAAAAGACAACGCTCACTGCCCAGAGTTCTTCTCGAAGAACGAGGACGCGCTGGCCCAGATCTGGCCCAGCGGCCCGTTGTACGCTTTTCCCCCGGTCTCTCTGCTGCCTCAGGTCATCGAGAGAATCAGGGAAGCGCGCCACTCAGTGCTCCTCATAGCCCCATGCTGGGAGAACCAAGCTTGGTTCCCGGATCTAATACAGCTGGCAGACTCAGCCCCCTGGCCGATACCGGTGAGGAGAGACCTTCTCTCTCAAGCACGCGGATCGATATGGCATCCCCATCCAGAGCGCTGGTCTCTGCATGCGTGGAGCCTCAACGATTACACGCTAATCTGCCAGACGGGGTCATGAACACGATCATACAATCTAGAGCCCCCTCTACGAGGCGGCTCTACATGTCGAAATGGTCGGTGTTTAACACATGGTGCACTGCTAAGGGGCTCGATCCACAGACATGTGGGGTGTCGCGAGTACTGTGTTTCCTTCAAGAGCTACTGGACGAGGGCAGGTCCCCCTCCACGCTCAAAGTCTATGTTGCGGCCATTTCAGCGCTCTCGGTGTCTGAGCAGGGCCGCGCATTAGGAAGGAACGAGCTCGTCATCCGCTTCCTTAGGGGAGCCAGGAGGATGAACCCCCCGCGACCCCCCTCGGTTCCTATGTGGGATCTCTCTCTGGTCTTGGAGGCCCTGAGAGCGCATCCCTTCGAACCCTTGGAAACTGTGGATATGAAATACCTCACGCTCAAAACCGTTTTTCTGATAGCTCTGTCGTCAGTCAAACGAGTGGGAGACCTTCACGCGTTATCTGTTAACGCCGCGTGCCTCGAGTTCGGACCTAATGACTCCAAAGTCATTCTCAGACCGAGGCATGGGTACGTTCCAAAAATTTTGGGCACTCCCTTCAGAGCACAGGTCATTTCCCTCTCAGCCCTGCCGACGCACGGCAGCGAGGCCGATAGTAATCTCCTCTGCCCGGTCAGGGCGTTGAGAAACTACATTTCACGGTCCGCCGCTTTCAGGCGCTCGGATCAGCTCTTTGTTTCGTTTGGTGGGCGCACCAAGGGTCTCGCTGCCTCGAAACACAGCCTGTCCAGATGGATAGTGGACGCTATTGCTGCTGCTTATGCGTCTAAAGACCTGCAGTGCCCATTGGGCGTTCGAGCTCATTCCACTAGAGGCATGGCCTCGTCGTGGGCATGGTCCAGCGGGATTCCCATTCATGACATTTGTGCAGCGGCAGGCTGGGCCTCCCCCTCCACATTTGTTAGGTTTTACAACCTGGATGTTCCCGCCTTGCAGGCGAAAGTGTTATCAGTCTAAGTCTCGCGTATGCCAGCCCACTATCTGTGCGCGGGATACGTTGTGTGATTTAGCTCTGCTGGTTGAGCTGCACTATGCAGGGAATTGTCAGTTAGGACCGGCCGTGCCGCTCCTAACCCCCTAGTGTGTGCTTATGTACGGCGCTAGCCCTCTCGGGCTGCCCGGCTCTCCGCTATCAAGTTCCCCGGGCTCTCCCTGGGACTCATTCAGTGGATGCTGGGCGCGCACGGCGTTGACAAGGGCGTTCCCGTAGCGTAAGCAACTACGCAATACGAGAGAACCTCTCGTAAGAGAACGTTTCGGTTACTCACGTAACCTCTGTTCTCTCTAGAAGAGGGAACGAGTATTGCGTAGCCCGCCGTGCTCGCGCCACGAGCTCATTTCGCTTCATGCGACAGAAACCAGAGAAGCAGCCTCCGAGCCCTGTTTATATACGCTAAGCCACACCCCTTTTCGCGGGCTGTGACGCATTAAGCGCGCCAAGCGCGCTCATTGGTCGTGACGTCACGCCAAGGGCTCAGCGGTAGGCTGCTGCAGTTGCCGCAGGGCAGCCAATGGGCGCGCTAGTTAGCTTGCCCTAGGTCTGCAGGCTGCCGCACTGCGTTGACAAGATTATAAAAATTAAGGATAATTTTTGGCTTCAGTATCTCGAGAAAGAAAGGCTTTCCCGTAGCGTAAGCAACTACGCAATACTCGTTCCCTCTTCTAGAGAGAACAGAGGTTACGTGAGTAACCGAAACGTTTTACATGTATACTGGCCTAAGCCATGTTTACGTAATAAAATAATGCAACCAAAATTTACATGCAAATATGGAAACATTTTTATTTGTGCTGATAGTTGTAGTTTAAATTTCACTTCAAATACATTTGTTTGGTTTCATTGTTCATAATATAGCCATAAATATAATTTAATATAATATAATATTTAATATTATAATATTATAGGATTTGTTGTTGAATTATACTTGACTGTTGTTGATGCGGTTTTGGCTGACATAAAAATAAAGTCTTTAGTCTTTAATGCCATTATGTTTGACATTTAAGAGAGTTTGAGAAATTCTGATAATTAATAATCAAAATATTAAAATAAATAAGTTATCAAATAGTATTCAAATAACATAAATATGTTCTCTTATGAAACATCACAGTCGAGATTGCTTTGATTTTAGCTGTTCACTTCCACAAACTGGAAGAAAAGTTGGAAGTAGACATTAAAAGAGCAGCATATAAAAATGATTATAAAAGTAAATAGTTAAATATATGTTTACCTGTGTTATTTAACATGATGTCCTCTTCATGACACACACTATATGTGAAGTGGATTTGACATTTCAGAGTTGTAAATAAATAAAAACAGACAGAGAGCTTGAACATATTGTTTGACTCTCATATAAGTGTTAAAATTCACCCACTATTCTCTTCATTTAAATTACATTTGTAGGTTGACAAGTCAACGTTTGTGAACAACTAGTGAAAAATCAAGTGTAGCGCACTCTGATATACTATAGTAAAAAACACCTGAAACTGATTCAATCTGTATTTTGAGGAAAGAGGAAGAGGAACTATCTCAGTTGATACTGTAAACACCAGAGACAAGAAGCTGGGTTGTCAATAATTAAATAAATTCCAAATTAAAGGTTAATAAAAAATGATGCTTTTGTATTCATATTTGCTGAAGACAAAAGCCAATATGCCGTTAGAACAGAAGTTTTTCATCTTAATCTATAAAGAAAGCAACACATAGATTTTAAAGATTTTTTTTTGTTTATGTACCCTTTTAATAAGTCGATTTTATGTTATGACATGAATTTTCGTCTGGAAGCTTAAGCCTTGTCTGTGAAAACAGCCATACAAGTCTTATAGAGAAAGATGATGTAGAATAAGATAATATGGTGATAAATGTGTATTACAACTGCTCTTCTGCAGATAATATGTGTGGCTCTTAAAAGAGCCTTTGTGTGTGTGTTGCGCTGACTCCTCTACTTGGAGCTGGTGTATTTGGTCACCGCCTTTGTGCCCTCAGACACGGCGTGTTTGGCCAGCTCTCCGGGCAGCAGCAGACGCACGGCGGTCTGGATCTCTCGAGATGTGATGGTGGAGCGCTTGTTGTAGTGAGCGAGACGAGACGCTTCACCGGCGATGCGCTCGAAGATGTCGTTGACGAAAGAGTTCATGATTCCCATCGCCTTGGAGGAGATCCCGGTGTCGGGATGAACCTGCTTCAAGACTTTGTACACGTAGATCGCGTAGCTCTCCTTCCTGGACTTTCTGCGCTTCTTTCCGCCCTTGCCGGCGGTTTTAGTGACGGCCTTCTTCGAGCCCTTCTTGGGTGCGGACTTCGCTGGTTCAGGCATGATGATTCAGTCAAAGACACTCAAAATACAATAAAGCTGTGATGCTACAGGCGGGCTTTATGCACGGCTCTATGCTAATTTACAAAGGGAAGTGCGGCCTTCTCTGATTGCTAGTTTTGCTGGACCAACCCTTAGAATGATTTCATTGGCTACATTAAAAGTTCCTTGCTTTGTGGGACACCCAATCACAGGCTTTAAATGTTGATCCCGCCCATCGCCTGATATCCTGCTACCATCATGTTTCTTTGTTTCATTTTCCCGCAATTTTCGGAACGCATCGCACAGCACTATTAAATATTGAAATTACAATATTGATTCCAGTTTAATCAACTTGAAAACAGTAAGATACAATTCTTATTGCAATAGCACAGATAATATTAGCATATTAAATTGGTAAGTGTTAACTATTTAATCACTGTATATGAACTCAAAATAATTCATAATCACGTTAAACTCCACTTAATATAATTTTTGGAAACAATTGGAAACTCGTTCTTTGTGTGTAAGTGTGTGTGGCTCTTAAAAGAGCCGTTGATGTTTTTCTTCTTCGTGGACCTCTTAACCCCCGAACCCGTACAGAGTGCGCCCCTGTCGCTTCAGCGCGTACACAACATCCATGGCGGTGACGGTCTTTCTCTTGGCGTGTTCAGTGTAAGTCACAGCATCACGAATGACGTTCTCCAGAAACACCTTCAACACACCGCGAGTCTCTTCATAGATCAGGCCAGAAATACGCTTGACGCCGCCACGCCGAGCAAGACGACGAATAGCGGGTTTAGTGATTCCCTGGATATTATCGCGAAGAACCTTTCGGTGCCGCTTAGCGCCTCCTTTCCCGAGTCCTTTACCGCCTTTTCCTCTTCCAGACATGACTGTAGATACTCCTCAATCCACAACAACAAATGATAGGAATTAGGAAAACTAGTAACTGAGGAAGAGGAGTTTATAGTCAGATAGCGGACCTAGTTGAAACCACATTCAGGGGCGGTTCTATTAAACGTCACCAGTTACGCATTACCAAGTCGAGGTCAGTCTTTTGATGCTGGATACGAGTGGAAATTAATAGGATTTAAGCAATATTGATAACTTCATAATAAATGAAATAAAATAAATAATATGCATTAACTGTAATAATAATAACCACATAAACATAATATAATAACTAAATGTCGTAGCATAACACACACGTACACAAAAACACTTAAAACATCGTTCATTTCCTTGTATATACTATTGAAAGCTGGCGAATGGCTGCGCCTCCGGATTTTCCGCTCAGTCTTCCATTATTTTTCTATTTGGATACACAAAGCCAGAAAGCAGATTAAACCAGTCTTATATTTGTGCACCAGAACCCGTAATTGTTTCATAATGTCGTACAGTACGATGTAATATTTTTAACATTGAAATATTTTTAACGATGCAAAAACGGTTTATTCATAGTAGAAATAACAGTACATTGCCATTTATACGTAAATATAATGCAGCATGTTACTTCGATTGGAAAGGCTCAGAAAACTATATATATTATTTTATATTAACACCGTAGAGTACAAAGGCTTATTTTTTTTATGCTGGATATTTAACTTTAATAATGATTGGATGAATGAAAACACTCTTTCTTGGGGAAATTGGGTGGCTCTTAAAAGAGCCTTTGGTCTGAAGAGAAGCTTCGGTCAGTCTACTTGGCCTTCGCGGGCTTCTCGGTCTTCTTGGGCAGCAGCACGGCCTGAATGTTGGGCAACACACCACCCTGAGCGATGGTCACGCCACCCAGAAGCTTGTTCAGCTCCTCGTCATTGCGCACCGCCAGCTGCAGGTGTCGAGGGATGATGCGGGTCTTCTTGTTGTCCCGAGCGGCGTTTCCAGCCAACTCCAGGATCTCAGCGGTCAGATACTCGAGCACAGCGGCCAAATACACCGGAGCTCCGGCACCGACGCGCTGGGCATAGTTGCCTTTTCGGAGAAGCCTGTGAACACGGCCGACGGGGAACTGCAGTCCCGCCCTGGAAGAGCGACTCTTGGCCTTAGCGCGAGCCTTTCCCCCGGTTTTACCTCTTCCACTCATTGCGATTTAAAATTAATGACGACTTGCGAAGCGAGAAGTTAAAATATAAAGCTGGTGCCCGTTGTTGCGAGGTGATTTATAAAGAAAGCGGGACAGTCTCTTATTGGCTGAAATCTGAACATTCCCAGCCAATCAGTGATCTTCCCTCTGAACACCAAACCCTCCTTTCTGCTACTGACACTCAAACACGTCACGCTGTAGTTTCATTTAATGCCGCTAGGCTTCCTTTTAATTGGTGACTTTATTTTGATGATGATGATGATGATGATGATGATGATGATGATGATGATAAAAATGTGTGATTACAAGTTAAACACTTCGGTCATTAAGCATAATAGCTTTAGTTTAATTGTATAAATATGTAAACACACTACCGTTTAAAAGTTTGGGGTCAGTAAGATTTTTAATGTTTTTAAAAGAAGTCTCTTCTGCTCACCAAGGCTGCATTTATTTGATAAAAAAACAAACAAAAACAGTAATATTGTGAAATATTATTCCAATTTAAAACATGTTTTCTTTGTGAATATACAGTAATGTGTAATCTATTCCTGTGATCAAAGCTGAATTTTCATCATCATTACTCCAGTCTTCAGTGTCACATGATCCTTTAGAAATCATTCTAATGTGATGATTTGATGCTCAAGAAACATTTATGATTATTATCAATGTTGAAAACAGTTATTTACATTTTTATTTCATGATGCTGTGATGAATAGAAAGTTCAAAAGAACAGCATTTATCTGAAATCTAAAGCTTCTGTAACATTAAACACTTCCGTTCAAAAGTTTGGGGTCAGTAAGAATTTGAATTTTATTTTTGGGGAAATAAATAAAATAAATCAATACTTTTATTCATCAAGGATGAGTTAAACTGATCAAAAGTTCCAGTAAAGACATTTATAATATTAGAAAATATTCTATTTTAAATAAATGCTGCTCTTTTGAACTTTCTATTCATCAAAGAATTTTGAAAAAAAATGTGCACAACTGTTTTCAACATTGATAATAATAATGAATGTTTCTTGAGCATCAAATCATCATATTAATGATTTCTGAAGGATCATGTGACACTGAAGACTGGAGTAATGATGCTGAGAAGTCAGCTTTGATCACAGGAATTAATTACAGTTTAAAATATATTAAAATAGAAAACAGTCATTTTAAATTGTCATAATATTTCACAATATTACTTTTTTTAATCAAATAAATGCAGCCTTGGTGAGCAGAAGATACTTCTTTTAAAAACATTAAAAAATCTTACTGACCCGAGACTTTTGAACAGAAGTGTATGTATAATATGTATTTATGTATAATATACATTTATGTATTTATGCATAAATACTTAAGACTTGACCAAATTCATAACATTCCCAAATGGGCCTGTTAATTTGCTTTCACTTGTAACATAAAGGAAAGCCATGTCAATTTTGACCAATGAAATAACACTCTTTACTATTAACTAGTGGGTGGCTCTTAAAATAGCTTTATATATATATGGCGGGTTTCGTCTTGGTCTCGCTCTGTTTCTTGTTGAGTTTAAGGAGCGGAGGCGCCAGTCCCTTTAGTCTGGACTAGGATGACTTTATCTGTCTGTGTAACTTTTAGAGGAAGATAGATGCAAAAGATTTATAACTCAGTTCAGAATGACACCTTTTTTTTCACTGTTTCCTCCAAGGCAGAACGGTTTTAACTCTTGCTGTTGTGTATTATTTGTCTATACTGATTACACTGAATTCGAGTAGGATTGGGTTCCCTTCCGAACGGTCACTTCGTATTGCGTAGCTATACGCAGTGGGGGAAACTCCTTTTCCTCGATTTACTGAAGCTTTATGTAAAACGCATTTGCAGCTGCACAGCTAGCACACATCTGTGCTGCAGCAACTGCTTAAAGCAATGGCGCGGGCGCCTATGACAGGCTACCAATGAGCATCATTGCACGTCAGAGATCCCAAAGGGGGCGTGGCCTTAGACTATATCAGAGCCCCGAATTCGCCATTATAGTAGATATCACTCCTTTAGCGACAACTTCATGTCTCTGACTGTTTTACTGAGCTTCGCCCTTGAACAAGCCCTTCAGCCTGAGCGAGCATCTATTTCAGCGGACTACGCCCTTTCTGCCGTTTTCCCCTGACGCCGTCTCACCTGTGGTCTCTTTACGACACGAGAGCTACCGCTCCCTTACATTCTGTTCATCACGCAGAATCTTCTCCGTGATTCAGACACAACAACGCGGTTTTCATGCCTGGAGTCAACCACGCTGAAACCGTTCTCTCTCACTGCAAGAATAAGCTGCCATTCTAAGTATTATAAGAGTTTTTCTCTGTCAATCCCCCTCTGTCAGTGGTGGATTCTGAGACTCTCCCTTTCTGGAGACTCGCCTCTCAGCTGGACTAAATCTTTTCACCAAAGCGAACGAGTTCTCGTCGGCTCCACCCCCGCGTGACTCGCCCTCTTTGGCAACGTCCGGGGAAGGGGTTGGTCGGGCTCAACGTTGACCCCGCCCCCCATCTAAACCCAGCAGGAGTGCAATTGGAAGAAGAATGGCCAGCTAGTCATGTTTAATCACGATTCTAACAAAGCTATAACTGCAGTCTAGGGACCCGGTAAACCATGCACTGCTGCAAACTATCGCTGTTCTCACAGCAGCTCAAACAGTGAGAAATAAATGTTCCCCCACAGCCCCCGCTCACAGGTAGCTGGGAACGTTTTCAAATCAGTCATTAGGCCCGTTACAAGCTGCCACTCATGCCACACACTATCACTGCAGTCAGCGCGCCCGCTATGAAGCGTGCGCCGCCACAGATAGTCACTGCTCAATATCCCATGACGCTTCTTACAGCTCCCTGTCTAATTCAGGTGGCTGGAGATTTTATTATTGTCAACAGGCCCACTGCACTGCGTGCGCCTCTACCAACAAATGCCTTTTCACGGCGACCCACGTAAAGCACAAAAAGAGTATGTTTCACAATCACAACACACGGTCCCCCTTCGCTAGGCGGCCCCCTCCCAGTTGTTACACTGACTTTTCCCCAGACAAAAGCCTGTACAGTCAGTCCAACACTCAGTATGTGCACAAATCACAATGTAAGGGTATCAGGTCCCCCTGTGTTAAGCGGCCCATCCCAAACTGTGTATCAAACCCTAGCCACACGGGCATGGGCCTGCCAAGCCATCCCCGCTGTGTCGAGTTGGGTCATAAACATTATAAAGCGAGGCTACTCGCTCCAATTCGCTCACAGACCCCCAAAGTTTCAGGCGGTTGTCGAGTCTTCAGTGAGAAGCAACGTGGGTCACCTGCTTCGTGCCGAAGTACAGAATTTGTTAGCAAAAGGGGCGATAAAATTAATCCCCCCCTCGCAAACACACTCGGGGTTCTACAGCCGTTATTTTCTAATTCCGAAAAAAGACGGCGGTCTCAGACCCATACTAGATTTGAGACATTTAAATAAAGATCTCATGAGACGGCCGTTCAAAATGTTGACTATCAAACACATCCTAGCGCAAATTCGCCCGAGGGACTGGTTTGTAACAATGGATCTGAAAGATGCATACTTTCATATTCAGATAGACCCTCATCACAGGCCATTCTTGAGATTCGCCTTCGAGGGTCAAGCTTATCAGTACACGGTTCTGCCTTTCGGCCTGTCCCTAGCACCCCGTACATTCACAAAGTGCATGGATGCAGCGCTTTCTCCCCTGAGACATCAGGGAGTGCGCGTGTTGAACTATCTCGACGACTGGCTGGTGCTAGCGCAATCGAGAGCAGAGCTAATAGCTCACAGGGATTTGATTCTTGGCCATTTGAAATGCCTGGGTCTCACAATCAATGTCACCAAGAGCAAACTGACACCCAGCCAGACAGTAGTTTTTCTGGGCACAGTTTTAGACTCAGTGGAGATGACAGCGTGCCTCACACGAGAGCGCGCTCTCTCAGTACAGATGCTAGCAGCCTCGTTCAGAGCGCACGCCCCTGAGAAAATTTCAGAAACTTCTCAGTCTCATGGCAGCAGCATCGTCAGTACTCTGTATGGGATTACTGCGCATGCGCCCGCTGCAGCACTGGCTGAAATGCCGTGTGCCAACCCATGCATGGCAGTCCGGCAGCCTGCGCATCATGGTGAATCACGGTTGTTTAAGAGCCCTGATTCCCTGGCAAGCTCAGGACTGGTACCTCAAGGGTGTGACCATGGGAGTAGTTTCCAGAAGGAAAGTGGTGTTTACAGACGCATCCAACCTTGGTTGGGGTGCTCTGCACGAGGGCAAGCCTGTCTCCGGCCTCTGGTCGAGCACGGAGCAGAGCTTACACATCAACTGTCTGGAAATGAAAGTGGTTGGTTTGGCCCTGAAAGCGTTACTAACAAACCTAAAAGGCCACCATGTCCTGGTCCACACGGACAACATGTCAGTGGTGGCCTATATAAATTGCCAAGGTGGCATCAGGTCAGGCAGCCTGTATGCCCTGGTGAGAGACCTCCTTATATGGGCACAGAACAATCTGCGCTCTTTGAGAGCAATGCATATCCCGGGCGTTCAGAATCTGGGCGCGGATATGCTCTCACGGGGCAACACTCCCCCAGGCGAGTGGTCCCCGAACTCTCAGAACGTTCGTCTGATATGGAGTGTGTTTGGAGAGGCCCAACACTCATTGCAAAATGTTCTTCTCGAAGAACAGGGATGCGTTGACCCATCATTGGCCCAATCGCCCCCTCTATGCTTTCCCCCTGTCTCGATGATTCTACAAGTCACAAAAAGGGGCAGGGAGAGCGGGTGCCCAGTCCTGCTGGTGGCCCCTCTCTGGAGATCCAGACCGTGGTTTCCGGAGTTGATTCAGCTATCAGACACAGTCCCTTGGCCTGTTCCAATGAGGAAAGACCTCCTCTCTCAGGCGAAAGGAACGATATGGCATCCGCGACCCGATTTATGGGCCCTCCATGTATGGCCCCTAAACGGGTACCCGGGGACCTTCCAGGGAAGGTCCTAAACACCATCTCTGAAGCCAGGGCCCCGTCTACTAGGCGCCTATATGCTTTGAAATGGTCACTTTTTTTCCAGCTGGTGCTCGAAAAACTGTATGGACCCAGAGTCATGTGAGGTAGCTGTGATATTATCCTTCCTGCAGGAGCTGTTGGATGCGGGCCGCTCCCCGTCCACGCTCAAAGTGTATGTGGCAGCTATTGCAGCGCATCATGCCCTGATAGCTGGCCAGTCGATAGGAAGGGATGATTTGGTGGTGCGTTTTTTGAAGGGTGCTAGGAGGATTAACCCCTCCAGAACCCCTTCTGTGCCCCTCTGGGACCTCTCCAGGGTCCTGGGGGCCTTAAAGGGCCCACCATTTGAACTGCTCCAGTGGTTGATTTGAAACCTCTCTCGCTAAAGACTGCTCTCCTGTTGGCACTGGCATCTATCAAGCGAGTAGGAGATCTGCAGGCGCTCTCAGTGAGCCCTTCATGTTTGGAGTTTGGTCCAGGTGACGCTAAGGTCATCCTCAAACCCAGGCATGGTTATGTGCCTAAAGTGCTTTCAACGCCGTTCAAAGCACAGGTCATTACGTTATTAGCCCTTCCCCCCCTCTGCCGAGGACGGGGAGGTTAATCATCTCTGCCCTGTCAGAGCACTGAGAATCTATTTGGAGCATTCTGCGTCTTTCAGGCAGTCAGAACAGCTATTTGTCTGCTTTGGTGGCCGATCCAAAACCAATCCAGTTCACCAAGCAAAGGCTGTCTAGATGGATTGTGGATGCTATATCTATGGCTTACACCTCGATGGGTCAGGTTTGCCCCATAGGTATTAAAGCCCATTCGACTAGAGGCATGGCTTCGTCGTGGGCTTGGTCATCTGGTTTTCCTATTCAGGATATTTGTGATGCGGCCGGCTGGTCCTTGCCTTCCACATTTATGAAATTTTATAATATGGAAGTACCTTCTCTACAAGCGAAGATGCTTTCGGTATGATGAAGGCCCGGTAGTGCCCGGTCTTCTCTACAGTGTACTGTGCATAATCATTCACAACATATAAAACCCGCTTGCTGGTTATTTTTTAATATGCTAAATAGCCCCGATGGTGTCTGGGTTCATTAGTATATTAGGTTGGTATTGTTACTGACACATATATTTTATAAGGCCCGACAGTGTCTGGTCTAATATATATATATATATATATATATATATATATATAATGGTTCGGACTTGTATTGGGCTCAGGGGTCCTGAGTTCAGTGGCAACCAGTTACTTTTAGTGCGGCGTTTTGCATGGCGTCCCCACTGCGTATAGCTACGCATACGAAGTGACCGTTCAAAAGGGAACTACTCGGTTACTATCGTAACCTCAGTTCCCTGAGATAGGGAATGAGTATTGCGTAGCCGGCCGCACTATAGTAACCAGGTGAGTTGTCGCTTCAGTCGTGGAACCTGCTATAATGGCGAATTCTGATATAGACTAAGGCCACGCCCCCTTTGGGAGCTCTGACGTGCAATGATGCTCATTGGTAGCCTGTCAGAGGCGCCCGTGCCATTGGTATAAGCAGTTGCTGCAGCACAGCCTATGAGCGAGCCAGACGCTCAGTGTGCTAGCTGTGCAGCTGCAAATGCGTTTTACATAAAATCTTCAGTAAATCGAGGAAAAGGAGTTTCCCCACTGCGTATAGCTACTCAATACTCGTTCCCTATCTCAGGGAACTGAGGTTACGATAGTAACCGAGTAGTTTTGTACCTAATCTTGCATATTTATCTCAATATATAGGCTAATCATAATATGTTGAACACTTATTATAGTTTTTTTTCTATATGCATTTTTTTTAGGTTTAATGACCATAAAAGTGATATCAACCAATAAATGTCATCATTGTTCACAGTCTAAATGAGTTCAGTTTCTCTCAGGTGGTTTCGCAGTAACTTTATAGCAGAAGTCACAGTATGTTGTGGGTTGTTTCCAAAAGCAGCCGTTCTTATATAGTGGGTCTAACTTTTCAGAGGCCATGGGTGGGAGAAAACTGAAATTAGATTTACAGCAAAACACATCACTTACATTTTCACGTTGCAGAGGCTTCTTTCAGCTCACTGAAGATGTAGTCACTTTAGCAGCTGCTTGTAGAGCGAATGTGACTGTTAAAGTCTTTAGTTTAAAGGGGGGGTGAAATGCTATTTCATGCATGCTGAGTTTTTTACACTGTTAAAGAGTTGGATTCCCATGCTAAACATGGACAAAGTTTCAAAAATTAAGTTGTACGTCCGGTTTGTCACAAGTTTCGGGAAGTTTTTTTCGAGTATGGGCATGTGTGACGTCAGATGTGGCGGAATTTCCTTATATGGGTCCTAAGGGCACTTCTCACGGAAGGCGCGCACTCGTAGACCAGAGAGAGAAGAGAGCGAAAGCAGTACCTCATCAAAGCGCTCTGCTCGGCTTTTGGGAAGTCAGTGTCACCAAAGAAGTGGGTTTTTGGTTGCCAGGGCAAGACAACCCTGCACAGATTCCCAAAGAACCCGGCGTTAAGGGACCAGTGGATGGAGTTGTGCAAGACTGTTTGTTCCCTGCATTTCGACGATGATTGTTTTATAAACAAAGCCCAGATCGACGGATTTGAAGATCGTCTAATGCTTAAGGATCGAGCAGTCACAATGATGAAGGTTCGTGGTCATGCATTGGAACCGGGTGGTGAGTAAAACTGCTTCAAATGTCTCTGTGTGTTGTTAGCTCGGCGCGTTAGCACAGCTTTAGCTCCACCCACACGGCCCGCCTTCAGCCGCTCGTTTTTTTTTCGGAAAGACTCGGTACAGCCTATCTTTCTTTTATAAATATAATAAAACTAAAGACTTTTTGGAGATATGAAGGATGCAATACTACTCTATAGGAACTCAAGATTAACAGGAGATTGAGTGAAAATGAGCATTTCATATCATATTATCAAATATATTTATATATATATATATATAAATATATATATATATATATATATATATATATATATATATATAAAAATATATATATATATTGATAATGTATATTTCATCTGTGTTTTGGTGTAATTTAATTGCCAAAGTATTCGTTCTTGAGGTACATTTAATTAATGCGCATGAAGCCCAGACAGATTCACCGACAGAAAAACTGTTTACGGTTTACTCTAATGTATGACACAGCAAGTTTGTTTTTCCTTAATTATTAATCTCATGTCTGTATTTCTTTAAATATTCATCATGTGTCTATTTTAACCCTTTCACGCATAGTGGTCACTACAGTGGACAGCTATTAAAAAAGCATTTTTTTGAATTTGCACGGGTTTTCATGGCAAAGTTGCGCATCAGCCTCTTCATTGGACCCTGGTGCATCATCCTATAAATTGCAACCAAGTGGCAAGCCTTTGTGTTTCGATTTTTTCCCCTTCCAAACCAAGATGGCCAAGGCAGGGTCAGTCAGACGTGCCAAGTTGCTCCACAATATCCACTCATTCCTCCTAGGAGACTCTTGTAGGTAAAAAAAAAATATTGCAGCATCAAGCAATATCTAATGAGTCATATCACAGTAAAATTTTCCACATTTTGATTTTAGATTGAGAGAAAACTGATTAATCACATGTCCACTGTAGTGGACGTCATGCATCAATTGCTATATTTCAGCTACAATTCATAATTATAATGTGAATATTGTTTTTGAAAATTAAAACTTAAAAACTTAATCTGCAGTGACTTTTTACTGTAAATAAATGTATTTGTATTATTAGAATGTAATTTTCATTGACATCGAAAAAAGTCATGTGATTACATAATGTATGACATTTGTAATGCATTACTTTACTTGTTAGATCAAAAAGTAATCTGATTATGTAATGTGCGTTATTGTAATGCGTTTCTTTACTCATAACATCAAAAAGTAATCTGATAACGTAATGCATGTTACTTGTAATGCGTTTCCTTACTCATAACATCTGTTGTAAAGTTTTCTTTCATCGAAGCAGAGACCAGGAGACAGTTGGGATCGCATTCAACGGACGTTATTCTTTATTGAGAACTCCGCTGTACGTTGCTGTAGTACTTCCAACATGATCTAAAGTATTTAAATTTACATGGTGTCTTATAGGCATTTTAGGAGGAGGGACTTTTGAAGGTGGAGACAAATTCAAACAAAGCATGTAAATGAGTATACAGGCTAAGGAACCCGCCCCAGACCGGCAGTCTCAATTTAATCAGCATATCCACTCAAATGCATATGTGCTAATCCAATCAGCCAAACGATTCAACGTCTGGACTGTGGCTCTTGCTCCAAGAGCCATTAAAGACAATAGGTTACCGTCTCCATGATCTGACTCATTTAACTTACAAAGGAAAAACAGGTCGGGCAGGAATATCTTGCTGTAAACTCAATAATCACTTTCTCAGTTTATATACAATCTAAATTTAAACCTCAAATGCTAAAATCAGTATTCTTCACCGTGATGTTATGTAATGAAGCATATTTCAAATAGATTCTTAAATTTGGAATCCTTCACATCAAAAAGTAATCTGATTACGTAATGTATGTTATTTGTAATGTATTTCTTTACTCATAACATCAAAAAGTAATCTGATTAGGTAATGCACATTACTTGTAGTTAATTACTTGTTAGATCAAAAAGTAATCTGATTAGGTAATGCATGTTACTTGTAACACATTACTTTACTTATAACATCAAAAAAGTAATCTGAATGCGTTATGCATGTTACTTGTAATGCGTTACCCCCCAACACTGATCATTTCAGATCGTATCGCTAGGTTTTCTCAGAGGAGGGCTATGATAGAAATGTGCATGTCCATCTTGAACATAATCAGAATTATCAGCTAATAAGGGTAAATCTCCATATACTCTGGTGCACTGGAGGGAGCATCTGAGTGGTTTCCACAGTTGTACCTTGACAGGCTGTAGAAAATTCTGATGGAATCACGTCCTCATGTTCTGATATCATAGATACTCGAAGTGCAACTTGTATGAAGTTGTATGAAGCCAATTTGCAAAATTTTGCATTTATACTTTTTGTATATATTTTATAGTTTTCACATGATTTGATATAATTGTATTGATTAGTTTTATAAATTCATATATTTTATCTGTTTGATTATTGTCTTATATTAAATATAGTATATCTTCAGTTTAAACCATAACCGCATGCTGTCCACTCAAGTGGACATCTGAAGATCTCTTTGAAAAATTTGTAAAAAAATAAATAAAAATCAATTCTTGTTTTTCATGCCCTAAGAGCAATAAAAACACATAGGAAGAAAAAAAACCTGACTGAGGTTATCATAATTCATGCATGAAAGGGTTAAAACACTAGTCTGTGTAAGTGGCCACTGGAGGCCGCTAGAGGTAATGATTCACAGTCAGGTCATTCATGTGACTGGGTTGGAGGCTGTGAGCCCAGGATCCTGTATGGCTGATCAACAGTTTCCTCTCGCCTGATTTCACATATCCACAAATGCATGATGATGCACTGTAAAAGAGGTGAGGATTTAATTGTATTTTTTTTTTTTGTAAAAAAAACCCACTGCTAATATCTGAGATATGTGGTGACAAGTAAACGGGTTATTCCCAAATATCTACTGACCAAGTCTCTTTCCGGACACCCTGTGGAGGGTTTCAAACTTAACCAGCAATTTACCTAAAGATGATTGTGCTTTCAACAGCCAACCTATTTTATATATACATACATACACATACAAGGCCTAATAAAAGAGTTGAGCTCATAGTTGTGGTTTGACTTCTGCTCTGTTTCTGCTCTGTGGTTTTAACCAGAGTAGTGGAAACTTTTATGCACAATCTGCATCTTTAGTTTCATAAACCTCAAATTATCATCACAAGATCAAAGATTCAAAGAATGTCTGGGTCATTTTCATTGACTTCCCTTTTTTAGAAATCCAAAACCGTTAAATCTTCTCTAAAAGGAGGGCAGTGAGAAAGGGTTGTCTAAGTGATGAGAGATGTCACTTCTTAACTACCCTTTCCCACTACTATCCTTTTAGAGAATACATAAACATGGTTTTAACCCTCTAATGGCATGAATTGTTATGCTATGGTGTTCTGGGTGGTTGCTAGGTGGTTTCTAATGAATTTTGGGCGGTTGCTATGCTGTTAGGCGGTTGCTAGGGTGTTCTGGGTGGTTGCTATGGTGTTGCTAGGCGGTTGCTAAGGAATTTTGGGTGGTTGCTATGCTGTTAGGTGGTTGCTAGGGTTTTCTGGGTGGTTGCTATGGTGTTGCTAGGCGGTTGCTAAGGAATTTTCGGTGTTTGCTAGGGTGTTCCTGGCGGTTGCACACACACATACAGTAACTCACTCACTCACACACACACACACACACAGACACACACACACACACACACACACACTAACTTGCTCACACACACTCATTTAACCGAACAGACATGTCAGCTGATATTATATATATTTTATTATTATTATTATTATTATTATTATTATTATTATTATTATTATTATTATTTATTATTATTTAAAAAAAAAATAAGTAAAGGAGCAGTGTGAGGTCCAAAAAGGTAGTTTGCTGCCTGAGATCAACATCATGCCATCTTGTTGTGGACAATTTTCAGTTAATTTGTACATTTGAGTTCATATTGAGACTCTGATCATTTGAAATTAATATAGTAAAAGATTAGTGAAATATTTTATAATGAGTATCTTTGTTTACTTTCTTAGAAACAATTACACTGGTCTTTAAATGTTGACAAATTGCTGCAAATTATGTGAAATATGATGAAAACACTTTCATGATGAAGATTTTTATCTCATATTACAGAAATGATGTTTTTAATAAAATAAAAAAGGATGGAAAATATGCAGATTCTGCCAGATTTGAATGACATTAGATTACTTGTTTATTCAATCCTCATGTAAAACAAGCTTTATTAAACAAACAAGCTATTCCAAATGCATCCACTTTATCAGCAACAGGGATTGTGATGTTGACTGCAGATCGCTGGTCGACAGCTTGTGTGTTTCAGGGTCCTAATGTTCTCCAGATTCAGGCTCTGTTAACACACATTAAGGAAACTTTTTTAAAGGTCAGGACTCATTTTCCAAAAGGACCTATTAACTTTATTAACTTACTACTACTAACCCTAACCCTAACTTATAGAAGCTCTGGCCTTTTGTTATTCTGTTTCTCCAAGCATTTCTCCAGTTCCACCGAGTCGAGGCCTGTTATACTGAGAGCCGAAGCGCTGAGGAACAGAAAACTCCTTTGACCAGCAGCATTTGAGTTTTTATGGAACGACACTTTATGATATAAAGGCTGAATATTTCATTCACTGATATGTTGTAGAGTTACATTAGACACACATTAGATGTCACGTGGTGATTTCTCTTTAATCACTGTCTGTCTTCTATGTGTGACTGTGAATGAACACAATAACAGTGAGAACAATCTCCATCAGAACTGATCTGGAATATGATTATAAATATGATTTTAAGTAGATGAACAGAGCTGTGACAACTCGAATAAATTAGTAGCTAACTATCTTAGACTGGATTTCTCTTTTCTTCATCTGTGTATTTCTGTGTAGAGTTTATCTCCTCCTCCCTCATCTCTTCTTTCAAACACAGGAAGTGTGTGTTTAACACTCAGCGCTGTTAACACAGTCTGTTAATGTGACAGTATGGGCTCCAGTGCACTGCCTCTCATCTGTGAGTATTTGATCATATTCTTTACTATCTTCTGTTTTCTGTTCCTAATGCACTGTATTCAGCTGAAGATGGGATATAATAATGAGTGTTGTGTAGGAGAGTCTATGAATCCACAGTCTCACTGCTTATTGTATTATTTATTGATCAGATCTTATGTGATGATGTTGCGTGTTGATCGGATAAAGAGGTTTATGATGCATTTATCTGTGTGATAATGCGTGTGAAAGATGGAGGCAATGTGTGCATGTATTTCTGCTTTGATGTTGTAACATCTTTCTTCCTATTTCAAGTAGTTGAGATAACCCATACAGAAAAAAATATATATATTGAAATATATTTTAAAGTGTCAAAAATATATGTGGCATATATTCCAAATACATTGAAATATATTTGCATTGTTGTTCACTTATATTTATCATTTTGAAATCTATTCTGAAATATAACAAAAATATATGATGTTAAGTGTGAAATATATTTACATTTATAACATGTAATGTAAAATATATGACAATATATATGGTCATAAAATGTTTAGCTTGCTAAAGAAGGGTCGGAAATGTATTTTGATCATAGTAATTCCTCTACTTTTCCCCAATACACAACAGTAGGCTACCGTATTTCACTACTGTATTATGACACACAGCTATAATAAATACTGTACTTACATTTAAATGACTGCAATGTAAAATGACAGATAGTTGCTTTCCTAGGACTATTAGGCCACATTAGGCGGCACGTACCTAACACTAAGTGCAATTATTAGATTTATTGTTGTGTTTTATTGACATCTTTCATGAAGTCATTTAAATATTGAAAATATGCACAATATTTATGATGCAAGTATAACAGTGACACTCCAACAGTGAAGTGTTTGTTTGTGAAAATGTTAACTTTTTAAATTTCAAAATATATTTCAAATGAAACAATTTGCCAAAGTTAAAACATATATGAACATATATGTTGTTATTAAATATATTGACATAAATATATTTACATATATTTAACTAAAATATATTTATTGGGCCAATTTCGAATATTTGCATATATTCCAAAAATATATTTCTTGTGTGTCTGGGAAATCAGATGTATTTGTGTTGATGTGAGTTAGTGTTGAATGATGCTGTATCTTTAATAATCTCTCCATCAGAGACTCAGAGAGTTTGAGAACAGAGACCGAACACACACTCATCTTCTCTATCACTTCTCTTTCTCTCTGACTCTCTTATTGAGAAATAACTGCAAAATGAATTTGGCCAATTAAATTTCATTTTTCAAACAAACAGTTTATCAAACATGTAGAGCTTTTCTCAGAGCTAACTTCTCTTTTCTGAGACACGTTTCAGTTATTTTTAACCAGTTCGCCTGAACTTCATATTTAGTTGTTGTGTGAAGTCAGTTCACACGTGTGTCAGAATAACCTCAGGTTTCCAGAGCAAGTTCATGACGTCGACATATGAACATGTTCCACCAATGCTGGACAATCAGTGTCTCAGATTTTTGTTGTTCTTTTAAACATATTTATTTATTCATATTTTAGCAACGCTAATACATTTTATTTTGACCAATGTCTTGATTGAAAACTGTGCTTGAGCTTTATTTATTTAAATTGCAAATATATTGATACATGTTTAATGTGGTTTAAGAGCTTTTTCACACTAGTTTGTTTGAGAGACTGCAAGCGGTCAACACATTAACATACTGTGGTCTGAATATGGTTTGTTTTTGGGTCCTTTTAGGAGGAACTGAGATCATTTAGTGTTGACGTATGAATTATTTCTGAGAGGCGAGAGCTCTTGAAGTGCTGAAACACACGAGGTGTGAAAATACTCTTAGACCAAAAGCACGAGTAAAGAGTACTATATGTGAAACACACTTAGTGTCCAAATTATTTTTGCAGCCACTATAAAGTCATAATGAAGTTGATTGTGATCGTCAAACAGGAAGTGATGTCGTGTGTCTCAAACACTTTGGCCTGATTTGGTTCTGAAGCTCGTTTTGCTCCAGTGAAGAATCAGTGATGTGAAACTTTAATCACAATAATGTTAATATTGTCTTTTTTAACGTCTATGCAAGTGTATTTATTTATAAAGTGTGTCTTTATGTACTGTGATATAATGCATTGTGATGTGTGAAAGCTGCATGATTTTTATATTATTTATACATTTGTAATAGTGTATTTCATGTTAGGGTCAGGAACATGTAGGCAAAATTCAATAGGGAGCAAAAATACATAAATACAAAACTTAAAAAAACAAACACAAAACAAGAGAAGAACTATGAAGACAGTTACAGAAATACACTGATATCACATTTATTGATGAGTATAATGTTATATAATGTTAAATGTTGTGAAGCTCAGCGGTTCAAACTGATGCTTTATTGTTGAGCATCAGTGAATCAAACAGTGAATCAAACAGTGAATCAGTGAATCAAACAGTGAATCAAACAGTGAATCACTGAATCGACTCTCTTATCAGTTCACGAGTCCTGTGACGTCATCGTGTGTGATGATGTTAAATGCTGGAGAATAAACCATCAGTTCTCCTGAATGAGCATCACAACAGAAAAACACTTTCAGTTCATGTAGAATAAACTCTAGACATGTTTCAGTGTGTGATTTACATTGTGTTGAATGAATGGAAAAGCTTCATATCTGTTTCTTCTGCTTTTAGTGCTGATGTCCCTCGTTCACTCTGGACTCAGTCAAGGTACGGTCCGTTACTGCAGGACATTTGAGTTTTTAACTAATGTGAATTGTGTTGTAGTCGTTTATTTGTGTTCATCAGGATCCCTCATTTGTCTGTTTGCTGATGTTTTATGTCCATGTTTTGCATATTTCACAGAATCATCCTACTGTAGTTCCTTATGCTGGAAAACATTACAGAAATCTGCTATTTATTCAATCAATCAAACAGTCTTCAGTTGTAAAGTAGTTCAGTCAGATATTGATTTCAAAAGATCATAATCCTCTGTATAAAACAGAAATGAGTTTTGCACAGTCAGTTTTATTTGCATGTTTCTGAGTTTTTGCTGCAATATTAATTATTGACTGTGTGTCATTAAGATATTGAGCACCAATGCTCAGCTTTATTCATTCAGTGTGGTTTAGTTGAAGGGCTGGAAGAGAAAAGGGCTTGAGAACAGACAGACTGAAGTTAGTAAATTCAGTCAGAGAATGTCTTATAGGAAGAGAATTGGCACTCTCTGCTTACTTCCGGGTTCTGGATTGGTTGCAGTAACACGTCTCTGTCCATGCGGGGGCGCTCACAGGACAAGTGCAGAATGAATGGAGGTCTATGGCGAAAAACCCTCAAAACCCACTTTTCTCAGGATATAATTTTTTGTCTAGTAATTTGAATGTTTTATTCGAAAGAAGATGCAAAGAAATTACACATTGCTGGGTGTTAGATTTTTTAGAGTCACTTATTTGGTTTAAAAAGTCTTTTAAAATGTCAATGACGTCAGAATGCTGACGTCATTAGCAGAATGCTAGCGTGTTATGGGCAACAACAACTCAACCTGTAAGAAATCGAAAAGAAATAAGTACTCGTTCATTCAACTTTCGACCTATAACCCATGATGAACTTGCAAAACCTACAATAAAATCTGAGATTTCTCAATGGCAATCTGGTGAAAGAGACACATTTAGCCGTCTAGCCCCATAGACTCCCATTCAGTCTGCACTCGCTCGCGATCACCTCCAGTGGAATTCTAATGGAACTGCAACCAAAATCAATACAATGGGGCTGAATAGGGTGTGCCAAGGCTCTCCGTAGACGGGCTCTGGTTCAGTTCAGATCTTTAAACACTCAGACTGTGAACAGCATCATCTACTGGTCAGAACTGGAAGAGCAATAATACAAAGACATGCAGACTGGATAAATACATCAGCTTCATTTAGTTTTTACCAACACATACATTTTTGATGTAATCATTACAATTTACAAGCAAACTAGATTTTTATTTTAAGTGTTTTTCTCCTGATGAAGTTTTGAGTTCATGACAGTGATCTTGATACTGCGATGATTTTCAATATTTACTTCTATGTTTCTCAGTGAAACCTGTAGTGACGGTGAAGCCAGATCAGCCTGTGTTCAGAGGAGAGACAGTCACTCTCACATGTGTCATTCAGAGAGGAGGAGACATTCAGATGTACCGCTGGATTAGATATGGAGACACTGACTATACATATACAACAACAGCAGAGCTCAGTTTCACAGCTGATGTGTATCACAGTGGTGAATACAGTTGTAGTGGAGCGAGATCAGACTCATGGACAGACTTCAGTGATGCTGTTACACTGACTGTATCAGGTGAGTCTTCATATTCACATCTGTTGATGATCATCACTTATATAATCTTCAGCCACATCTGTTCTTATAAGAGGACTGACAATTCACTTTTTAGTAATTATTCAGTAACTGAACACGTGTGTGTGTGTGTGTGTGTGTGTGTGTGTGTGTGTGTGTGTGTTCATTATCCTCCCTTTGAACGCAAGAGTGTGTGTGTGTGTGTGTGTGTGTGTGTGTGTGTGTGTGTGTGTGCATCATCCTCCCTTTGAATGCAAGTGTGTGTGTGTGTGTGTGTGTGCGCATCAACCTCCCTTTGAACGCAAGAGTGTGTGTGTGGATTAGTATGATGTTCCTGAAATATTCTTTTAACCTAATTTGTATTAACAACTCAAAAATCCTCCTAAAAAAACTTCACTAATTAATCCAAAAGGGAAAGTTATAGTGACGCGATACACAGCAAAATCCTCAGTGTTGAATGAACTCGATGTCTAAATGTGTCCAAGAGTGTTAAAGATGAAGAAACTACAGTTTTTGTGCTAATTTAGAGAACATTATTAAAGACCAGATAACATTGAACACACAGTTTAATTTAAAAATATTTGTACATATTTCCATATATATATATATATATATATATATATATATATATATATATATATATATATATATATATATATATTTCTGTGCACTTACTGAAGTTTTTATACAAATGCAGCTTTGCTCCTTTTTTTCATTCTGTCTCTGATTATTAATGTTGAAACTTTGAGGGGCGGTTTCCCGGACTGAGATTAAGCCTAATCCTAGACTAAAATAGCCCTTTAAACCAGATTAACAGAAATCTGCTTTCTCGGTCGAGGATTTAAATCCTAGATTTAGTTTAGTCCAGAGTTTAATAAGCTGATTTCCTGGAGGAAGACTAGTTACTCCAGGACTAAATCGAGGCTTAAATTAAACCTACCAGGAGGCAGGTTTAACTTCAGATTAACATTGTGTTTCAAAGTGGACACGTGTATTACTTGGATACACACACACACACACACACACACACACACACACAATTTAATGTATGTGTGTATCTATATATATATATATATATAGATAGATACACACATACATTAAATTGTGTGTGTGTGTGTGTATCCAAGTAATACACGTGTCCACTTTGAAACACAATGTTAATTGTCAATGTTAATATATATATATATATACTACCGTTCAAAAGTTTGGGGTCAGTAAGAATTTTAATGTTTTTAAAAGAAGTCTCTTCTGCTCACCAAGGCTGCATTTATTTGATAAAAAAAAAGTAATAAAGTAATATTGTGAAATATTATTCCAATTTAAATCAGCTGTTTTCTATGCGAATTTACAGTAAAGTGTAATTTATTCCTGTGATCAAAGCTGAATTTTCATCATCATTACTCCAGTCTTCAGTGTCACATGATCCTTCAGAAATCATTCTAATATGAGGATTTGATGCTCAAGAAACATTCATTATTATTATCAATGTTGAAAGCAGTTGTGTACAATTTTTTTTCAAAATTCTTTGATGAATAGAAAGTTCAAAAGAACAGCATTTATCTAAAGCTTTTGTAACATTAAACACAACCGTTCAAAAGTTTGGGGTCAGTAAGATTTTTTATTTTATTTTTGGGGGAAAGAAATAAAAATAAATCAATACTTTTATTCATCAAGGATGAGTTAAACTGATCAAAAGTTACAGTAAATACATTTATAATGTTTGAAAATATTATATTTTAAATAAATGCTGTTCTTTTGAACTTTCTATAAATTTTTTAATAATTTTGGAAATTTGTACACAACTGTTTTCAACATTGATAATAATAATGAATGTTTCTTGAGCATCAAATCACATTAGAATGATTTGTGAAGGATCATGTGACACTGAAGACTGGAGTAATGATGCTGAAAATACAGCTTTGATCACAGGAATAAATTACACTTTAAATATATATTAAAATAGAAAACAGTCATTTTAAATTGTCATAATATTACACAATATTGCTGTTTTTTATTGTTTTTTATCAAATAAATGCAGCCTTGGTGAGCAGAAGATACTTCTTTTAAAAACATTAACAATCTTACTGACCCCAGACTTTTGAACGGTAGTGTATATATTACAAACAGACTTCCAGCATTTATTTTCTTTTATTCCATAGCTGGTGTGTGCAAGTTTATTTAGCTTGCTTAAAATAATTTTCTCTTGTTTAGTAGGCTACATTTTGTTTTGATTGCAGTCTTTTTCTGATTCCATTGTTTCCTTGGATTTGCTTCTCAGTTCCATGCAATTTTAAGCTTTTCTTGGTTCATTCCATGTTTTACAGGCAACCTCTTTCATGCTAATTCAGATTAGCACAGTTGGTTTTAAATTAATCTGGTTTATTTTAGTTCAGGACTCCATAGTCCAGGTGTAACTAATCCGTACTTAATCTGTGTTACAGAAAGCCATTTTTAAGACACGATTAACTATTCTTGATTAAGGTCTACTCCTGACTGAATTAAAACCCTGTCCGGGAAACCGCCCCTGAGTGTTGGATGAAATTAATCTTAATTCTAATGTTTGATAGACAGTTGATGAGCTTTCATTATCTCACCTGAAAATAATAATACTGTCATCATTTAATCTTCCTCATGTCGTTCTGAATCTGTATATTTTTCTTCTTTAGATTTTTTTAAATATATTTATAATGTGCTGATCGCTATAATAATGAGATGGTGAACTTTTAGAGTTTAAAAAGGACACAAAAAAAAAAACATAAATGTGTCTTAAAATAAGTCCAATTACTCTATATGACAGAAATCATGACTAAGAGAGTATTTTAGTCTCCATCATCCTGTCCAGAGACACAGTTTAGAAATAAAACACACAGTCTCTGTTTACTGACAGTTTACAGTCATCTCTGATCACTGATGTTCTGCAGAAGAAGAAGAAAGACTGTCACTGTCAAAACTCTGAACACTGTGACCAGAAACAGAGACAGAAAGTTCAGACTGTCCAGTTATTTCACAGCAGAAATACAGGATCATTTACTGAGTTTTACAGAGGAAAATAAACTACAGATGTTCGACAGAAATCACTCAAAACACAAAGGAACAGGTTTAATAATCACTGCATTTACTAGAAATAAAGTGAGTTTATAGAGAATCTTTAACCTCTAAAAGTTCTCAGCGGAATTTGAATGAAACTATTTAGTTGACATAAAATATTGACATATTTCTGTTTCTTCTCAGATTTCCCCACATCTACAGTGACTGTGACACCAGTCAGTCCTGTATTCACTGGAGAAACAGTCAATCTGAAGTGTGTGATAGAGACTTACAGTGACTGGTTCTGGAGAATTTACCAGACACAAAGTACATATTCCTGGCCACAACCCTGGAGATATGAGTGGTATAAAGGCAGTGTAATATTACAGACGTCTGATCGTTACACTGTAAACAGAGACACTCTCACTATCAGAGGAGCTACTGAGTCTGATCAGGGTCAGTACGGGTGTAAAGGACAGAGAGATAGAAGACCAAACTCATCAACATCAAGCTCTGCTGTTTCTCTCTCTGTGAAGGGTGAGTTCAACATCATTGTCCTCTTAAAATCTTTCACTACAATCTTTCCACTGATGTCTGTGAGAAAGGGATGCGCTCGACAATCTTGTGTGTCTCGTACACACTGCATTATCGGTTGTTGGTATTGGAGCATTTTTATGAGTATGAATATGACAGTATCAGGTGAGTGTGTTCATCATTTCATCACATCACTTTAGCCTGAAGACATTGAGAAGAAAAGAGTTTACTTTATCTCACACTCAGTCAGATTATGTTAGTTAAGAGTTTGTAATCATCTCTATATACAGTGACAGGCTGATTATCCGGCAGATTCCTCTCCTGCTCTGAAAGCCAGTTAGGTCCTCTCTCAACAAATCAAAAACCTCGGAGTGATCTTTGACTCTTCACTGTTTCTTGATAAACAAATTAGTGCTGTTATTAGAGGAAGCTTTTTCCATTTAAGATCTATTGCAAAGTTATTTGCTATTTGGCATCCCTTCACTGGCTTCCTATTAAGTTTAGAGTTGATTTTAAGATCCTTATGTTTGTTTATAAGGCATTGTCTGGCTGTGCACCAAGATATATTTGTGATCTTATTGTGCCATACTGTCCTGCTAGGGCACTTAGATCTTCAAATCACTTGCTTTTAAATGTGTCACGATGTCGCTACAAATTAAAGGGTGATCGGGCCTTTTCTGTGGCCCGGCCCAAACTTTGGACTCGTCTCCCTTATCATGTGAGGTCTGCTCCTTCACTGGACATTTTTAAATCTACTCTGAAAACATATTTTTATTCTTTAGCCTTTAGAAACTTGTAATTGTTTTTTTTTTATAGTGTAGTCCTGCTATGCACTATGTACAGCACCAGCTTTGCTTTGATTTTCAGATGATCCTGTCGTCGTTCTGTCTCTGATTATTAATGTTGAAACTTTGAGTGTTGGATGAAATTAATCTTAATTCTAATGTTTGATAGACAGTTGATGAGCTTTCATTATCTCACCTGAAAATAATAATACTGTCATAATTTAATCTTCCTCATGTCATTCCAAATCTGTATATTTTTCTTCTTTAGATTTTTTTAAATATATTTATAATGTGCTGATCGCTATAATAATGAGATGGTGAACTTTTAGAGCTTAAAAAGGACACAAAAAAAAAAACATAAATGTGTCATAAAATAAGTCCAATTACTCTATATGACAGAAATCATAACTAAGAAGAGTATTTTAGTCTCCATCATCCTGTCCAGAAACACAGTTTAGAAATAAAACACACAGTCTCTGTTTACTGACAGTTTACAGTCATCTCTGATCACTGATGTTCTGCAGAAGAAAATAAAAGACTGTCACTGTCAAAACTCTGAACACTGTGACCAGAAACAGAGACAGAAAGTTCAGACTGTCCAGTTATTTCACAGCAGAAATACAGGATCATTTTACTGAGTTTTACAGAGGAAAATAAACTACAGATGTTCAACAGAAATCACTCAAAACACAAAGGAACAGGTTTAATAATCACTGCATTTACTAGTGGAAATAAAGTGAGTTTATAGAGAATCTTTAAGCTCTAAAAGTCCTCAGAGGAATTTGAAGGAAACTATTTAGTTGACATAAAATATTGACATATTTCTGTTTCTTCTCAGATTTACCCACATCTACAGTGACTGTGACACCAGACAGATCTGTATTCACTGGAGAAACAGTCAATCTGAAGTGTGTGATAAACTCTTACAGTGACTGGATATATGAGTGGTATAAAGGCAGTGTAATCTTACAGACGTCTGATCGTTACACTGTAAACAGAGACACTCTCACTATCAGAGGAGCTACTGAGTCTGATCAGGGTCAGTACGGGTGTAAAGGACAGAGATATAGAAGACCAAACTCATCAACATCAAGCTCTCTTTCTCTCTCTGTGAAGGGTGAGTTCAACATCATTGTCCTCATAAAATCTTTCACTACAAACTTTCCACTGATGTCTGTGAAAAATGGATGCGCTCGACAATCTTGTGTGTCTCGTACACACTGTGCACGATCGTACATACTAATGCATCGGTTGTTGGTATCGGAGCATTTTTATGAATATGACAGTATCAGGTGAGTGTGTTCATCATTTCATCACATCACTTTAACCTGAAGACATTGAGAAGAAAAGAGTTTACTTTGTCTCAACCTCAGTTTATCTCACACTCCGTCATATTATGTTAGTTAAGAGTTTGTAATCATCTCTATATACAGTGACAGGCTGATTATCCGGCAGATTCCTCTCCTGCTCTGAAAGCCAGTTAGGTCCTCTCTCAACAAATCAAAAACCTCGGAGTGATCTTTGACTCTTCACTGTTTCTTGATAAACAAATTAGTGCTGTTATTAGAGGAAGCTTTTTCCATTTAAGATCTATTGCAAAGTTGAAGAACATTCTTTCAAGCAAAGATTTAGAAGTTGCAATTCATGCATTTGTAACATCACAATTAGACTATTGCAACTCTCTTTATTGTGGTCGTCCTTAATCTTCACTATCTCGTGAAGTGCCGTGACTACCTCAAAATGCAGCTGCAAGACTTTTGACTGGGTCTAGAAAGAGGGATCATATTTCTCCTGTTTTGGCATCCCTTCACTGGCTTCCTATTAAGTTTAGAGTTGATTTTAAGATCCTTATGTTTGTTTATAAGGCAATGTCTGGCTGTGCACCAAGATATATTTGTGATCTTATTGTGCCATACTGTCCTGCTAGGGCACTTAGATCTTCAAATCACTTGCTTTTAAATGTGTCACGATGTCGCTACAAATTAAAGGGTGATCGGGCCTTTTCTGTGGCCCGGCCCAAGCTTTGGACTCGTCTCCCTTATCATGTGAGGTCTGCTCCTTCACTGGACATTTTTAAATCTACTCTGAAAACATATTTTAATTCTTTAGCTTTTGGAAACTTGTAATTGTTGTTTTTTATATAGTGTAGTCCTGCTATGCACTATGTACAGCGCTTTGGATCAATTTGTATTGTGTTAAATGTGCTTTATAAATAAAGGTTGTTGTTGTTGATTATGATCACAGATCCTTTAAGAGTTCATTATCAGTGCTGCGTTCCAGTCCACTTTTAGACATGCACTTGCGAACTTCCCTAAGCACTTCCTTTTGGGGGAATCCCCGCCGCCATTTTGAAGTGCATTCCACTTTGTGAAGTGGACGAGGGAAGTTTATATAGACAGACCCTCTTTCCCTCGATTTTGACTGAGGGAGCAAGTCTCCTTCATATGTACACTTCAGGCACCTATATGTCCCACAATGCAGTACGATTGTGACGTCACCACAGATCTCGTCTAATCACCACCACAACAAACAACTCTATGATATATTAATTCTATTTTTTTTTTATTGAAAACAACCCAAACACCATATATACATTTTGATGATGCATTAAACAAACTCTTAAAGGGAAAAATAAATAAATAATAAATCAACTCTTTAGCTGATTCCAAGTGATCAAGGGCTTAGGACGATCCAGTTCAGCAGTTTCCGCCAGTAGTGGGCACTCGTGCAGCGTAAGCAGTGACGTACATCCGAGTGATCGAGACGGAGGGAAGTTAGCGAGTGAAGGGCATGACAATTTTGGACTAGAACGCAGCCCTGGAGAGCGGGGGACAGCCTAATACTTTCTGACTTTCTCAGTTTGTCTAAATTCACTTGGGGTTCAGAGTATTTATTTTTTCCCACATTAATTTCACACGTCTAGTACAATTATGTGGTTTTGTTTGATTAATACAGTGTAAACTTTTTTTTTCTTGATTTACCCCATACATTGTAACATGACACCTTAAAATGTGATCGGATCTAATTAAAAAAATATACAAGACAAACTAAAATATTTTGTCAAAAAATACAATTATTAACTTTTTCATATAAAATAATTGCATTTTTAATAATTAAAAATAAATATATTTTTTAGATTTACAACAAACACCACACAGCAACTACAAAGCATAGTTCAAAACATCATAATTTCTGAACATTGACTCTCAGTCAGTTTTCTCATGATTTCTCAATAAAATTAATAAAAGTGTAGAATAGAATATCATAGTTCTAATAGAGGCTCATTGTAACGCAGTGTGACAACATGCCCCGCCTGTACAACTGGGATTCAAACCCTGCTAGTGTCTTCTGCTGGTTAGATCAGCATTCAATAACTATCTCAACTGTTAAATAATAGATTGGAGATTAAAATAATATATCATTTTAAATAAACACAAAAAACAGAGATGAAAATTTAACTTAAGAAATTCACTTTTGCTATGTGTTAGTGAGGTAGTAGGGCTAGTTCATCAAGGTTTCCAGCCAGTAAACAGGATGGTGTATCGGTCAGGACACAGGAATAAAGACGAGGAGATGTAATTTCTTCTTTTAACTGTACTGAGCTCCAGCAGTACTCATCAGAACATTCAATATCCAGTATTGCCATTACAATCTGATAAAAAAAACAAATGAATCACCATTAGATACTGTCATTTAAACAGTTAGGCTACAGTACTTAAATTACTATGCAACGTAAAACATAATAAATCCATTTCACACACATAATACAAATCAGGATCATCAAACATAAATATCTCAATAAACATTGCTATGCCCCTTTAAACATAATCTACAATTACAAAAACGAGGATATTACTCTTTGGAGAAATAGAAGGAGCTTCACCTCTCTCACTGACCAGGGGTGCGTTTCCCGAAAGCCAACTGGTCGCAAGTTCCGTCGTTACCAATAGAGTTCAATGGACATTGCGATGAACTTGCGACCATAGTTGGCCAACGATGCTTTCGGGAAACGCACCCCAGTTCACATGAAACTATATTAAAGGGGTTTACAGAAGGAGCAATGGCGACATCCTCTGGCCAGACAAGGCTACTGCACAACAGCGTCCGCACATGGTCCCCTGAGCACGATATTAACTCTTCTTAACTCAATGTTATAAACGTTACTACGTAACTTAGACATCAGAAGGCTCGCACCAATTAACTTATTATTTCCTTCAGTGTTTAACAGCATAAACATTGTTCTATCGCTATAAATCTCACTCATCACGCTGGGCACATGCACGGTAATTCTATATAGAAACACAAACACAACAAAATGAGTCACTTACTTTTCGTCATTAACTCAACACATGAATATTGGAAGCTGGATCACTCAGAAGGGACCAAAGAAGCTACACAACACAGGTACGCAGGCTAAACTATGCTGTTGAACACGTTTCCGTACCCACTATCCCAGCAAACACAGAACGTTGGCACAACGTAGCCAACCTTCTAACGACGTTTTAACCACATGGCCAAAAGGTTGCTATAACTACGTTGTGTAGTGAAGGTTGTTACAGCGTTGTCACAATGTTGACATTAAACCACCGTTCAGGGCCATTGCTTAAGGTTGTGCCAAGGGTGTCTGGACAACCACTGGACTACATAATGTAGGCTACTCACTGCCCTGAAGCGCGAAAATCAGCCTTTTTATTAATTCCAACCACCTGTTGGGCTCATTGTGTTCTCATTCATCATCGAGCAAGGATACGTGAGTATTGCATTTAGCCTATATCAAACACAACCTACAACTTAAATTTCTAATGTGATTAATGTAGCATCGCTCGCACTGTTTAGTTTTTCGTTTGATTTTTCCGCTATTTAGTCTCATTCGTTTCTTTGCTGCATGGATTTGTGGATGTTTCCCCGGTGACACCTGCTTTCGGCTACTGTCCGCCATACAGACACGGTTTTGTTCATTAAATGTTCTGATCTGCCTTTTTTTTTTTTTTTTTCACAAATGTATGACTTTTGGAAGTGCAATTTGATTATATGCAGTTTTAATAAATTGAATAAACGAAACCTTCTGTCATTTTTACTCTTCTAAAGTGTAGGCTACACTTGCAAGTGTTGATAGCCCCATTAAATAATAATATAGATAAACTATAAAAAGTGTATAATTATCTAACAAAATACACCATATAAAAATATTGTCAGAACGTCGTCTCTCAGTTGCTGAATGTCGCGCAACAACGTTGCTACAGCCCTGTCGCGTCTTACAATTCTACGTTGTTAAAATGTTGTGAGCACTTAGATAGCGACGTTGCCATAGCAGAAATGCAACGTGCCAGAGACGTTGCCACAACGTAAATGTGTTTGCTGGGTATAACACACTAGCTACACACTTCCTCTACCGTAACCACAGAAGAAGAGAACCCAGAAATGTCAGAGCCTACGGTTAAATAAATGTTCAGTGATATCATCCAAAGATTTTTAAATATATTGTTGATATGAGAACTAGTAAATACACTAAGGCCACATCCACACCAATCCAGAGTTTTCCCAATCCAATCTTTTTTCCCTCGTTCTAAAAAAAAAAATACCGTAAACACGACGTCCTCTAAAGAAATATTTGCGTACGCACGAAACCACTGAAACCGACTCAAAACGCTGTAGTTCACATGCCAGACCAGTGTGTGGCGCTGTAATTCTGCCACAGAGATACACTAAAAACGGAGAAGACTTGGATTATGTGTGTAAACCTTGTGTGCTGTATACAATAATAATAGGCTCAGTAGTTTCTTCTTTATTTTATTTATTTATTTATTTATTTTTACTAATAACTTTATTGAACAACATAAACAACCATAAATGGCCTGGTACAAAATATGAAATGTCTTAATCAGACAACAGACAAGCATCATAGCATAATAAATAAAATAAAGAAATAAAACAAAAATACATTCAAGTGAATAAATAAAGAAATAAGAGGCTCAGCAGCTTCTGCGACACGAACACGTGGGGTGATGACATCATCGTTTCACAAAATACACGGATTGGCTTTACACACGAAAACGCAAGTGTGTCGTTTTCAGATTTATCCACTCTGGGACCCGGTTTTAAAAAATAGCAGTTTCAGGCTCCCAAAACGCCGGATCCGTAAGATTTACGCAGGCTATACAGCTGAACGCGTCTCCGTGTGTACGGGCTCTAAGGCTACGTTTACACGTAGGTGCCTATTTTCATAAACGGACATTTCACCCCTCTTCGTTTTCAAAAATAACATCGTGCACACGAACCTGTGTATATGCTGTCAAGAGCATGCCAAACCTGTAGTGGCAGTGTAACGAGAAGCTCAAGCCCACCTTAGCCAATCAGAATCCCGAAAATAGTCACATTCTGTGACGTCGCTACCTAAAACTCCGGTTCTCTTACGAGAGGTTCTCTCGTATTGCGTAAGTAGCTTACGCATCGGGAAAGTCTTCTTTCTTCGAGATCTGAAGCCAAAAAATTATCCTTAATTTTGTATACATTGTCAACGCAGTGCAGCAGCCGACAGACCTAGGCAGGCTGTATAAGCGTGCTCATTGGCTGCTCGGCGGCAACTGCTTAAGCCTATCGGTGAGCGCTCTGAACGCGGCAACCAATGAGGGCGCTTCGCGCCCTCCACACCCTTCTAACCGTCAGAATGGGTGTGGCCAGCGTGTATATATTCAGCGCTCATAGGCTAAAATTCTGATTTTCTTGTCTTCAGCGACGCTCTTCGCATCGCTGGATCTTGAGAGCCGCCGCCGTTGAAACCAGCGACCAGCAAGCTTAGGACAGCGCCTGAGGAAGCCGGCCGTCTTCGCCGCCTTCAGCCATCCGTGCCTGCTACGCTATCCGGCGACATATCCTTTACATTATTACTGTTTCTGTGTGTACTCTAAAAGAGCACGAGGCGTTTTTGTAAAAACGCCTCGTTTTTGCGGCTCGTGCCGCGCCCCGCTCAGCAACGGAGACCGCCACCTCTCTGCGCTCTCCGCCTGGGCCGCGGGCACGCCGCCACCGCACTCTCCGAGTGCGAAGAGCTTTCAATGTCGACCCTGCGGGCTCGACTTGAAGCTTTCGACCAAGCTGTCGCTCCGCCTGTCCCTGCCGGGCCGCGCAATAAGAAGCGCCGCTCGCAGCGACCACCGGAGACTGTTGTGACTGAGGAGCTCGCCGGAACCTCTCCCTCGAGCTCTCTCTCGCCCTCTCCCTCCCGGCCGCTCAACCGCCGGCTCTCGCCCGCGCCGCCGCCGCGTCAGGAGATGAGGCGAATGTGATAGATACCCGTACTCTCCCTCTGTTCGAGCCGTGCAACTACGCCGCTCACAAGGGATGGCAGAAGCGGACGGTCTCGGAGCGAGTTTCCTCTCCCTCTGTTCGAGCCGCGCAAACTGAGCCGCTCACGAGGGATGGCAGGAGCGGACGGTCTCGGAGCGAGTTTCCTCTCCCTCTGTTCGAGCCGCGCAAACTGCGCCGCTCACAAGGGATGGCAGGAGCGGACGGTCTTGGAGCTCTCTTTACGTTACAAGAAAGCTACTCCGTCCTCGCGCGTCACTCACCGGTGAAAGGGGAACAGAGTGTTTTCGTCCCGCCGTGGCCTGGACTATAACCTCCATTTCTCACACATTTCTCAGTCCCCTCTTAAGTTCAGGCGACTGGAATTGTTACTATTGCAGTATACGAGCCTGTTATAAATACACGCTCGCCTGCAAGCAAACGCCGTCACAAGACATGATGACGCTAACCGAGTTCTAATGTATTCTCCCCTGTGGCTCAGTGGCGGAATCCTAGACTGTCAAGCTAGAGACCGGGGTTCGATTCCCGCTCTCGCGGCAGTTAAAGTTTATGCTGTTCGCTTCTCCGAGCTCGCGGCCAGTTTTTCTTACATACAGAAAACAAGCCCGCTCTCTCCCTCGTTGGGCCGCGCAGATTGCGCCGTTCAAGGGATGACAAAGCGGACGGTCACGAGCAGCGTTCAGCGTGCGCGCCTCACTCACCGGCGAAAAGAGAAGAGAGTGTGTTAGTCTCGCTACGGCTGGACAACCGCCAATCCTCACACATTTCTCAGTCCCCTCTTAAGTTCAGGCGACTGGAAATATTACTATTGCAGTAAACGAGCCTGTTTTAAACACACGCACGCCTGCAAACAAACGCCGACGCGACACATGAGGTCGCTTTTTATATCCTCGCGCTAACTGAAAGCTTATGTGTTTTCCCCTGTGGCTCAGTGGCAGAATCATACGCTTTCATGCGAGAGATCCGCGTTCGATCCCAGCTCTCGGGGAAGATAAAAATTTATGCTGCTTGCTTCTCCGAGCTCGCGGCCAGTCTTTCTTACTTACAGAAAGCGAACCCGCCTCTCGCACCACACCTCCTCAGGGTGCTCGAGTATTTTTGAGCGTCTAAACACGAGAGAAGAAAAGACGGTTAAATCCCGCAGCCCTGCGGCTGGACCACCGTCGAAGCTTAACGCTCTGTCAGTCCCCGTTGCCACGGCTACTGCAGCTGTTTACCCCGCAGTCAACGAGCCGGTATCTACCCGCTCGCCTGCGCGCATCCGCCGTTCTCACGGCAACCCAGAAAAATTTCAAAAGAGCATAATGTCTGGTTGCACGGCTGACGCCGTATGTGTTTCTAGTACAGTGAATGTGCCCACGTTCTGTGCTCACCCCTGTACACAAGCACTATACATCCCGTGTCTCTCACAGAGCCCACTCTCATGAAGCAGGCAAAAGCCGCTTTAGTGTTAAAAGTAGGTCACGTGTCCACTTCTCCGTGCCCACACCTACTCACTGCCCGCTCTGTCACACGGCCTCGCACGACCGGTCATGTTTTAAATGCAAGTCCTGTGCCCGCCCTCGAGCGCTCACACATACTAACTAACATTTTCGCCCCGACGCCGACATCGCGCGTCGCGCCTCACACTATATGTTCCCCGTCCAAAGCCACCGGGACACTGTGTGTAAAACGGCCAGCTATCGCTACGTGCGATCCGCCGTATCTAACCACCAAGAGCGCGCGCGCCGCGCCCGCTCCTGAATGTAAGTCCTGTGCCCGCCCTCGAGCGCTCACACATACTAACGAACATTTTCGCCCCCGACGCCGCCATCGCGCGTCGCGCCTCACACTTTATGTTCCCCGTCTAAAGCCACCGGGACACTGTGTGTAAAACGGCCAGCTATCGCTGCGTGCGATCCGCCGTATCTAAGCACCAAGAGCGCGCGCGCCGCGCCCGCCCCTCCGTTTCGAGCTCTCGAGCCCGCGATGCGCGGCGATCGGAGCCCGGAGGCCATTCTGCCCCTGGCTGCACACGCAAAAGCGTGGGAAGCTATTCCAGGCGCATCAGAACGGGTGCTAAGCACAGTAAAACAGGGCTATACTCTGCAGTTCGCTCGCCGCCCTCCGCGCTTCAAGCGCGTATCGAGACCAGAGTGAATGGGGAAGTAGCACATCTACTTCGAGCAGAAATAGCTACACTTCTGTGCAAAAGGGCTATAGAACCGGTTTCCCCTTCTATGAGCGAGGCGGGCTTTTACAGCCGTTATTTCCTCGTTCCCAAGAAGGACGGAGCTCTCAGACCAATTTTGGATCTGAGACGTTTGAACAAGGCTCTTATGAGAAGACCGTTCAAAATGCTCACAACCAGACAAACTCTCGCGCAAATTCGCCCGAGGGACTGGTTTATATCTCTCGATCTAAAAGACGCGTGCTTTTCAGATCCTGATAATACCCCGTCACAGGCCATTCTTGAGATTCGCCTTCGACGGTCAGGTATATCAGTACACGGCCCGCCTGTCGACACAGCGCGCGCGCTGCATTCGACGCCTGGCCGCGTCCCTCCGGCCGGGCAGCACCGTACCTCTCAAAACATTTCAGAGGTTACTGGGTTGTATGGCCTCAGCCGCAGCAGTGCTTCGGCTGGGTCTTTTACGAATGCGCCCGCTACAACGCTGGCTGAATGCCCGAGTGCCTCACAGAGCATGGGCTTCCGGCGGTATCCGCATCAGAGTGACTCAGAGCTGCGTTTCAGCTCTGAAGCCCTGGTTAGCGGCCGACTGGTACCAGCGGGGAGTGACAATGGGAGCTATCTCACACCGCAAAGTTATCTCGACGGACGCTTCCACCTCAGGCTGGGGCGCTCTGTTCGAGGGCAAACCGGCTTTTGGCCTGTGGTCAGACCGGGGAAAAATGCCTCCACATAAACTGTTTGGAGATGATAGCGGTCGAGAACGCGCTCAGGCGTTTCCTCCCATTCATACGGGATCACCATGTGCTAGTCCGCTCGGACAACACGTCCGTGGTATCCTATGTGAACCGACAGGGCGGTGTCAGATCCAGGAATCTGTGCAGGCTGACAGAACGCCTTCTCGTGTGGGCTTACCGCTCGCTGCGCTCGCTGAGAGCCGCGCACGCGCCGGGCCACCTGAATGTCGGTCCAGACAGACTGTCCAGGGACAACATTCCCCCGGGAGAATGGTCTCTGCACCCCCAGACAGTCCAGTTTCTCTGGTGCCTATTCGGCAGAGCGGAAATCGACCTCTTCGCGTCGAAAGACAATGCTCAATGCCCGAAGTTTTATTCGAAGAGCGAGGACGCGCTGTCCCAGACATGGCCCAGCCTCCCGCTGTATGCTTTTCCTCCGATCTCCCTGTTGCCACAGGTCATTTCGAGGATCAGAGAAACGCACCACTCAGTGCTGCTTATAGCCCCGCGATGGGAAAACCAAACTTGGTACCCAGAGCTAGTGAGGCTGTCGCACTCACCCCCATGGCCGATCCCGGTGAGAAAGGATCTCCTCTCCCAAGCCGGTGGATCGATCTGGCATCCCCATCCAGAGCGCTGGTCGCTGCATGCATGGGTGATCAACGGATACCCGTTGACCTGTCAGAAGGGGTCGTGAACACGATCACACAGTCGAGAGCCCCCTCCACGAGACGGCTCTACGCGTCTAAATGGTCGGTGTTGTCTAAATGGTGCGCTACTAAAAACTTGGATCCGCGCGCATGCGGGGTCCCGCGGGTGCTCTCCTTCTTACAAGAGCTGTTGGAAAAGGGCAGATCCCCTTTCACGCTCAAAGTATATGTGGCCGCTATTGCAGCGTTCGCTGAGACGACGCGCGGCCGGGCAATGGGAAGGAATGAGCTCATTATCCGCTTCCTCAGAGGAGCTAGACGGATGAATCCCCCGCGGCCCCCCTCGGTTCCCTCGTGGGATCTGTCCTTGGTCCTAGCGGCCCTAGAGGCTTTTCCCTTTGAACCGCTTGAATCCGCGGATCTAAAGTATCTGTCGCTTAAAACCGTTTTTCTGATAGCTCTGTCTTCAGTCAAACGAGTGGGTGATTTGCACGCGCTATCTGTTAGCCCTGCATGTCTTGAGTTCGGGCCGAATGACTCGAAAGTCATTCTCAGACCGAGACACGGTTACATCCCCAAAGCGATTGGAACCCCGTTTAGGGCACAAGTTATGTCCCTCTCGGCTCTGCCAGCATCCGACAGTGGGGACAGTGATAACCTCCTATGCCCTGTCCGGGCGCTGAGAGTTTACATCACGCGCTCCGCCGCTTTCAGGCGTTCAGAGCAGCTCTTTGTTTCCTTCGGCGGACGCACCAAGGGTCTTGCCGCCTCGAAACAGAGCTTGTCCAGGTGGATAGTGGATGCGATAGCAGCAGCTTATGCCTCCAGACACCTGCAGTGCCCTCTGGGCATCAGAGCCCACTCCACTAGAGGCATGGCCTCGTCGTGGGCCTGGTCCAGCGGAATTTCTAATCACGGTATTTGTATGGCGGCGGGCTGGGCCTCCCCGTCAACATTCGTGAGGTTTTATAACCTGGAAGTTCCTGCCCTACAGGCAAAAATACTGTCAGCATAAGTGACATGTATGCTCTGCCCATTTCTCGTGTGCAGACTACGTTCATATGCTGGCGCTATTCTGGTACTATACTCAGGGTGAAGTGTTTGACTCAGACCGGCTGATCCGCTCTGTTTCCTATTTCCCGTTACGCGCTGTTGTCGGTGCTGGCCCGCGCTGCTGGCCGCCCGCATTTATTTCTGCCGCACGGGAATTTTTCTCTTCATGTGAGACCGACTATGTCGTTTTCTCCTACCCTTATGAGTGCTTATGTACTGTATGGGCTCGCTCCGCCGGCCCTACTGTTTGTACTGCTATGTTTATAGACCGGCCGCGCCGCTCTATTTCATATGCTGCATGAAGTGCATGTACTACGCTAGCCTGTCTCTCCGACCGGCCACATTTCCCAGCAGAGTGTTTTCCCCGGTTCCCCTGGGATTCATGGGCTGGATGCTCGGCGCACACGGCGTTGACAAAGGGTTCCCGATGCGTAAGCTACTTACGCAATACGAGAGAACCTCTCGTAAGAGAACGTACTCGGTTACTAACGTAACCTCGGTTCTCTCTAGAAGAGGGAACGAGTATTGCGTAACCTGCCGTGTCGCGCCACGAGCTTTTGCGCTTCAGACTGCGAAAACCAGAATTTTAGCCTATGAGCGCTGAATATATACACGCTGGCCACACCCATTCTGACGGTTAGAAGGGTGTGGAGGGCGCGAAGCGCCCTCATTGGTTGCCGCGTTCAGAGCGCTCACCGATAGGCTTAAGCAGTTGCCGCCGAGCAGCCAATGAGCACGCTTATACAGCCTGCCTAGGTCTGTCGGCTGCTGCACTGCGTTGACAATGTATACAAAATTAAGGATAATTTTTTGGCTTCAGATCTCGAAGAAAGAAGACTTTCCCGATGCGTAAGCTACTTACGCAATACTCGTTCCCTCTTCTAGAGAGAACCGAGGTTACGTTAGTAACCGAGTACGTTTTCTCTGTTTACATGCAAACGTGCAAACGAAGATTTTCAAAATCTCCACTCTGGCCGGAGTTTTTAGAACTAATCGGTTTCATTGGCGAATCCTCCGTTTGCGTGTAAACGAAGGGCGCAAATGAAGGGAAATGTCTCCGTTTTTCAAAATAACCATGTACGTGTAAACGGGGCCTCAGTTTCATCATGCTGGCATGTGTGAGTTTTAAACTGTGTGTGTTACAACTAGCTCTGCGTTAGTTTGTGCCTCGCTCACCCCTATCCTCCAGACATGTTCAGTTCATTCATGAGCTGCTGCCCTTCAGATTATCCCCTTCCGGAACAAAAATATATGGGAATATACTGCAAAATATAATGCAATATATTACATAATACATGTCCATATATGGGAAACTAGAGCTTATATTTTTCAATATACTGCAATATATGCATTGACCATATGGTGATATATTAATACCAGTAGCGGGCGGTGCATTTCACACCTAACCTTCAGTGGTGTCCCAGCTGAATTAATCCAGCTCTTAATACTAGTGATGGGGACGAGACCGCCTATACCGAGTCCGAGTCAAGACCGAGTCTTTGAAGGGTTGAGTCCGAGTCGAGACCGAGTCTTTGAGGAAGCAATCCGTATCGAGACCGAGTCTTTAGGAGTTCTTCAGACATACATAGTATTAATGTTTGGGGGGGGGAAATATATAAATAAATAAATTAAGAAGAATATCATATTCAGCATTGAAAAAAATGGGGACAAAATTAAGCATTATACTCACCAAAACTACTGATTATTTTTACATATTTTTTAGATACTATCGATTAGGCCAGTGATTCTCAACTCGGAGCGCCATCTGGTGGGCCGTGTAGGCAGTGGTAGACTACCCCCAAATATATTTATTTTTTATTTTTTAATTGACAAATCTTATTTTCTAATTATCTGATTGTTCTTATGTATTTATATGATCCAAAACACTCAAGTCAAGATGCATTATCTAAAAGCTAATTTATGTTTAAATATCACAACACCAATCACGTCACAACGTCAGATTGACTGTTTGTTCGATCAGATGCAGTAACATTACTTTACTGTAATGTGGATCGTGTTCTGAAAAGCAGATGTGGGAGTGCAAGCAAAAGCTTTGAAGTGTGTGGTGAGGAAATACGACGCTGAATAGGCTACATAGGTTTTATAAGGACAGGTAGCCTACTGAGACTAATATATATATTACAAAAGTTTATGGTTTATCAGTTTATGGCGAGCAATATTTTATTTTTTAATGCGTTACATACACGTGAAATATGCGTTAAATACGTGTTGTTTGCACGTGACAAATCAGTGCGTTAAATACACGTTTAATATGTGTGAAATATACCTGTTATACCTGTCCTGACCAACAAGCTCTAATTCTAATCCTGTAAGTCTTAAATACTTATATATAAAGTCTTAAATACCATATTAAAATACTTTAAGTCTTTAAATTCATTTAAATTGATATCACCTGTGTACCTAATTAATTCAATTCAATTCAATTCAAATTTATTTGTATAGCGCTTTTCACAATACATATTGTTTCAAAGCAGCTTTACAGAAAGTGCATTTCAGAAATGTACACAGAGAAATACAGTTAGTTAATCATGTATTGATTTAGGGCATAAACATCGCCAGCGTCGAGTCGTCTCTTCACAGGCGCCGAGTCGTCTCTGCACGGGTGTTGGAGAATCTGTAGTTTTCATGAGAGGCTGGATACAAACTGGAGCTGACGATCTGTATTTACCTCGGGACTAGCGTCCCGAGATAACAACAGAAAAGCATATGGGAAATAATTAGCGTAGCTGCTGTTCGCAATATTAATGCATTCAATCTGATTCAACTGTAGTATAAAATGTAAGTATTATGTGAATGCCTGGCTGAAGAGATGCGTCTTTAATCTAGTTTTAAACTGGGACAGCGAGTCTGAGCCTCGAACAATATCAGGAAGGCCATTCCACAGTTTAGGAGCTAAATGTGAAAATGCTCTCCCTCCTTTAGTGGACTTAGATATCCTAGGAATGACCAGAAGCCTCGAATTTAGTGATCTTAAAGAGCGCGATGGATTGTAGGGCGATAGAAGTTCCGTTAAATACACGGGAGCTAAACCATTTAGGGCTTTATAGGTCAGTAGCAATACTTTGTAATTGATACGGAACTTTATAGGTAACCAATGTAGAGACGACAGAATTGGTGTTATATGATCGTATTTTCTTGATCTAGTAAGAACTCTAGCGGCGGCATTTTGGACTAACTGTAGCTTGTTTATTGAGGATGCAGAACAACCAGCTAATAAAGCATTACAGTAATCTAGTCTCGAGGTCATGAATGCATGAACTAACTTTTCTGCATCAGAAACAGATAGCATGTTACGTAGCTTAGCAATGTTTCTAAGGTGGAAAAAGGCTGTTCTTGTAACATATGAAATATGATTTTCAAAAGACAAGTTGCGGTCTAATATAACACCCAGGTCTTTTACTGTAGAGGATAAAGTAACAGGACACCCTTCTAAATTAAAGTTGTATTGTAAGAGGTTTTGTGGGCAGTTTTTTGGACGAATAAGTAATACCTCCGTTTTATCTGAATTTAATAGCAGAAAATTACATGTCATCCAGTATTTTATATCTTTAACACACTCTGTTAATTTAGATAATTTAGCGTTTTCATCTGGTCGTGATGAAATATATAATTGAGTGTCATCAGCATAACAGTGGAAATTAATTCCATGTTTTCTTATAATATTTCCAAGTGGCAGCATATATATTGAGAATAGCAGAGGGCCTAACACAGATCCCTGCGGTACACCGTAGTTTACTGACGTTATCTTCGATTTTTCCCCATTTACGCAGACAAAATGGTAATTACTGTTTGTCTGATGAGTGCCCAATCTCTGAACAAAAAGGTTTCAATAAGCGCCGTCTGCTTGTGACAGCTGTAAATGTAAGCAGAACTAAAGCTCACGTTGTTTTCCAAAGACAGATATTGATAACAATGGTCTGTATCTTAAACCTGCATTGATTGCTTTCCTCCACTGTAACTGATTTCCCCACACACACGTCAATGCTTTGATGTTAAAGCTAGAATGTCCACTTGTGTGTTTATTTACTAAAAGGAATGAGTGGAGAAAAACAAGGCAATTTTTATTTTTATCTAAATTTTCATAAAACTGCTATTTAAATATATTATTTCTATAGGCTATACAAAAAAAAGACAAAAAAGTACACAATAAATAGGCTGAATAAGCTGATCTATAGCTTGTTAAATGGCCTCGTCTATGAACAGTACACCCCCCTGAGCTCACAGAAATGGTTAGACCCAAGTCTTCAGCAGCCAATGACACTGACCCGTTCAAACTGATTTTTACTGTGTATTTCACGCATAGTTTATGTGTATTTAATGCATATTTCACGCATATTTAACATGTTAAATACGCATTGTTGACGTGTTAAAATTCACGTGTTTTTGGCCCTCTTGGCTTTCCATAGTCCGGTGTGAAATCCCCTTAAGCTGAAGGCGCAGTGTGTTGAATGTGGAGAAATTTTGTCAATTGAGGCGCTAAAACCATCAAATCTACTGAGATATTTGAACTCAAAACACCCGGGCTGTGTTGGGAAGCCAAAAGAATATTGTTTTAAACATGTTAATATCGCTAATTGATAAATTATACTTACAGTATGTAAATTGGGGTGAATGAACTTTGTTGAACATTTCTGCTAATGAATAGAGAGAATGTTCCCCTCTAGTGTGTCTGGCCTGTTGTTACAGGTGTGTTAGCCTGTTATTGTTACTGAGTAAACCTGACAAGTGTGTTTTATATACTGTAAGGACAGTTTTCATCTATAGCTGACTTGAGTCTGTTTCAGTGGCGTAACAGATTAACAGCAGAGAATATCATTGCACTTTCTGAATTCTCTGTTATTCTGTGTTCATACTATCATATTTGGAAAGGTGATCCTCAGAATGTTTTTAACAGTCATTGGTGGGCCATGAGTTGCAGAAGGTTGAGAACCGCTGTATTAGATAACATACTAGTACCTTATTCTTTAGCTACTAGTGTGAGCAAGTGCTCTTTCTGTGGTGGAGTTTGAGAGGGATTGACTCATGACGGTCAAGGGAACACTGTGGTGACTAGTTCAGATTACTGGTCTGGATTGGTACAGATTACTGGTCTGGTGCGCTCAGATAATCCACGGTATATGAAACCCACAGAAGAATACTGACCGTCATGGGGAAATCTCACAGTCAAAATAAGATACACCGGTGTTTTGTCAGATGAGAAGTTTATTTACTATTTTAATTCATTTTACTCTAATTAATTTTATAACTGTATCATTTATCTCTTTTAATTCCTTTTATAACTGTTTTAATTTCCCCTGCTTTTATTTTGTGTCTATTTTCGATGCAAAGCCCTATGAACTGCTATAGTGTGATTATTATAATTCCTTTGTAAAGCTTTTGAATAACTGCTTTAATTTCCCTTGCTTTTATTGTGTGATTATTTTTGTTCCTCTCTATGTAAAGCACTTTGAATTGCCATAGTGTATGAAATGTGCAGTATAAATAAACTTGCCTTGCCTTGCCTAGTACTTATTCTTTAGCTAGAGCTTATTTAGGTTCTAGTGCACGTTGTTAGATTTTGGTGTATTTGGCCGAGCAGTCGTTTGGGTGGCTCGCCAATGTATTAGATTTATCCAATACATAAAATAAGTAAGCTTGACCAGAGTTCTTGTTGGGAGAAGAATTTTTTGAAGGTTTGTAGTGTAGCAGTCCTTCAGCAGCGATGTTAGCATGTCGCCCTTCAACAATCTTAACCCAAAGTTCTGTGTCTGAGACAGAACTTTATGAAGACAAAAGGGCTACAAACAAAGGAAAACTGTTAGGACCTCCCACAGGAGATCGATCTATACTGACACTGTTTTCAGTTGATTAAATAAAAAAGTCTAAGAAAAAAAAAATAAGAAAAGTCACAATGTAGATGAATCTGATGACTGAAAATACAAAATCTTTCAACGTGATGGTACGTCACAAAGTTGCATGAGTAAATATATCTGCAATATTATATTACACATGCAGTACCATATCTGATCACATATACATAGATATATTATGATTGATAGAATAATGTTGGTTTTCATGTCAACAGTTCAAAAGATAAAACTAATTCAATTTTATGTGGAAAAAAGGTCTGAAAAGGTTTTAAATATAATGAAACAAATGATGGATTCTTGATTTGTGATGTGGCGGCGAGCTGTAATGCACTGCACATACATGTTTTTTATGTGTTTATTAGAGATTGAATTTAAATCAAATACTGCTAAACCGCCCATACTACTTCTGAATAGATCTCTTTATAAATTGTATGGAAATTATGGAAATGTATGCTTCAGATCACTCTAAACATGTATGGAAATGGAGGTGTCCGTATATGGTCATTAACAGAGCTTGACTGACATCTAGTGAAAAGGTTTGGTACTGCGCCCAAACTAAATCTCACTGAAAGCTCATTTTTTTAAACGTTTTTTATATATATATATATATATATTTTACATTATACATTTTCATAAACTCAAACTTCTATAACTTTTTTTCCTGTTTCACTTTCATGATTTTCACTTCTACAATAATCTTCCAAATGTCTTCTTTAAAACAAGAGCAGTCATAGGTCTATATTCCATCATTCTTGAATTACCACTATATATATATATATATATATATATATATATATATATATATATATATATATATATATATATATATATATTATGTTTAAGTTTGGATAGTGATTTTCATGTCTCTGTGATAAAGAGGGGTGACAGTGAAGGGGTAATGTGGAGCTCAACTCTTTTCTTATGCACTTCTGTATCAGCCACATCTGTTCCAATAAGAGGACTGAAGCAATTATTTTAATAATTTAAATGCTCATTTATTTGAGTCTTGAGGATCTGAATCTGTTGTTGTTCTCCTGCAGATCTTAAGCCGAAGCCTGAACTCACATCAGATCCTGCAGGAGCTGCACTGACTGGAAACACAGTGACTTTGACCTGTCGCATGGATCCGTCCACTGGAAACTGGGACTCTTACTGGTACAAACACACACTGAACCCTGAGACAGAGAAGACAGAAACAAACTCCTACAGCCTGAAGATTGATTCAGTGTCTGATGGAGGCCAGTACTGGTGTAGAGCTGGAAGAGGGAAACCAGTCTATTACACACAATACAGTGATGCACTGTGGGTAAATGTTACAGGTGAGAGAGACTGTAGTGTGTGATGCAACAAATACAGACCAGAGACAATATCTACACAACTTCTGAAACTATAAATGCAATAATCTGTGTTTGTACAGTGAGTCCTAAAGCTGTGCTGATGGTACGACCTGATGAACGAGTGTTTAGAGGAGAAACAGTCACTCTCAGATGTGATATAAAGTGGGGAGGAGACACTGAGTGGACATACAGATGGGAAATAGAGGGAACCAACAACCAATATAAAAACACTGTCAGCCGAACCTCAACACAAGAGTTGAACATCAGCAGTGTTGATCTCTCTCACCGCGGTAAATACACCTGTACAGGACAGATACACACTCAAAGCTCTCAGCGCAGTGATGCTGTTACACTGACTGTCTCAGGTGAGTGTGTGTTTGCTGTGATCAGCTTCTCCATCAGTTTCTCTACGGCTCTGTAACTCGTGATGTTTTGTTCAGCTGAAGCTCAGGCATCAGTGCGAGTGTCTCCACAGCCGTGGCTGACTGAAGGAGAATCAGTGACTCTGACCTGTGAGGTTTCAGGCTCCTCTAAAGGCTGGACGTTCAGCTGGTTCAGAGATCATGATCATCTGTCAGACAGCAGCAGAGGAGCTTGAGGATCTTACACTCTCAGTCCTGCTGCTCTACAGCACACAGGAGTTTATACGTGCAGAGCAGAGAGAGGACGACCAGCCTATTACACACACAACAGCAGCTCACACACACTGTGGATCACTGGTGAGGGTTTATGCTTGTGCTCATCCGGATCTGTGTTTCACTGCAGTCTCTGTGCTGTCAGTTTTGATGGAGATTTTCCTCTTTTCAGGAGTTTCTGCTTCAGTGTCTCTGGTCATCAAGCCCAGCAGAAGTCAACACTTCTCATCTGACTCTCTCTCTCTGAGCTGTGAGGATCAGAGTAACTCTGCTGGATGGACAGTGAGAAGATACACAGACAAAGACACACAAACTTGTGCAAAACAAACAGGATCTGGATGTGTAATGGACTCTCTCAGCACATCTGACACTGGAGTGTACTGGTGTGAGTCTGAATCTGGAGAGAAACGCCGTCCTCGAAACATCACTGTACATGGTGAGTCCAATCACGCTTACAACTATATAACATAATAAATAACAATCTGTTCAGATTAAAAATTATTATAATTGAGAATTCAGTCATGTGATTATGCATTAAACTAACTGGAAAAATCATATTTTTACCCCCCAGCACATTGAATATCAAGATTTCAACTCTATAATAAAATAAAATACACTACATTATCATTAAGTATTGGATTATATAATAACCCTTATATTTTCTATGTGAATATAATGTAATTTATTCCTGATCAAAGCTGAATTCTCAGCATCATTACTCCAGTCTTCAGTGTCACATGATCCTTCAGAAATCATTAATATGATGATTTGATGCTCAAGAAACATTTATGATTATTATCAATGTTGAAAACAGTTGTGCTGCTTCATATTTATGTGGAGAACATTTATTTTTTCTTTGATGAATAGAAAGTTTGAATAACAATTTATTTGAAATATAAAACTTTTGTAACATTATAAATGTCTTTTTTGATCAATGCATTTGATAATGCATCCTCGCTGAATAAAAGTATCAGTTTCTCAGATTAACGGTAGTGAACATTTTGACCCTCCAGATCTTATTAATAATTGAAGTATGGCTCTGATTAATACAGCCGGTATCGTCACTACATCTGTTGATGTATTTCTTGTGTTTGTAGACGGTGAGGTGATTCTGGAGAGTTCTGTTGATCCTGTGATTGAGGGAGAGACTCTGACTCTACACTGTTTACATCGATCTACAAACTCCCCGATCCTCAGCGCTGATTTCTATAAAGACGGATCACTGATCCAGAATCAGACGACAGGAGAGATGAGCATCACTACTGTCTCAAAGTCACATGAGGGTTTCTACTACTGTAAAACAGAGAGAGGACAGTCACTCCACAGCTGGATCTCAGTCACTGGAGTCTTGAACGGTGAGATGATTTAATGAGAAACGCCACACCATTATTATAGACTATTATATATTATAGTCTCTGGCTCATATTTCTGCTGGAGCAAAATCAGTTATTGACATCAGTGTTTATTGTTTCACATAAACGAAAGCATAACCATCAAATCACATGCAAAATATACTTGTCATGTACTGTCGGAGACATGAAGGTTGAGGATCCAAACACAGTGTTTATTAGTGATGTTACGTTCTGTGCCGAGGCTTCGGAGTGTGTGTCGAGAAATCCCGGAAGCTTTCAGTGAAGCTTGTATCGAGGTGTGTATCGCTTTAGTCCAATGACGTCATTGATGACTGGTTCAGGAAGCGGTTCGAAACTTGGCGCAATATTTTGACAGATATATAAACTCATGCACTGTTAGACTTTTCTGTAATTTCTACAGTTATTTACTTTAAATCCCCCAGTATTATACTGCTATTTCTCTTTACAGTAAATAACTGTGATTCCCATTGCATCATGGGAATTTTCTGTGACGTCTAACACCACATACAGAGACTTACTGTATTTTTTAAATTTGCTGTATACTACTGTATTTGACGTAACTGCCTCTCTGGCTGGCAACATTCCACCGTGCTTTTTATTTCCTAATTTTTGCCTTACACCTCGTGTCTACAACGCTATAATAGCCAGAGGCTGTCTATATTGGACACATTGAAGCGACCGGACCTTTAAATGCAAACCTGTTTGTCCCTTGTCAGAAATAGCGCGAGCGCTTGGACTCGTATCGGACTACGTCAGAAATATAACGGCCGCGGCGCATCTGTCTGGGATTTGTCGTGTCGCGTCAGAGCATGCAGTGTAGGTAATGGGGTCTGTGTTTTGATGGATCGCGACGTTCGTGTCTGGCCCGGGGAAGAGACGGAATTCACTTCACCGAGAGAGAGAGATCAGCAAGCAAGGTAAAAAAAAAAAAAAAACCTTCTGTGTGCGTTGACAGGATTGTGCCCAGTTTAACCTATGATATAACGTTAACGTTAGCCTAACGTTACTCGTCGTCAACATGGCGGTAACGAACTTTACCATGGTAACGTTAAACTGAGCTAACGTTCAATTTTACACACTTTGTTAGATTGAATTGTGAATATGCCAACGAGCAACGCGTTTACATAAACAATAAATGTGAATAAACGAATGTGAAATTCTGTTTATAGCCTAATGTTGGCCTACTGATGAGAACCTTTATAGTTTTAGCATTATTTTTCAAACTATACCATATTATAGTTTTTTTAATGGAATTTAATATTTACTTCCATTTTGTGTTTAAAGGCAACTGCAACAAAGCGCCAATTCGCGCCAGACTTCTAGCAAGATTCCAGAGGTAAGTTAGGCCAGCCCAGATTTGTGATATATTTTGAGATAAGTTTGCTGAAGTGATTAGCATACGCTATGTGAAAATTGCTTTGAGCCACTGGTGCAGACTAGGTAGAGTATCTTATAAAATCTCTATAAACTTTATATCAAATAAGTGACCTTTGCATTATGTCTAATTTTATTACACAGCAAATGAACCAATCAGAAGATGGACCATTGTCTTTGTTCAGTCTCACCAGATAAACGTATCCAGGTAAACACTGCAGTAAAACTCCCAATAATTCATTCATACCAAATCTAGCATTCTAAACAACTTAAGTTTATATTTTTGCATTATTTTGATATGTTATTAGCCAGAAGACTCTACCATTGCAGTCCCACCTGACTAGGAAGGTCCTAATATCAGCGCACAGGTGGGTTATACTGGAGGAAGGAGAACGATCATCACACAGTGATTTCTTGCATGTGTCTTACTGTGTATTTGTCTCAAACAGGGACCCCTTCATGCAGACAAGCTAAAATGGGCTAAAATCATCGATTTCAGTCGTTTTTTCTATGGATCTCAGCATTTTTGGACAGAATTTAGGATTTGTAAGTATTAAAATTTAATCTGGCATCATTTAATTTAGTTCTTTTGTATGCTATTTATTGACAAAAGCTGTTTACAAATATATATTCTTAAGTTTTTGTGAAAATAATAAATAAAAATTAAAAAAGGAGGTTAAAAATAATGTGACACTAATATTCTCTCTCTCTCTCTCTCTCTCTCTCTCTCTCTCTCTCTCTCTCTCTCTCTCTCTCTCTCTCTCTCTCTCATATAGTTTTGGAACCGGGATCTTCTCTGAAGGACTGAGTACATTTGTGTTTGTGGGCACGCATGCTGACCAGGGAACATTCTGATGTTGTCAATCAAGTTCTGAACAGGAACCAATCTTTGGAGAAGTTCATTTATTCACAAAGGTGGACAAAAACATTGTGTTGGCTTTTTAAAGATTATTTTGATGATGATTTTTACTCCTATGCTGTAGAAAAGATGGAGTAGACAGTCAGACATTGATAATAATAAGAAATGTTTCTTGAGCATCAAAGAGACTTCTTTCAAAAACATTAAGACACTTAAATACTTCCTTTGGCCACCAGTGTACATGAATCCAACACATTTTTGGAAATAAGTGAAATTATTTTTAAGGTGGGGTTATGTGTCTTGTATTGTGAAAAGAACTGTGTTTTGTCCTGTTTTGGACATTTCCTTTTTGAATGCTTAAAAATGTATTTATATTCTGCAGTTTTATGAATGTAATGGTTGATATTTCATTATAATACTTGTATAAGCTAAACAACCAATGACTCTTCATTCATTTAGTCAAATGCTAATGTTTTGTTTATGGTTTTATGTATGTTTTCAAAAATGTTTGCAGTGAAGGACAGCACATAATGTGTTAATTTAACACGTTTACACATCTTTGTGCTAACCTCTCTGACATATTTACTTTGTTAAAATCATTAACGCAATGAATGAGTTAATATTAACACAAAAAAAATGTTGTCTCTAAACTCACCCATTAATGTGTAAAAATTTCACACATCATTTCCAGCATTGGCATGTTTATTTTGTGATATATCTGAAATGTTTTAAATAAAAAAATGGTATTTTGTGATTACTTTGTCTAATTGGTTTGTATGAAAGTAGTACTTATGTAGGATAAAAATAAAATTAATCATATATCAAAATTATCAAATCTAATTTATATTTAGTACAAATAAAAATAATTACAGTAGTGTACTGATTAGCTTCGTTTTTACAGTAATGCACTGTACTGATTAGCTTCGTTTTTACAGTAATGCACTGTATTTACACAAAACTGAAATACGGTTTGGTACTGTAACTCTTAATTACAGTAACTTACTGGCAACAGTGTTGCCAGTAAGTTACTGTAAAAAACCCTTGAAAAGTCTAACAGTGTGGTTTAAACCCAGCCAGGGCCGTCGCTAGTGGGGTGAAAGGTGGTGACAATTATAGGGGACCCCACTGCCCACGGGGCCCCACAAAATCCTGCAGTTATACTATGTAGTCCCCTGTTGTATGAATAATTCTAATATTTATATTAGTTGTATGCCTGAGATTTAAATGAAAACCACAAAATCATGCAATTTGGTTAAATTATTTTTTCCAAATATTCTCTTACCTCCCTATAAATGGTTTAGTCCGATCTAAAGTATTTATTAATTATTATTCAGTCAGTGACAAACATCAGATGGACCCAATAAAATTGTAAGTCCCACCCCAGCCATGAACAGAACCAATCAGAGTTGAGGCGGCAGTGCCTGAAGTTAACCATGAACTTGGTGGAAGAGCAGGAGACTGACTGACAAAATGTCGGGGAAAAGAAAACATGAATCGGGGAACCAGAAACGCCATAAAAAGAAGGAGAGTGAGGCCAGGAGAGCTGTTGTATCCCAGTCGATCAAGACGTTCTTAAAGACAGGTTGTAGCCTATTATTATTTCGCTGGGAATAAGAAAACTACCGTCTACAGCCTGCCGGGTCCTTTCACTTTTCATTATTGGTCCGCACCACAATTGACCGATAGCCTGGCAAGCCAGACCTACATCAAGATGTTAGGTCTGGAAACTCACCACAGTCACGGCTCAATCCGAGGGGCGGGATAAACGGCTGTCTTTCAAATTCCCTCTGCATGCAATAGGACAGCGCTTCAACCAACCAGAGCGTGCCGTTTTCCCAACAGCGGAGCTAGTTGATAGATTCAACTTTTGCCATATCTGGCCGGCAAAACTACGAACACATCTTCCTTTTTTTAAGAATGACTTAAGTGCCGTTCTATGCTCTTTTCTCAAAGAAAAACCTAACTCCAAGTCCTCCAGAGTTGCGGACAAAGCCAATTTGATAGATGTTCGCCAGCAGCAACTCTTCTTTGTTTTCAAGAGGCAGGTAACCGTCGCAACTCTGTCGTCATTATGTTAAGCCCGCCCCGCCTACTCTATAGACGACGTGATTGGCCTGACCCAATTTAGGTTTTTGCAGCTCGAAAGTCAATGGAGAGTTGCTAGACTGCCCTGGCTGCAAAATACATTTTGCTGCCGCTAGGGTGCGTCTAGATTTCTAGGCTAATCGACCGAATGATTACGTTGTCAAAATTCCTGTCTTTTTACACTGTTGTAAATAGAGTTAAAAAATTTACACGAGTCACGACGCATTGCATTATGCACCTGACCTGCCGGCTGATGATGTATTTATCACATCAATAAAACACTGTAGCCACATTGGCTATGAATCATGGCTCATTGAATCAGAACATAAACGCACATTCCTTCTTGCTGTCCCACTCTGAACCCCCGAAGGTAAATCAGTTGTGTTGGCTCCAGCTAGTCGGCAATAAATGGTCCTTCGCGACACTTAATTGCACCTTGGAGGATAAGTTCTGCATTCCAAACCCCCCTTCCCCTCTCTGGACCACAGAGAGATAACGAAACTTGAAACTTTCTACACAAACACACACACACACACACACACACACACAAACATCCTCCTATAGAAATATAGTTTTAATGTATGTAACTCAGATTTGGGTTTGACCTTCCTGTAAGCATGTTTTATTAATTCGTTTGATCATAAAATTATGATTTTCTAGAGGTGTGGTTTTGAAATGTATTCTTTAATCAATAGTGTTTTAGTTAGAGAAGGTTCACTAACATTCTCTGGCAATCCCTTCCCCCCTGTGTTGAACTATGTTTTATTGCCTAATGGAATGTCCAGCAACAGAGATTTTAGGAGTGGAGCAGAGTTAGTGTTAATCTTTAACCCTACTTAAATCCTACATTTTCTATATGTATAACCATTGAAGAAATATGTAAACCTGAATGTAATTTCTCTTTTCCACGATTGTTCTTCTCTGTGATGGGTTTTTGTATTCTTGTAAACCTTAAAGGAATAATGTTTCAGATGTGCACCCTGTTGCAATCATAGATATGCCATGTGGATCTTTTTAAAAGTCCAATTTTCATTTCCATTTGTAAATGTACATCACATTTTGGGTTAATCTTATTCCCAGATTGTTAGTAGAACTCTTAATGCTTATTTTACAGAATTTTCATTTCTATGCCGTAGCTTTTAAACATACCAAATGTGGTCTTGAATTGAACCTCCATATACCCGTTGGAAAGATATGGGTACCAAATTATGATAAAATGCATTTTACGGCAGTTATAATTGTTTAAAGTAGAAATGGCATGATCCTAAGACTGTCATTGTGCAAAAGGCCACTTATGATAATGTCAGAGCACTATTGCGCTACTCTATTGAGACTCTTATTATGAAAGTCTCTGGCGCGAGCAACCGGAAGAGACACTGTTCATTCAGTACGGCGCGAACAGCAGATTACCTCAGCAGCTGTCCGAAATCTGTTTGCCGCATTCAGGAACGGCTGAAGACGTGCGTCACTCTGATTAGATGTTTCTTGTGTTTGTGTGCGTCCTATAACGAGTGAGTACTTTACTTCTTCAATGTTGATTGATGCTCGTTATCTGTAATGAGGCAGTGATCGGCTGTATAATGTTACATGGCAATGTTAACTAATCCGTGCCAGCTATTATAACTTATGTGTGGATCTTCCAAGTTCAGAATTATAATGTTAATAATGTTTTAGTAAATAATGTAGATAAATAGTGAAAGTAAATGTGATGGAAATGTTATATCAGGTGTTTATGGATCATTGTCATTGTCTGAAGGGAGCAGCCTATAGTCAGTATGTGAATGATGATTATTTGTACTGATGTTGCTGTTATTTGAGTATTGCTCTTTGTGTGTTGCAGAGAAACCACACACTCTCATAATACTGTACATCTACATCTCAACTACGAGCATGCCAAACACGTCCAAGTCTGTTAATGAGTATTCAGCCCGCTTATGAGCCAGTTCTACGTCAATTAAAGCAGGACTCACTGACTGTGCACCTACTAAATCTAAGTCTCCACTAAATGTGCTCAACCTGCTCACGCATTGGGTCATTGTCCCTTTCAATCCTTACATGTTATCGGCCATCATCTTCAGGGTCAAGCAAAGCCAGGATCCATTCTCTCTGCAGGCCGTCAAGGAAGCCCTCCACAGTCCACTGCACTGTTTAGCTCAAACTCCTTCTTGTTAATGCTCATGTAAAGGCTGACTCCCTCTCCTGTTAATATTTCATACCAGTGAAAATAAAATCAGTTCAAAATGATGCTTCTCTCTGAGGTGTTCTGACCGACACACCTGGTTCACTGCAATCAATATCAGCCCTTATCATCTTTAAGAGTAGCCTTCGCTACAGTCATAAAACATGCAAATCGAACTCCTAAGTGAGACAAAGGAAATTTCTCCCGCCTGGAATTTCGCGTTCCAATTGGCCCAAGCGCCAGGGAGGAGGGAAATTTCGGTACCCTAGAAAAGCGGTTACACTCCGCGTTCCGTTGAGTTGAGTTCGGTATTTTCTTTCGTCTTGTTTGTTCCTGCTTGTTCGAACCCTCCTCATCAGGGAGACCATCAATGGCTCCCGTTTAGGGGGCTTTATATTTTATTTTCTTTAAGTCTTTTAGTTTTGTTTCGTCTTCGAACTTCAGCCGACAACTTCAACTCAAAGGAAAAGACTCTTTTGAAAATCCCGCGGCGCGCGCTCCTCTTCATTGAGGACGTGCACGAGCACTGCGTCTGAGGAAATTCCTGGCTCCATGGGACCTAGGGAGTCCTCATCTCCGTTTTATTTTCTTTACTAAGTTTTATTTTCATATACGTTACTCCCTCCACAAAGGGAACTGAACTCTGAATCATGTTTCTGGCCACTTCACGTTTCAGTGAACCTTTAAACTGCGCGCGAGTCTGCTCGCCCCAAAGACACGAGGAAACACGCCCCGCTCTGAAAGGAGCTCTTCTTCAGCAAATACAAAGAGAACCATGTGCCATGCAAGTATCGATTATTGAATTGAACTTACAATGTGATTTCTTTGTTGTCTCTTACGGGTTACTGTCTGTGATTTTGCCATGCTGAGATCATCTCGGTGATCTCTCTTCATCCTGAACTTTAGTTTCACTTTCTCCCTTCCTCTCCCTCTCTCATCTGTTATCCGTTTAGTCTTGTATTTTGTTTACGTGTCCTGTACATACATTTACTCGTGTAAATTGTAGAACTTGTATTCCTTAGTTCGATGTATTGGTCCAATTATTAAATTCCATATGCCCTTGACTGACTCTGATTTAATTGCCCATGTTACTTAGTCCCTGAAATGTTCGATCTTAGCTATATGCTTTTTCTATAGGCTACGATTTAAGTAACCTAATTTTAGTCTACAAACACCGAGAGTGTCTTTTCAAGGCCTGGAAAAGATACTCTTTCTCGTGTTTGTAAGAAGGATAATTTTCCTTGAGAGTTAAGTTAATCTTACGTTCAATGTTTGCTGGACAAACAGATTGTTTGATAACTAAATTAATTCCATTAAAGTTATCCCATAACTTCGAGCTGAAATAAGAACAATTGATGTATTAATGACGAACCATAACCCGTTATGGTAATCGTTCATATATCAATCTAGTTCAGCTGCGATAAATTAATGTAACTGTAACATACAAAATATTAATCATATTCATGATTAATTATTAAAATTCCCTATAGATCATTTGAGCTAATATTAATATTAATGTACAACCCATTGTTGCTACAGTACGAATACACACTGCACTTAAATTAATACATTATCTTTATTTAATAATATTATCTTTATTAAAAAATAAGACAATAAATTACTTTTTTTTTGACTGCATTCTTGTCAATGTATAAATGTTTACTTTTTGATTTATGAATTATAAATGACTGATGGGGGAAAAAATACATTATTTTGCTGTTACTTTAAAAAAATGGTTTTATTATTATTTGACAATTTCCTTTTATTAGTTGTAATTTTTATATACATTTAACTTTTAAAATAAAGGTTTTACAACAACATCACCTTCTTCTGTTATATGTGGGCGCTCGTACTGGCTCGACAATGGAAATGTGGCTAATAATTTCTGACTGGCGTATAACTGTACAAATCAAACAAACATAAATGTTTATTTAGGTAGAGACCAGTCAAGCTCAATGGTAAGTCCAGCCTTGATCACAGATCACATCAGGTCATCTGTAATGGATCTGCTTGTTTTACACTCTTTGACCACCAGGTGGTGTGAGCAAATGAAGCCTCGAGTAATGAACCCTTTAGTGAAGCACTGGGCTGAAAAGCTTCAACACTTCATGAGGCTTCATCTCACCACTGTAAGAAATTGTAGTCTGCCTCGACCCAGATTCCACTCCTAAATATATTTTAGAATGACCTCATCCCCAAAATGGCTTAATTATCATAGAGATTAAGGAAGTCAAGTTATATTGTTTCTTCGCCATTTGGGTTGATCACATCCTGAGCAAATGGTAGTCAAAGCTGGGTATAAAAGGCCATTTGGAGGAGAGAGAAGCAGATGAGGAGATGTGAGGCACGCAGCGCGTGAGCGGCCGTGGCCGCTGATGCGGAGGGAGGCCGCGAGAGAGAGAGCAAGAGAGAGACAGAGAAAACTTCGGCTGGATTGCGGGCGGAAGCTTTGGGTGCACCGTGAGTCTGTCGAATTGCAGTTTTATTGTGGAAATGAGCACGAGTGAAACCTTACAGTGTGTGGTGGAAATGTGAGTGTGGGAATTATTTTTGCTGTTCACTCGCAGTCACAGCTGTCCATTCCTCTCTCTACTCTAAGTCCAGTGAAGAACCTGCTAATGCTGTGAGTTACACGTATCCATTCCTCTCTCTGCCTGAGTCCAGTGAAGAGCCGGCCTAATGCTGGAAGAGCCTGCTAATGCTGTGAGTTACTCGTGTCTATTCCTCCCTCTGTCTGAGTCCAGTGAAGAGCCTGCTAATGCTGTGCCGAGAAACGCGAAGAGAACGCTGAAGAGAATGCGGAAGCTGTGGATTATGTCCATTCCTCTCTCTGTCCGAAGGTGCTGAGAAATGCGAAGAGATACATGAAGAGATAACCTGAACTGAAGAGACTTTTAACATTGTTTTTATTATTTAATAAAGAGTATATTTATTTTGAATGCTGTGTCCGCCATTTCCTTAGTGTCCACGGCCGGCTCCTCAGGGGCGGCACGCAAGCGAAGGGGTGGGCGGCCCGCTGGCGCTCCACCCCGACCTGTGACATAAAACATTCATTCAACAACACGTTCAAAAACGCTGATTGATTCATTAAAAGATAGTAATGAAACAAGGTTAATTATTTTTTAACTTTGAGCTCCACTTTTCAAGGCTCAGCTGACCAGCAATGCGTTGCATAGGTAACGCTGAAGCTTCACTTAATAGAGACAAATGGCATTGATTCAATGCGTGACTCACTGAGTTTTGTTTCCCGCGACCGCGAGTTCCTCGCGCTGTGGATGCTGACCAGCGCTGTCGTTGATGCCATTCATGGTAAATACCCTTTATTTTAAACGTTAAAAGGATGACAGGACAAATATTTTACTTTCCTTGTACAAGGCAACCTTTACACGAATATGACTTGACCTCAAAGACAGACGCAGGTAATCGCACGCGCTCAGTCTCTCTCTCTCATTCTCAGTCTGTTTACGTGCAAATCCACGAAGCCTCTGTACAAATCACCATGATAAAACCATGATCACCACGTCTTATTATCATTATTAACTTATTTAACATTCAATACACATGCACGAAGTTCAAAACAAGAAGGGTATAGCCTTATGAAAAAAGAAAACACGCGAATATCACGGTTGCTGCGGTTACTTGAATTCCTCTGCGGTTGGCTTGTCAGTAGCGCGGTACTGCGATATTGCGGTTATCGCGACAGCCCTATGTGGGACACAGAGAACCTTCTCAGACAATGGGGGTGTCTCAACTTCATTAACATACAGACAGAGCCGTCGCATAGACTGTGCGAACTGTGCAACCACACAGGGCCTCGTGCCACTAGGGGGCCTCGCAATCCTGCTGTTTTTTTTTTGTTTGTTTTTTGTCCCCACAAATGTACCATTTCTACAAATAAATAAAACATCTCCAGTTAACTGGCAGAGCATTCATTTAGTTCGTTTTTTAAATTAGAGACGATCTATCACTGAAATGTGTTTTTTTAACCCTCTATTGCACGCATTATTAATTAGACATTGTAAAAAATGTTTTGCATGTTTTTATTACTTAACATGAGGTAAATAACAGATATATATAAAAAAAATCTAAAAAAAAGTTTAAAGGGGGGTCGTTGGTAAATTGTTGCCATATGGCAACAATATGCAATCGTGGAAAGTACCATAAAATAAAAAAAACTAATTTTATTTAAAACAAGACTCAACAAATCCATCTCATACTTAGTGAAATGTTTAAACAAACATTTATACAGTAAAAACATTATATAATTCCAACAGTTATCTGAAATGTCTGGTAATAATAACCAGGAACGTGGAACCTGTCTCACTGAAATACACTATTCATTCGTTTCATTTCATTTAGTCATTTTTTTTGCTGTTTCATTTAATTTAATTCTCTTCATGACTTGTGAAAGTCAGTGAAGCAGAGGAAAACTAAACACTTGGAGCACTTGCTTCTTACAATGCCCTTGCATCCTGGCATTTTGCATCTGCCCTTCTCAGATGCATGCAAGGGCCAGTGGTCTGTGCGGTCTCTGCGGACAGGATCTGGCGGGACAAAGCTTTGGGGCCCTCTTTTATTTTTCCCCACCACAACAGCTTGTGAAGGTCTAATGTTTTTACCTTTAAAATATAAGCAAAAGTTGTAAGAATAGTCTCAGAGTAGTTTCATGCTATGTAAGTCAATGGGACTCCATTAGGTTGAATGCACCAGGACGTTTCCATATTTGCATATAGTTGCCATATGGCAACAAATGTATTTTAGCATATTACAAAAAACTTATAAAATCAAAACTGAATTTAATGTTAAAAAATTAAAGTTTACTTACCCCAGATACTGATTTAATTTTTTTATTTGATGAAATTTTTTCAAAATTCTGAATAAAAGGCTATCTTCAGGAGCCCCAGACAGTGATGTTTGCATGTCAATGTCCATGAGCAAAAAGGACTGGCAAACAGGATATCCTGGTCATGTGACCTCATAAATTGTATTTTCTTAAAAGTTAAAGCCCCCTTTTCACAACTAACTGTAAAAACATAGATTTTATATCACAGCTTTAAAAAAAAATTAAGATAAAGTAATTGTTGCCATATGGCAACGCTATGCAATAGAGGGTTAAACCAAGTGATCAAAGTGCTCGTTGCGGCTGCGATCAGTGGCGCGGATACAGTGTTTTCTCGTGTGGCTCTCCACTCGGACGCGCGCTTCAATCCGTTGCGGATACTCTATTCTGGTGAAATCACAAAACATAATGCGCACAAACGTGTCCCTGCTTGATATACAACCACTGATAAACATAATCGGCTTTGATGAGAGATAAAAACTATACGAGAAAAAAAAAACTATACGAGTGCGGATTAGAACCCAGAACCTCTGACACACTTGGCGAAAGTTCTACCTCTGGACCATTCAGACACACAATGGTTAAATAGTCGGATCTATGTATGTATTCACACGATAATTCTCGAGCTGACTTGATGTAAAGCCACTAGTTGCACAGTTGACTTTTTTCCATCTAAAATAAATAGCAAAAAGTCATAGCTGAGACCATGTGCATGATTATGCTGTATTATTCAACTTGATAAAAACTTATTGCAGCGAGAACATGCGTGCAATAGAACTAGAACAGCTACGTCCGTGTGACTGTTATTCATGCGCAATTGAGCATCCACTTCAAAGAGCAGGGCCTCGCATTTCAAGTTCGCACAGGGCCTCGCACCCCACCTGCGACGGCACTGCATACAGACCACAGCGGTCACAACAGGAGCAACTTAATTTACATTAAGAGTTGTAAACTGTAACAGGATAAAAGTTTTAAGATTTGGATGTTCTGGGTTCATTCTGACGCCGGTGAACCCAAGGTGCTTTGTGTACCTTGCCACTGCTATGCTGTAATAAACTTCATTTTTGAGATCTTCGACGTCCACATCATTTATTTCTTACACCACCACTACTCAGTGGTTCAGGAAGCCTCATGTTGCCATCACTACAAACAATAACCGAGTTAAGGGCTGAGGCGAACAGAGAAATCCAACTGAACAAGCAGAAAACCAGGAAACAAAGTTTTAGAAATACAGTTAAGACACATGCAACACTAAGCGATGAATGACCGAATTGACCAGGCTTATAAAGGGTGAGCTAACAAGGTTAATGAGACACAGCTGAAAACAATGAGTACTGATGAGTTCGGGCAAAGGATTATGGGTAATGAAGTCCATGACAGAGTGGCACTGGTCTGGGGTTGAGTGCCCTCTGGTGTTTATCAAGGGCTCTCCAGCTGGTGATCGGGACAATACTGAGATTTAGTGAAATCAACACCTTATAGACAACATCCCACAACTTTTCATTAATTATTAATTAGTTTTGTTTTTTATTTATTTACTCACCCTCATATCATCCAAACATGTAGGACTTTATTCTTCTGTGGAACATAAAATAAGTTATTTGGAAAAATGTATCTGTGTTTTTGTCCATACATGTAACTGAAAAAAATCCTTCAAAATATCTATTATAATAAGGATAGTATGATCTCTGTAAAATATCAGTCTTTAAATGCAAGATATTTAAAGTTTACCTAAAATATACTTGCAATAGTTTCACTTTAGCACAATCAGATATACTTAAATTTAGAAATCAATTTTTTGTTCCACACAAGAAAGAAATTCAAAATGAATGTCAGTAAATTTCGGCAGATTATGAATTTTTAAATGAACTATTCCTTTAATACAGAGCTCTGAAAGGGACATGGTGGTGGAATAAGAGGAGACAGGAGGAAAAATATTTTGTTTTATATTCACTCACAAACTTTGTTGCAGAATAATGTTCTTGTGTTTCTGTTTTTCAGGTCAGATTTCTGTCCTCAAAATCCTCAGTTCTCTTCTGGCCGCTTCTCCGTATCTGCTAGCGACAGTCGTGCTGCTTTACAAATGTTACAGAGCGAGAGGTAACACTTCTGTCTGACACACAGACACCTCTCTCTCTCTCTCTCTCTCTCTCTCTCTCTCTCTCTCTCTCTCTCTCTCACTGACAGATCTGCCTATATTTTAAACAGATAATGAACATTAATGAAAGGAATAACTGCAGTGGAAAAAAAAACATAAGACATGTCCGTTTAAATGTTGAAAATGTTTTTTGTGTGTATTTCACAGTCTCTACTGCTGAAGATCAAAGTCAGTTCACCGTAAGAGAGGAAGAAACTCCAACCTGATATTAATGAGCTGCAATAAATGAGCCTGACAAAATACTTTTTTTTGAAAACGCAAACTTTTAAAAACGGGTTTCAAAGTGCAAGTTTTTGAAAACGAGACCCTAATCATCTCCGTGTAAATACAAAAAATGTGCATTTGTGAAAACAGTGACATCATGCACATGTGTAGGCTATTGCGTGTTTAGTCTATAGGCTTTTTTTAAATGAAAGGTTCCTTACAACAGACTCAAGGATGATATATGTTTTCGAAGCCCTTGTGTTCAAAGGTTTTGACATTTTCTTAAAGGAAGTAAAATTGACTTTATATCAGAGGAGAACATTCTAAGATTGGGATTTCAGTGAATGTTTCTGGCTTTTGTGAAGGTGAAATTTTCCCAGAAGACAAAGTAATGATTATCAAGATTAACAGCCTTAGAATGGAAATCGGACAAAAACATCAGATTATGTAATTTTTGTCTATAGGCCTGTGAGCTCAGCTCGAGTGAACTATAGTAAAATAATGTGTGTGTGCGCAGTCCCGTTGTCTTCATTTACAGTCACATCGCCAACTACTTGTCATGCGTAATACCGCATTATTAGTAGTTTTTTACGGATCCGTGTGAACAGGGATATTTTTGATAATGTTGTCATCTGTACAAAGAAAAACGTTTCTGTTTTTAGCACATCGTGTTCATGTAAACGTACCCTTGTTCTCCAGAGTGCAGTGGAGATCCTCCAGTAGGTGGCGGCAAATCACTGGCAATGAGTGAGTCATTGAACCTCATTCAAATTAGGGCTGCACAATTAATAGCGATTATGAAATCGCAAAGGCTGTGATTATTTTTTTTATGCGCACATTGTCATTGATGTATGGCTCTGTAAACACTGAGTTTGAGTCACTTATAACACGCATTGAAAAAGCAACACGCGTCAAACATCTTTTCCAAACATGACATTAACAGTATGATGCCCAATAGGGATTTCCTGGAATGATGTGTGTTATTGTATTACTACTTCATATTTGCCGTGTGTGTGAGACGTGAGTTCAGGTGTGTGTGTGTTGTGTGTGTGTGTGTGTGTGTGTGTGTGTGTGTGTGTGTGTGTGTGTGTGAAAGAGAGAGACGCCCTCTGGCGTTCAGATGGAGCAGCATTTACTACATTTACTACCGATCAGCCGTTCTGCACTGACAAACTGTGCATAAAATAATCGCAGCCTTTGCCAAATCAAGTGCGGTTTCATTGCGATTAATCGTGCAGATCTAAGAGATTCTTTCATTACGTGTTGCTCAGACGAGCAACTGTTCTCGTGTGGCTTTGTTTAAAACTATTTTCATTTAGCAAAAAAAAAAACAGACAATAAGTGTCTATAATGTAAGTTACATAATATTAACTTGTTTATTTAACCGTTCTATAACAATATCACACTTGCAATATTGCTTGCCTATATCATAAATGAAAATCAGAAACTCATAAAATAATATTAAACTCATATAAAATTCAGGCATTCCCCAATGTATTGATTTTGTTATAACATTTTTGTGTTCATAAACCTGTGAAAACCATTGTTGTCTTAACCATAAACTGTAAATAAAATGTTGTGTATGTGTGTTGTTGTGTATGTTCTTCCAATAGCTTGACAATGATATCATTAAGTTGGCTTGAGAGAGCCAACATATTGAAATCCTATTTAAACTTATTATTATTAAGTTGGCTTGAGAGAGCCAACATATTGAAATCCTATTTAAACTTATTATTATTATTATTCTTCTGAGCGGAAAAAAATCTGAGACTAACTCCTCCTAGAGCTTTAACGCTACATACTCCAAACTCGGCTCAGACACTCAAACTGATCTGACTCGAGTTGCTTTATCTTTTCAGACTGATCGGACTTACGGTTTTCCTAAAAATGACGATCAAAACTCGAAAAAACTCATTCAAAAACTCCCATTGACTTACATTGGGGAGTTCTAAAAAATTCAAACCGACAAAAATTTAAATCTAAACACCTTGAAGACTAAACCAAACTGCCGTTCTATATACTATATGAGCCATTGAGACTCATTTAAACTAATAAACTCTAAACTATAAACACTTATAAACTAATTAACTTATAAACTCATGAATTCATAGACTTATGAACTCTTAAACTCATAAATTAATAAACTCTGAACCCTTGAACTCATTTAAACTTATAAACTCTAAACTCATTAAAACTTATACACTCTAAACTCATTTAAAACTTATAAACTCTAAACTCAAAAACTCTTACACTTATAAACTCATCAATTTATACACTTATAAACTCTAAACTCAAACTCTGAGTGTGTGTGTGTGTGTGTGTGTGTGTGTGTGTGTGTGAACACACACACACACACACACACATACACACTCTAAACTCATTTAAACTTAAACTCTAAACTCATTTAAACTTGTAAACTCAAAGCTCGTAAACTATTTTAAACTTCAAACCACTTTAAACTTAAGTTTAAAGCTTCCAGCTCCCAAGCAACTCCATAGCAACCAAACTTGAGTACCCTAGCAACCGTTTTGCAAGACCTATATCTCTGTATCAGAACATCGTATAGAGATGAGGTTTGGCTCTTTTGACTCATGCTAGCAAACAGCACTTCCAACATGCTACACATGCTAGCAGTGAATAGCTACATGCTAATAGCGATTAGTTAAGTGCTATATCATGCCAAGATCATGCTAAGAACTCTATAAAGACTCCATAGTAACCATCTGTGACAACTACCAACCACCTAGTAACACCATAGCAACCACCCACAACACCCTAGCAACCACCTAGCAACCACCCGGAATACCCTAGCAACACCATAGCAACCACCAAAACACCCTAGCAACCACCTAGCAACATCATAGCAACCACCCAGAACACCCTAGCAACCGCCTAGCAACACCATAGCGACCACCAAAACACCCTAGCAACCGCCTAGCAACAGCATAGCAACCACCCAGAACAACCTAGTAACCGCCTAGCAACATCCTAGCAACCACCAAAACACCCTAGCAACATCCTAGCAACCACCCAGAATACCCTAGCAACCGCCTAGCAACACCATAGCAACCACCAAAACACCCTAGCAACCGCCTAGCAACATCATAGCAACCACCCAGAACACCCTAGCAACTGCCTAGCAACCACCCAAAACACCCTAGCAACCGCCTAGCAACCACCCAGAATACCCTAGCAACCGCCTAGCAACAGCATAGCAACCACCCAGAACACCCTAGCAACCGCCTAGCAACACCATAGCAACCACCCAGAACACCCTAGCAACCGCCTAGCAACCACCCAAAACACCCTAGCAACCGCCGAGCAACCATCCAGAATACCCTAGCAACCGCCTAGCAACCACCCAGAATACCCTAGCAACCGCCTAGCAACAGCATAGCAACCACCCAGAACACCCTAGCAACTGCCTAGCAACCACCCAAAATACCCTAGCAACCGCCTAGTAACACCATAGCAACCACCCAGAACACCCTAGCAACCGCCTAGCAACCACCCAGCAACACCATAGCAACCACCCAGAACACCCTAGCAACCGCCTAGCAACCACCCAGAACACCCTAGCAACCACCCAGAATACCCTAGCAACCACCTAGCAACAGCATAGCAACCACCCAGAACACCCTAGCAACCGCCTAGCAACACCCTAGCAACCACCCAGAACACCCTAGCAACCACCCAGAATACCCTAGCAACCGCCTAGCAACACCATAGCAACACCATAGCAACCACCCAGAAGACCCTAGCAACCGCCTAGCAACCATCCAGAATACCCCAGCTACCACCTAGCAACCACCCAGAACACTTAGCAACCCACTAGAAACACCCTAGCAACTTTTTAACTTCAAACTTTAAACTACTTTAAACTTCAAAATAATTTAAACTTTAAACTAAAAACTTCAAACTACTTTAAATTAAACTTCAAACTACTTTAAACTTTAAACTAAATTAAACTTCAAAGTACTTTAAACTTTAAACTAAATTAAACTTCAAACTTCTTTAAACTTTAAACTAAATTAAACTTCAAACTTCTTTAAACTTTAAACTAAATTAAACTTCAAACTACTTTAATCTTCAAACTACTTTAAACTTTAAACTTTCCAGTCCAAACTTTCTCAAGCCAACTTAAAGTTTGTCTCGACGAACTTTCGCATCTAGTTAAGTTGGCTTGAGAGAGCCAACATATTGAAATCCTATTTAAACTTATTATTATTATTATTCTTCTGAGCGGAAAAAAATCTGAGACTAACTCCTCCTAGAGCTTTAACGCTACATACTCCAAACTCGGCTCAGACACTCAAACTGATCTGACTCGAGTGGCTTTATCTTTTCAGACTGATCGGACTTACGGTTTTCCTAAAAATGACGATCAAAACTCGAAAAAACTCATTCAAAAACTCCCATTGACTTACATTGGGGAGTTCTAAAAAATTCAAACCGACAAAAATTTAAATCTAAACACCTTGAAGACTAAACCAAACTGCCGTTCTATATACTATATGAGCCATTGAGACTCATTTAAACTAATAAACTCTAAACTATAAACACTTATAAACTAATTAACTTATAAACTCATGACTTCATAGACTTATGAACTCTTAAACTCATAAATTAATAAACTCTGAACTCTTAAACTCATTTAAACTTATAAACTCTAAACTCATTAAAACTTATACACTCTAAACTCATTTAAAACTTATAAACTCTAAACTCAAAAACTCTTACACTTATAAACTCATCAATTTATACACTTATAAACTCTAAACTCAAACTCTGAGTGTGTGTGTGTGTGTGTGTGTGTGTGTGTGTGTGTGTGTGTGTGTGTGTGTGTGTGTGAACACACACACACACACACACACACACACACACTCTAAACTCATTTAAACTTAAACTCTAAACTCATTTAAACTTGTAAACTCAAAGCTCGTAAACTACTTTAAACTTCAAACCACTTTAAACTTAAGTTTAAAGCTTCCAGCTCCCAAGCAACTCCATAGCAACCAAACTTGAGTACCCTAGCAACCGTTTTGCAAGACCTATATCTCTGTATCAGAACATCGTATAGAGATGAGGTTTGGCTCTTTTGACTCATGCTAGCAAACAGCACTTCCAACATGCTACACATGCTAGCAGTGAATAGCTACATGCTAATAGCGATTAGTTAAGTGCTATATCATGCCAAGATCATGCTAAGAACTCTATAAAGACTCCATAGTAACCATCTGTGACAACTACCAACCACCTAGTAACACCATAGCAACCACCCACAACACCCTAGCAACCACCTAGCAACCACCCGGAATACCCTAGCAACACCATAGCAACCACCAAAACACCCTAGCAACCACCTAGCAACATCATAGCAACCACCCAGAACACCCTAGCAACCGCCTAGCAACACCATAGCGACCACCCAGAACACCCTAGCAACCGCCTAGCAACCACCCAAAACACCCTAGCAACCGCCAAGCAACCATCCAGAATACCCTAGCAACCGCCTAGCAACCACCCAGAATACCCTAGCAACCGCCTAGCAACAGCATAGCAACCACCCAGAACACCCTAGCAACTGCCTAGCAACCACCCAGAATACCCTAGCAACCGCCTAGTAACACCATAGCAACCACCCAGAACACCCTAGCAACCGCCTAGCAACCACCCAGCAACACCATAGCAACCACCCAGAACACCCTAGCAACCGCCTAGCAACCACCCAGAACACCCTAGCAACCACCCAGAATACCCTAGCAACCACCTAGCAACAGCATAGCAACCACCCAGAACACCCTAGCAACCGCCTAGCAACACCCTAGCAACCACCCAGAACACCCTAGCAACCACCCAGAATACCCTAGCAACCGCCTAGCAACACCATAGCAACCACCCAGAAGACCCTAGCAACCGCCTAGCAACCATCCAGAATACCCCAGCTACCACCTAGCAACCACCCAGAACACCTTAGCAACCCACTAGAAACACCCTAGCAACTTTTTAACTTCAAACTTTAAACTACTTTAAACTTCAAAATAATTTAAACTTTAAACTAAAAACTTCAAACTACTTTAAATTAAACTTCAAACTACTTTAATCTTTAAACTAAATTAAACTTCAAAGTACTTTAAACTTTAAACTAAATTAAACTTCAAACTTCTTTAAACTTTAAACTAAATTAAACTTCAAACTTCTTTAAACTTTAAACTAAATTAAACTTCAAACTACTTTAATCTTCAAACTACTTTAAACTTTAAACTTTCCAGTCCAAACTTTCTCAAGCCAACTTAAAGTTTGTTTCGACGAACTTTCGCATCTAGTTATTATTATTCTTCTGAGCGGAAAAAAATCTGAGACTAACTCCTCCTAGAGCTTTAACGCTACATACTCCAAACTCGGCTCAGACACTCAAACTGATCTGACTCGAGTTGCTTTATCTTTTCAGACTGATCGGACTTACGGTTTTCCTAAAAATGACGATCAAAACTCGAAAAAACTCATTCAAAAACTCCATTGACTTACATTGGGGAGTTCTAAAAATTCAAACCGACAAAAATTTAAATCTAAACACCTTGAAGACTAAACCAAACTGCCGTTCTATATACTATATGAGCCATTGAGACTCATTTAAACTAATAAACTCTAAACTATAAACACTTATAAACTAATTAACTTATAAACTCATGAATTCATAGACTTATGAACTCTTAAACTCATAAATTAATAAACTCTGAACTCTTAAACTCATTTAAACTTATAAACTCTAAACTCATTAAAACTTATACACTCTAAACTCATTTAAAACTTATAAACTCTAAACTCAAAAACTCTTACACTTATAAACTCATCAATTTATACACTTATAAACTCTAAACTCAAACTCTGAGTGTGTGTGTGTGTGTGTGTGTGAACACACACACACACACACACACACACATACACACTCTAAACTCATTTAAACTTAAACTCTAAACTCATTTAAACTTGTAAACTCAAAGCTCGTAAACTACTTTAAACTTCAAACCACTTTAAACTTAAGTTTAAAGCTTCCAGCTCCCAAGCAACTCCATAGCAACCAAACTTGAGTACCCTAGCAACCGTTTTGCAAGACCTATATCTCTGTATCAGAACATCGTATAGAGATGAGGTTTGGCTCTTTTGACTCATGCTAGCAAACAGCACTTCCAACATGCTACACATGCTAGCAGTGAATAGCTACATGCTAATAGCGATTAGTTAAGTGCTATATCATGCCAAGATCATGCTAAGAACTCTATAAAGACTCCATAGTAACCATCTGTGACAACTACCAACCACCTAGTAACACCATAGCAACCACCCACAACACCCTAGCAACCACCTAGCAACCACCCGGAATACCCTAGCAACACCATAGCAACCACCAAAACACCCTAGCAACCACCTAGCAACATCATAGCAACCACCCAGAACACCCTAGCAACCGCCTAGCAACACCATAGCGACCACCAAAACACCCTAGCAACCGCCTAGCAACAGCATAGCAACCACCCAGAACAACCTAGTAACCGCCTAGCAACATCCTAGCAACCACCAAAACACCCTAGCAACATCCTAGCAACCACCCAGAATACCCTAGCAACCGCCTAGCAACACCATAGCGACCACCAAAACACCCTAGCAACATCCTAGCAACCACCCAGAATACCCTAGCAACCGCCTAGCAACACCATAGCAACCACCAAAACACCCTAGCAACCGCCTAGCAACAGCATAGCAACCACCCTGAACACCCTAGCAACCGCCTAGCAACCACCCAAAAGACCCTAGCAACCACCAAAATATGTTAGCAACTGCCTAGCAACCACCCAAAAGACCCTAGCAACCACCCAGAACACCCTAGCAACCACCCAAAAGACCCTAGCAACCACCCAAAATATCAATATAAATTTAAATCTAAACACCTTGAAGACTAAACCAAACTGCCGTTCTATATACTATATGAGCCATTGAGACTCATTTAAACTAATGAACTCTAAACTCAAAACGTGTGTGTGTGTGTGTGTGAGAGAGAGAGCGTGTGTGTCTGTGTGTGTGTGTGTGTGTGAGAGAGAGTGTGTGTGTGAGAGAGTGTGTGTGTGAGAGAGTGTGTGTGTGAGAGAGTGTGTGTGTGAGAGTGTGTGTGTGAGAGTGTGTGTGAGAGAGTGTGTGTGAGAGAGTGTGTGTGAGAGTGTGTGTGAGAGTGTGTGTGAGAGAGAGAGAGAGAGAGAGAGAGCGCGTGTGTGTCTCTATGTGTGAGTATGTGTGTGTAAACTCAAAAACTCAGAAAGACAAAATCAAGTAATTATGCTTCAAAAATTATTTTATTTAGTTAATGCCCATTTGGATCGCACTTAGTCTGGAACCTCACCCTTAAGTAAATCAAACTGGAGTAAAAAGCTCCAGAATTACTCACTCTTGGGATCACTGGAACACACAAGCCTTCCCACCACGTCAAGGTGGCGATCCATGGAAAAGGACATTCACTCTCCATCCATTCCTTATCTAACAAACAAACAAACAAACAAACAAACATACAAACAAACAAACAGTCTATATGTAACACATTCACACACACATGCACACAAGAAGTAGACAATGTGAACAGTTCTGTAGTATAAATTTATTTGTATTAGTATTTTTTTCTTGAAATAAAGATGTTATCTTACAGCAGTGTTGACTGTGTGATGCAGATTAGTGATATATTTGATGTTTCTACTCTAAAACACAATATACCGGATCATGATAGCTGTAATACGTCTGTAGAACTCCTGCTCTGACGTTTGAGTGTGTGCCACTTATGAATACAGGATCTAAAAGAGTGTTTTTTTCTGTTGTCCCGGTGCTGATTACCTGCGTGTATCCTTTATCTTCAAACAAATTCAGAATAGGTTTGTTGCAACGAGAAAGCTGATCTTCATTGAAGTCGCCACAAACGATTAGAGGCCTGAAATCAATGATCTCCAGAGATGTCAAGAGGGCGTTCAGGTGTGCCAAAAACTCTGCCAAATTATAACTTGGTGGTCTGTAGATTACAGCAAGAAGTGCTTGTTTGGGGGCTTCTATCTTCAAAACCAAATATTCCAAGTCAGTAACATTCTGCATGTACATCAGAGGAGAAACTTGAAAGTTGTTCTTCACATAAATAGCCACTCCACCACCATTCTTGTTTGCCAAATGTGCATAGTTTGTGTAGGATGCATGCCTGTTGCGTTTGTACATGGTGTATCCATCCAGATGTAGATGTGCAGGAACAGCTGAGCCTGACAGGTGTGTTTCAGTGAGGCACAAAACATCAGCCAATAGAAGCTCATGGTGGCATTTTAAATCCTCCATATGACACTCCAGTCCCTCTGTGTTATGATGAATGATTTTAAGAGCGGAATTCAGGTTGGAATCCTGTACAATATTTAGGATGGGCTGGATACTTTGAAAATCCGCTCTTGGCATGTTCTCCAAGGAGGCACTTATTTCTGGATTACAGAAGACTTTCTTTTCATCAAAGTCATTAATGTGCAATCCACTGAGTGATGTTGTTCTGCTGAGTGCAACGTATGCCATGCCTGATTCGAATATGTGCTTCAGAGATACAACAGCGCGGTCAGTCGTCATTCCTTGCACTTTATGGATGGTACATGCGAAAGCAAGCTTCATGGGAAATTGTCTTCGAATTGTTCCTTTTCTTTTCAGTGGTTCCTCTGACCTCTCAATATAGACAATGTTGTCATCTCCACCAGGTGCTTTGTTGCGATGTTTCTGTCCAGCAGTCATATTATCTAAATGAAGACCAATTAATTGAACAAATCCATCTCGGGTCTGAGTTGTTATTTTTGCCACCTTGCCAAAAGTGCCATTAACCAGTCCATCTTCCACATCAATATTTCTGGTTAGCATCACTCGTGCACCAATAGCAATCTGTAGTGTGTCAATAAGGTCACGATTGTCTCCTTTAAATGGTGCTGCTTGTCTTTTCATTTCTCCTGTTCGGGGATCTTTTTTGTAATCATGTGCATTTATGGTAATGACATTTGAAAAGCGTGAGGATATGGCTTCACTGTTGTGATTGTCTACCTCTTTATTGGTTGCATAGATGTGTAATGCATCAGTGGGACACTCTTCAGGGGAGGATCTTATGACAGTTTCTAACATGCACCTGTCTGCATCAGTTAGTTTCTCGTGCTTCCTTTTTACTCTCAGTCTGTTGAGCAGCTCAGCGTATGCAAGATCATCTCTCTGTCTCATGATCTGAGTCATAGTTATCATTTGAAAATGATCTGTCCAGAAGTCCAGCACATGGTCCTCATACACACAGAGTGGTTTTGCTCTTCCCACAGGTGGTAACTGATAATAATCTCCCACAGCTAATACAGATAAGCCACCAAAAGGTTTCTGGTTTCCTTTAATCTGTTGCAGTCTCCAGTTCACATAGGAAAACAACTGTTTTGACACCATCGATATTTCGTCGATAATTAAAATGTGTGCATTAGAAAGGTCTGCCCTGATTTCATCCAAGCTGTTTCCCAGGCCTTGGTATGGAGGCTTCAAGCTTCTCGGGAGTTTCAGAAGACAGTGCAGTGTTTTACCTGAGATGTTAAAGGCTGCAGTTCCTGTGAATGCTGTTAAAAGAACGGTTGGCTTGGAAATGTCAGTATGCTCTTGTATGCATGGAAGCCTGCGCAAAATCTTGGTTGCTTCTGCATAAATAGATTTGATGACGTGCGATTTACCAACTCCTGCGCCTCCATTCAAAAAATACAGAAATTGTTGTGGGTTTTCACCAGAGACACATCTTTTGCACCAGTCTCGGACTGCATAAAATATGGAAGCTTGTGTTTGATTCAAGCTCTGGTACATTTTGCGAATCTGTGCATGATTTTGTTGGGTAGCTTCCAGGAGTGGCATAGCTGTGTTACTGACAGAGGTAGATGCTGTGTATTCAGGAATATCGTCCTGCTCGTTCACATCATTAGGATCAGTGGGTTCACGTTCTGATATGCTCTCCAAACGGATCAGTTCATTTGCTGGAGCCAATGTAGTCCATGCATCTTCAATGGGACCATTCTGTTCAAAATCCTCAATTGCCTTTTCTATAGCCTCATTATGTTTTTCATATTTCTCACGGTTTTCGTTCACAATATTGCACACGCGCTGCAGTTCATCAGTTCCTGGTAGTTTTACTGAAGCGAATGCATAAAATGATTCGTATGTCTGGAATCTGGCAGACTTCAGCTGCTCATCTGAGCGATATGGCAAGTAAAGCTTTAGAAAAGTTCCATAGAATTTTTCTGGGGTTTTCTGCTGTGAAAAACGGGCAAATCTGATGACAGCAGGTTTTCCTCTTGTTCTTTTCTGTATGTGTCCCAAGTTTTTTTGAAGTGGCAAAACATTTTTACCTTTTGTCTTTCCTGCATAAACAATGCGGTATTCACTTGCAAATTCAGCCATGCACATGTTCTCAAATTCAGGTCTGTTTGGTCTGGCTTTGTACTTTTCTGGCAATCCTGTCATCCACACATTCTCTATGTCATCATCCATGCTCTCCAAGCACCTCATTGGTAAACTCATCTTTACAGCGTTGTCATCAGTAGGTATGAATATGACAGCACGTGATGATGATTTTAATTTCAGACTGCATGTGCGAGCGACTGCCTCCTGAGCACTGACTTCTCTGTTCTTTGAATATGCATTCATGACCTGCTTCATGCACTCACGTTCAGACAGGTTATCATGGCTTGAGTCTTTTATCACTTTTTTAAGATAATCACTCATCTCATGCTCAGCTTTTGAAATGTACGAGACAATATACATGATGCAGCTGTAGGGGTTCAGAATGAACTGTATGTCCATGTTTGCATCCCAGGCTCTTAACAGCATTGGATTATAGCCGTTAACCCAGCAGTCCTGTGGTCGTCTCTCCATGAATATTGAACTTGATGTAGAAATAGTATCGATATGTTTCTCGTAGTCTTCATAAGTCATGTTTACTTTATGAAGTAGCTGTGTAATGCTATCAAAACTCTGAGTTGAGTCATTCAGTAGATCCCACACCTTCTGCAGCTGTTCTTTTGCAAAACTGGCATAATTTCTTTCCTCTGCTTCATTACCTTCATCATCATTCTCTACAGGAGGAGGCCTGGGGCGTGATATCATTGTTCTTTTAATGGGTGGTTTAGGAAATCCAAACCGGCAGTGCTTCTTGTTCTTTCTACAGGATTTTGAGTGGTTACGACTGTGCATCTGTACTTCACTTACAATTTTATGTAGTTCTGGGTCTTTGTCTGGGTCTGGTAATTTGCATGAGATGTATTTATCAATGAAATCACACACCTCCTGATCTTCATCTTTTTCAAACTCTGGAGCATCTTTAACCCAAAATAAGCAGTGAATGTGCGGAGAGCCACGTAGCTGGAACTCTACTCTGTAAAAAAAGTCAATTACCTCACCGATAGGTCGAGCAGGGGAATTGATCAAATCTCTCATCAAGGCTTCAACTCGCTTTTCAAAAATTCTCATCGCCGTCACAGGGTTACTTCTGAGGATTTCACATTTTTCGGACCAGTCTAATTCAGCAAAGTTCACAGTTTCACCTTGTTGTGCTTTAATAGCAGTAATCACATCAGGCCATCTCATCTCAGCAGCACTAAACGTACAGAAAAATGTTGGAGTGCCGAGCTGTCTTAGCATAGCAAACAGATCACGGAGAGATTTCTCCCAGTATGCTGGAGTCCCTCTTAATGGTTGCATGAATCGTGTAGCTTCCTTATTTATTATAAGCTTTTCTAACTCCTGTTTGTCCTGCAGCAGTGAGCAGTTTATTCTGCGTCCATCACGGGTCATGGGTTTTCCTTTCCGTAGTTGGATAGACATACTTGATGTAGCCATGTTTACTTCAGTTACAAACTGCGCAAAGAAGATATAGTTGGTATCCTTCGCACAACGATTGTCAATAGAGAATAGTCTAGAGTTAAAGTATCTGCTGGGGGAAACATGTTTTGCTCTACCAGGTTCATCAAATGTGTTCGTGCCATCAGGAAACTGCACTGGAAACGCCATAGACTCAAGTTTAGGAATTTTGAAAGTGTTTACAGGAGTGTTTCTCTCTGCAGGGGCAATGCAAAATATTCCATCATCATAAGACAACAGCTGCTGGCCGAGATCTGCGGGCTGAAGACATGTGTCCAAGGCAAGGCCTCTCGATTGCTCTTCTGCAGTGTCATCGTTAGAATCATTGTGTTCATTCTCATTGCTCTGTTCTTCAGTGTTCTCACTTTGTCTACTGTTCTCAATATCCATTTCCTCATCAGGAGCATTGATGTCATTTTCACACTCTTCATGCTCATTAAACATTTCTTCTTCAGAAGCATTGATGTCATCTGCACACTCTTCATGCTCATTAAACATTTCTTCTTCAGAGAGTTCATTAATGACGATATCTTTATATTCTGAATGGATATCTTTTAGCTTTCTTAAAGCAGACAAAACCTTTTGCATGTTCACAGTCTGAAACTGATAGTGGCCTTGGTAACACAGACGTCTTTTGAGTTTCACTGTAAGCAGTTGTGATTCACTTCTTGGTCTGGGTAAACAATTTACTGTTGTTTCTACTTCAGATGCAACAGAAATCACAGCACCTTTAATAGCTCTTTGCTGGCCTTTCGGTAGTGTAACAATCTTAGCAAAGGGAATGTACTTTGCAATAATGTGTCTTTCAAGAACATTCAAATCGCAGAGTTCTGGAGGAATGGCAGCGAACTGAAGATTATTGGCTAAAGCAATGTCTGGCATCAGACCTCTCAATAGTGTATTATGGCAGCAGTGACAGATCCACTCGGTTTTCCTGTTCTCCAAGGCACATTGATCAGGGCAGTCGGAGCAGACATGAACATAGTTCCCAGTCAAGCAAACTGAAGCAACTGTCGGATTCTTCTGATAGCGCTCACGATCACATGATTTGACTTGATTTGAGAAGAGTGCTCTGGCACAGCATGTGCAGACATAAGTTGGCCCCTGTTTTATAACGTCTCTGAAAACATTTAAGGCTCTTAACACAGTCGGATCTTGTACTGCGTCAGGCTGGTTATTTTGTACAGTGTCTCTCTGCTGGCGCATCAGATTCATGTTTTTGTATTTGTGCTGTATGTTTTGTGCACATTGTACTTTGTGAAGTATCTTGAGTGCAGATATTTTGGTTTTAGATTTGAATAAATTATATTCTTTCTGCCGAGCCCTAAAATGTGCATCACAGTGATAACGTTGTTTAAAGTTGTTCTTCCTTTTTTCATAGAAGTTAGGATCATTTTTGCATCGGTTTGTGTAATGCTCTATTTGCCTTTGTCTAAAAATTGGATCCTTTAAATATCTATCAACAAGGTATTTCATATGCTGCTCCTTATATTTAGCATTGTTCCTATAATTTCTCAATATATAATTCTTCTGTTTCTCCCTGAATTGTGCATCATTCCTGTAATTTTTAATTATATAATTCTTCTGTTTCTCCCTGAATTGTGCATCATTCCTGTAATTTTTAATTATATAATTCTTCTGTTTCTCCCTGAATTGTGCATCATTCCTGTAATTTTTAATTATATGATTCTTTTGTTTCTTTCTGAATTGTTCAATATTTCTGTACTTGCTAATTACATAAGCCTTTTTTCGCTCTCTGTATTCATTGATATTTTTATAATTGTTTTTCATTGCTTGTTTGTGTTCTTCTCTGTAAATCATACTATTCCAATACTTGTTCTTCATGGTTTGGTTATGTCTTTGCCTGGATTCACTGCTTCTTTTATAATCATAGACTTTACGTACAGCCTGTTTTTTGTCATTAACACCTTGCCTCTGAACCATTTCTTTGTGCCATTTTTTAGAGTAAGCCTTTTGCTTCTGAGTCTTGTTCAGTTTTTCTGTCTGCTTAATTGTCGATTGTGAATATTGGTGATTTGGAGCTGACAATCGCAATTGATCCTGTGACAGCATTCCATGAGAAAGTTCACTGAATGGTACATTTTTATTACTGTCTTGATTCTGAGTGACAGAAGTTATAACGTTCATTTTATCTTGCAAAGTCAAGTGGGCTTGATCATTAGTTGATGTGGCTCCATTAACGGTAGTCTCAGATGGTTGTTCAACCGGATCTTGGACACACTGTTGTGAGACATCAGCAGACATGCATTGTTCTTTGTTTGACAGAACTTCGTTCTCAAAAGAGGTGGATGGTTGCACATCTTGGACTTGAACATACAGTTGTGAGACATCAGTAGACCTGCATTGTTCTTTGTTTGACAGAGCTTCGTTTTCAGAAGAGGTGGATGGTTGTACATCACGTTCAAGCACGTAGCAACCCCCTAGCAACCACCCAAAACACCCTAGCAACCGCCTAGCAACCACCCAGAATACCCTAGCAACCGCCTAGAAACAGCATAGCAACCACCCAAAAGACCCTAGCAACCGCCTAGCAACCACCCAAAAGACCCTAGCAACCGCCTAGCAAAAAGCGTTCTGGTCCAAACTTTCTCAAGCCAACTTAAAGTTTGTCTCGACGAACTTTTGCATCTAGTTTTGTTTGTTCTACATCACTCGTCTGAGTAATTAGTAAACATGCCAGTTTTATTCTGTATCAAATGTTTTTTTTTGAACAATTGTTAGAACCCTGATCGAACTCAAATGTCTGTATTGTATCCAAGATGGCCGACTTCTAAATGGCCACCATGGTCACCACCCATCTTGAGGAGTTTGCGCCCTCACATATACTAGTGTGCCACAAACAGGACTTTAATATCACCAACCATTCCCATGTTATTACGGTGTATCCATATAAATGGCCCACCCTGTATATTTCTAGTAATCCTGAAGATCTTGAGTTTGTTCTGGTGTTTTTCATTAAAGGGGTTCGAGCTAAACTCTGCAGGAAAGTGGATCTCAGGGGCCAGAGTTGCCCATTGGTTTTATTTAATGTAAGATCAATGCTCTTTAAATGGTTGGTTCACCCAAAAATGAAAAAAAATAATAAATCACGATCATGTCATTCCAGAACCTGTCAAACATTGAACCCGGAAGCGCTGCACTGTGTTTATAGAGGCTATTGTGGTCACTTCATAACATTAAGGTTGAACCACTGGAGTCACATGGACTATTTTAACAATGTCTTTACTACCTTTCTGGGCCTTGAAAGTGGTCGTTGTATTGCTGTCTATGTGGGGTCAGAAAGCTCTCAGATTTGAGATTTGAGGCCAGCAGCCGTATCACCCTGTAGCCCAAGACTGGTTGTCCACTGAAGCTCAGCAGGGTTGAGTCTGGTCAGTCTCTGGATGGGAGACTCCTGGGTAAACCAAGCTTCTGCTGGAGAAGTGTTAGTGAGGCCAGTAGGGGGCGCTGTTTTATTCATGTACAGTTGTAATAAAAAGTAAAGTAGCAATTTACCTAAAGATGATTGTGCTTTCAACAGCCAACCTATTTTATATATACATACATACACATACATATACAAGGCCTAATAAAAGAGTTGAGCTCATAGTTGTGGTTTGACTTCTGCTCTGTTTCTGCTCTGTGGTTTTAACCAGAGTAGTGGAAACTTTTATGCACAATCTGCATCTTTAGTTTCATAAACCTCAAATTATTATCACAAGATCAAAGATTCAAAGAATGTCTGGGTCATTTTCATTGACTTCCCTTTTTTAGAAATCCAAAACCGTTAAATCTTCTCTAAAAGGAGGGCAGTGAGAAAGGGTTGTCTAGAAGTGATGAGAGATGTTACTTCTAAACTACCCTTTCCCACTACTATCCTTTTAGAGAATACATAAACATGGTTTTAACTCTCTAATGGCATGAATTGTAATGCTATTGTGTTCTGGGTGGTTGCTATGGTGTTGCTAAGTGGTTTCTAATGAATTTTGGGCGGTTGCTATGCTGTTAGGCGGTTGCTAGGGTGTTCTGGGTGGTTGCTATGGTGTTGCTAGGCGGTTGCTATGCTGTTAGGTGGTTGCTAGGGTGTTCTGGGTGGTTGCTATGGTGTTGCTAGGCGGTTGCTAAGGAATTTTCGGTGTTTGCTAGGGTGTTCCTGGCGGTTGCACACACACATACAGTAACTCACTCACACACACACACACACACACACATAGACACACACACACACACACACACACACACACACACACACACACACACACTAACTTGCTCACACACACTCATTTAACCGAACAGACATGTCAGCTGATATTATATATATTTTATTATTATTATTATTATTATTATTATTTATTATTATTTAAAAAAATAATAAGTAAATGAGCAGTGTGAGGTCCAAAAAGGCAGTTTGCTGCCTGAGATCAACATCATGCCATCTTGTTGTGGACAATTATTAGTTCATTTGTACATTTGAGTTCATATTGAGACTCTGATCATTTGAAATTAATATAGTAAAAGATAAGTGAAATATTTTATAATGAATATCTTTGTTTACTTTCTTAGAAACAATCACACTGGTCTTTAAATGTCGACAAATTGCTGCAAATTATGTGAAATAGGATGAAAACACTTTCATGACGAAGATTTTTATCTCATATTACAGAAATAATGTTTTTAATAAAATAAACAAAGGATGGAAAATATGCAGATTCTGCCAGAATTGAATGACATTAGATTACTTGTTTATTCAATCCTCATGTAAAACAAGCTTTATTAAACAAACAAGCTATTCCAAATGCATCCACTTTATCAGCAACAGGGATTGTGATGTTGACTGCAGATCGCTGGTCGACAGCTTGTGTGTTTCAGGGTCCTAATGTTCTCCAGATTCAGGCTCTGTTAACACACATTAAGGAAACTTTGTTAAAGGTCAGGACTCATTTTCCAAAAGGGCCTATTAACTTTATTAACTTACTACTACTAACCCTAACCCTAACTTAAAGAAGCTCTGGCCTTTTGTGATTCTGTTTCTCCAACCATTTCTCCAGTTCCATCGAGTCGAGGCCTGTTATACTGAGAGCCGAAGCGCTGAGGAACAGAAAACTCCTTTGACCAGCAGCATTTGAGTTTTTATGGAACGACACTTTATGATATAAAAGGCTGAATATTTCATTCACTGATATGTTGTAGAGTTACATTAGACACACATTAGATGTCACGTGGTGATTTCTCTTTTATCACTGTCTGTCTTCTGTGTGTGACTGTGAACGAACACAATAACAGTGAGAACAATCTCCATCAGAACTGATCTGGAAAATATGATTATAAATATGATTTTAAGTAGATGAACAGAGCTGTGACAGCTTGAATAAATTAGCAGCTAAATATCTTAGACTGGATCTCTCTTTTCTTCATCTGTGTATTTCTGTGTAGAGTTTATCTCCTCCTCCCTCGTCTCTTCTTTCAAACACAGGAAGTGTGTGTTTTAACACTCAGCGCTGTTAACACAGTCTGTTAATGTGACAGTATGGGCTCCAGTGCACTGCCTCTCATCTGTGAGTATTTGATCATATTCTTTACTATCTTCTGTTTTCTGTTCCTAATGCATTATATTCAGCTGAAGATGGGATATAATAATGAGTGTTGTGTAGGAGAGTCTATGAATCCACAGTCTCACTGCTTATTGTATTATTTATTGATCAGATCTTATGTGATGATGTTGCGTGTTGATCGGATAAAGAGGTTTATGATGCATTTATCTGTGTGATTATGCGTGTGAAAGATGGAGGCAATGTGTGCATGTATTTCTGCTTTGATGTTGTAACATCTTTCTTCCTATTTCAAGTAGTTGAGATAACCCATACAGGAAAAAAATATATATATTGAAATATATTTTAAAGTGTCAAAAATATGTGGCATATATTCCAAATACATTGAAATATATTTGCATTGTTGTTCACTTATATTTATCATTTTGAAATATATGACAAAATATATGGTCATAAAATGTTTAGCTTGCTAAAGAAGGGTCGGAAATGTATTTTGATCATAGTAATTCCTCTACTTTTCCCCAATACACAACAGTAGGCTACCGTATTTCACTACTGTATTATGACACACAGCTATAATAAATACTGTACTTACATTTAAATGACTGCAATGTAAAATGACAGATAGTTGCTTTCCTAGGACTATTAGGCCACATTAGGCGGCACGTACCTAACACTAAGTGCAATTATTAGATTTATTGTTGTGTTTTATTGACATCTTTCCTGAAGTCTTTTAAATATTGAAAATATGCACAATATTTATGATGCAAGTATAACAGTGACACTCCAACAGTGAAGTGTTTGTTTGTGAAAATGTTAACTTTTCAAATTTCAAAATATATTTCAAATGAAACAATTTGCCAAAGTTAAAACATATATGAACATATATGTTGTTATTAAATATATTGACATAAATATATTCACATATTTAACTAAAATATCTTTTCAAAAAAATAAAAAAAATATTTACATATATTTAACTAAAATATATTTATTGGGCCAATTTCGAATATTTGCATATATTCCAAAAATATATGTCTTTTGTGTATGGAAAATCAGATGTATGTGTGTTGATGTGAGTTAGTGTTGAATGATGCTGTATCTTTAAATAATCTCTCCATCAGAGACTCAGAGAGTTTGAGAACAGAGACCGAACACACACTCATCTTCTCTATCACTTCTCTTTCTCTCTGACTCTCTTATTGAGAAATAACTGCAAAATGAACTTGGACATTCTGGACACACAGTTTATCAAACAAAGTAGAGCTTTTCTCAGAACTAACTTCTCTTTTCTGAGACACGTTTCAGTTTTTTTTAACCAGTTCGCCTGAACTTCATATTTAGTTGTTGTGTGAAGTCAGTTGACACGTGTGTCAGAATAACCTCAGGTTTCCAGAGCAAGTTCATGACGTCGACATATGAACATGTTCCACCAATGCTGGACAATCAGGAAGTGTCTCAGACTTTTGTTGTCCTTTTAAACATATTTATTTATTCATATTTTGCAAAGCTGATAGATTTTATTTTGACAGATGTCTTGATTGAAAACTGTGCTTGAGCTTTATTTATTTCAATAGCAAATATATTGATACATGTTTAATGTGGTTTAAGGGCTTTTTCACACTAGTTTGTTTGAGAGCCTGCAAGCGGTCAACACATTAACATACTGTGGTCTGAATATGGTTTGTTTTTGGGTCCTTTTAGGAGGAACTGAGATCATTTAGTGTTGACATATGAATTATTTCTGATGAGGCGAGAGATCTTGAAGTGCTGAAACACACGAGGTGTAAAAATACTCTTAGACCAGAAGCATGAGTTCACTTGCAGCTTTTCTTTCTGGTTGTGGTTCATTTCAGCTGTAGGCTAACACTATATCCACATTATTTTACTATAAAGTCACAATTAGGGGTGTGCACGAATATTCAAAACTGTCATTATTATTCTAAAAATAAAATACTATGCATTTACGGCCAGCAAAGAAACGTAGTAAAATTCGAAGTGAATCCATGATAAATCCCAAGCACAGAAAAACAATTTAATTAAAAGTAATTTTAAATACTAAAACAGTAGCTGAACTGGGTTTGGGTCATTAAAGTGTACTATATGTGAAACACACTAAGTGTCCAAATTATTTTTGCACCCAATATAACTTAAAGGCGCAATGAAGTTAAGGGTGCCGACGTCAAACAGGAAGTGATGTCATGTGTCTCAAACACTTTGACCTGATTTGGTTCTGAAGCTTGTTTTGCTCCAGTGAAGAATCAGTGATGTGAAACTTTAATCACAATAATGTTAATATTTTCTTTTTTAACGTGTGTGTATGCAAGTGTCTTTATTCATAAAGTGTTTTATGTACTGTGATATAACGCACTGTAGTGATGTGAAAGGTGCATGTATTATTTATACATTTGTAATTGTGTCTTTCATGTTAGGGTCAGGAACATGTTATACAGACAAAATTCAATAGGAAGCAAAAATAAATACAAAACATAAAAAAAAATAAAAAAAAAACACAAGAGGAACTATGAAGACAGTTACAGAAATACACTGACATCACATTTATTGACGAGTATAATGTCATATAATGTTGTATGTTGTGAAGCTCAGTGGTTCAAACTGATGCTTTATTGTTGAGCATCAGTGAATCAGTGAATCAAACAGTGAATCAGTGAATCGAACAGTGAATCAGTGAATCAAACAGTGAATCAGTGAATCAAACAGTGAATCAGTGAATCGACTCTCGTATAAGTTCACGAGTCATGTGACGTCATCGTGTGTGATGATGTTAAATGCTGGACAATAAACCATCAGTTCTCCTGAATGAGCATCACAACAGAAAAACACTTTCAGTTCATGTAGAATAAACTCTAGACATGTTTCAGTGTGTGATTTACATTGTGTTGAATGAATGGAAAAGCTTCATATCTGTTTCTTCTGCTTTTAGTGCTGATGTCCCTCGTTCACTCTGGACTCAGTCAAGGTACTGTCCGTTACTGCATTTGAGTTTTTAACTAATGTGAATTGTGTTGTAGTCGTTTATTTGTCTTCATCAGGATCCCTCATTTGTCTGTTTGCTGATGTTTTATGTCCATGTTTTGCATATTTCACAGAATCATCTGACTGTAGTTCCTTATGCTGCAAAACATCACAGAAATCTGCTATTTATTCAATCAATCAAACAGTCTTCAGTTGTAAAGTAGTTCAGTCAGACATTGATATCAAAAGTTCATAATCCTCTGTATAAAACAGAAATGAGTTTTGCACAGTGAGTTTTATTTGCATGTTTCTGAGTTTTTGCTGCAATATTAATGATTGACTGTGTCATTAAGATCTTCAATGCTCAGCTTTATTCACTCAGTGTGGTTTAGTTGAAGGGCTGGAAGAGAAAAGGGCTTGAGAACAGACAGACTGAAGTTAGTAAGTTCAGTTCAGATCTTTAAACACTCAGACTGTGAACAGCATCATCTACTGGTCAGAACTGGAAGAGCAATAATACAAAGATATGCAGACTGGATACATACATCAGTTTCATTTAGTTTTTACCAATACATACATTTTTGATGTAATCATTACAATTTACAAGCAAACTAGATTTTTAATTTAAGTGTTTTTCTCCTGATGAAGTTTTGAGTTCATGTCAGAGATCTTGATACTGCGATGCTTTTCAATATTTATTTATTTTATTTATTATTTACTTCTATGTTTCTCAGTGAAACCTGTAGTGACGGTGAAGCCAGATCAGCGTGTGTTCATAGGAGAGACAGTCACTCTCACATGTGTCATACAGAGAGGAGACATTCAGACATACAGCTGGATTAGAGATGGATACACTTATCCATATACAATAAGAACAACAGCAGAGCTCAGTTTCACAGCTGATGTGTCTTTCAGTGGTAAATACAGCTGTCGAGGAGCGATATCAGGCTCATGGACAGACTTCAGTGATGCTGTTACACTGACTGTATCAGGTGAGTCTTCATATTCACATCTGTTTATTGATCATCACTTATAATTTTCAACCACATCTGTTCTTATAAGAGGACTGACAATTCAGTAACTGCACACGTCTTATGTGTGTTGCGTGTTTTGTGAAGGTTTTGGTTTATTATAAAATCATGTAAATTGTGACTTTCCAGTGTTATAGGCGTCTCCTTCTTTAATTTATGTGCGTCTCCATCTTTGATATTTAGTCACTGTCACTATGGTTACAGGAGATATTCATGAGTGTCATGAGAATAGAAAAGGACTTGAGCGATTGAGTTAATTCTGATGAGTTTTGTACTGAAGTCAGAGAGAATGACGAGACTTACAGATTATTAGTGTAATTTGTATTAACAACTCAAAAGTCCTCCTCAAAAAACTTTACTAATTAATCCAATAGGGAAAGTTATAGTGACGCGATACACAGCAAAATCCTCAGTGTTGAATGAACTCGATTTCTAAATGGGTCCAAGAGTGTTAAAGATGAAGAAACTACAGTTTTTGTGCTAATTTAGAGATCATTATTAAAGACCAGATAACATTGAACAAATATTTACTGGAAGAATTTTTGTTCGTAACTTTGAGAGATCCTTAACGTTAGCCAAAGTTATGATAACGTTCCCTGTTAGCTGGTTATGGTTGTGGTAAAAGTATGTTTATCATAAAGGCTCAACACAAAATGCACACATCCAGCGACAAAACAAACTCAGTGAGGACCACAGTGTAAGAAAAAATGATGTGGACGTCGAAGATCTCAAAAATGAAGTTTATTACAGCATAGCAGTGGCAAGGTACACAAAGCACCTTGGGTTCACCGGCGTCAGAATGAACCCAGAACATCCAAATCTTAAACCTTTTATCCTGTTCTTAATGTAAATGAAGTTGCTCCTGTTGTGACAGCTGTGGTCTGTATGTTAATGAAGTTGAGACAGTTCGCACAGTCTATGTGACGGCTCTGTCTGTATGTTAATGAAGTTGAGACACCCCATTGTCTGAGAAGGTTCTCTGTGTCCCACACCCAGTCCCATTCTACAATTGATTACCATTTGCTCAGGATGTGATCAACCCAAATGGTCAAGAAACAATATAACTTGACTGCCTTAATCTCTATGATAATTAAGCCATTTTGGGGATGAGCTCATTCTAAAATATATTTAGGAGTGGAATCTGGGTCGAGGCAGACTACAATTTCTTACAACAGCTCCAATAATAGAAACATGTATCTCATGTTTTCAATGGCCATTAAACTCAAATAAAAAAAAACTTAAGACTACATTAAACTTAAATAAATATATATATTTTTTAAAAATTGTAACTGTGTAACAAACTGTAGTTTGCCAACTTTCTCTTCCTTTTTGCAAAAGTATATTTATCATCATTTGACCAAGACCAGAGTAATGTATTTCTGACACAGAATGGCTCCATGAACTAAATCCCTCTGGAAACCGTTGGTCAAATGCTCAGACACAATAGTGATGGTTAACAGTTCATTCACTGCAGGGTTTATACCAGCAACATTCCCATTTACAACCAGCGTTTACAACCGAAGGTCCTTCTGAACAATCAGTTTTATTCCCTGAATGAGCAGTTTGAGTCTTTGTGTTTTTCTGTTTCTTCTCAGGTTTACCCACATCTACAGTGACTGTGACACCAGACAGTCCTGTATTCACTGGAGAAACAGTCAATCTGAAGTGTGTGATAAACTCTGATCACAGTGACTGGAGATATGAGTGGTATAAAGACAGTGTAATATTACAGACGTCTGATTATCGTTACACTGTAAAGAGAGACACTCTCACTATCAGAGGAGCTACTGAGTCTCATCAGGGTCAGTACTGGTGTAAAGGACAGAGAGATAGAAGACCAAACTCATCAACACCAAGATCTGCTGTTTCTCTCTCTGTGAAGGGTGAGTTCAACATCATTGTCCTCATAAACTCTCTCTATTTATGATCACAAATACATTCGAGAGTCTTTGACTGTGATGTTACGTTCAGCGGTTCTCACTCCTCTTTTGAGGGTTAATTCTGCTTAATTCTCTCACAGATGACGTGTTCTTGTGTTCAAAAGCGTTAGATTGAGCAAGACAGAACTGAATGCAGAGCTCTTGAAAACGTACTCGGTTACTAACGTAACCTCGGTTCTCTCTAGAAGAGGGAACGAGTACTGCGTTTTATCAAAACGCTACGGGAAAAGTCTCTTTTCACGAAACACTGAAGCAAAAATTATCCTTTAATTTTCATATATGTAAAACGCGTTGCGGCAGCAGCAGACAGCTATGGCGAGACGGCTTGCTCGCTCATTGGCTGCTCTGCGGCAACTGCTTAAGCCTATCGAGCGAGGCCTGAGATGACATCAGGCCAATGAGGGCGCTTCGCGCCCTCCTCGCCACTTCCCGCCGAAACGGGCGTGGCTTACCTCTATAAAAGGAGCTCGAGAAGGCTGACTCACTTGATTTTGATCGCCGAAGCGAACCAGAGTGAACCGTACGCACGGCAGAGAACGCAGTACTCGTTCCCTCTTCTAGAGAGAACCGAGGTTACGTTAGTAACCGAGTACGTTCTCTTACGAGAGTCCTCTCGTACTGCGTTTTATCAAAACGCTACGGGAACCCCTTGCAAAACGCCGTGCGTGCTGGGATAAAAACACTGATCACCGGAAGCTATTTCAGGCATACAGTGCATAATCACCAGATTGACTCACACAGAGTCAGGGAATAAGGGTGGGAGCCTTGATTCCCTAAATTGTAGCGTCGTAGAATAGACATGTCCACAGACGCAAGTATAACATCACATAGACAGGGTAGGGAGCCTGAACTAATGTGGAAATGTGGGTCTTACACAGTTCTGCCCAAGATAGTCGGTAGCGCATAGCGCGTGAGTTTCAGCGGTCTGACTAGACGGCTGAACGGATTACACCGACAAAAGCTTAGCCTGCAAGGCGGGAACCTCTAGGTTATAAAACCTGATAAATGTAGACGGCGAGGCCCAGCCTGCCGCCGTACATATATCCTGTAGGGAAATCCCGCTGGACCAGGCCCACGAAGAAGCCACGCTTCTCGTGGAGTGCGCTCTGACTCCCAACGGGCATGGAATGCCCTTGGCAGTATAAGCCAGCGCTATGGCGTCAACTATCCATCTGGATAGACTTTGTTTCGAAACAGCCATTCCTTTGGAACGTCCACTGAACGAGACAAAGAGCTGCTCTGTCTGTCTGAAGACAGCAGAGCGGGACATATAAGCTCTTAAAGCCCTAACAGGGCAAAGAAAACTCGAGTCCCCTTCCTCACTTGATGCCGGCAGGGCAGCCAGGGAAATGACCTGAGCCCGAAAAGGCGTGTTGAGGGATTTCGGCACATAGCCGTGCTTAGGTTTGAGTATGACTTTAGAGTCATTAGGACCAAACTCCAAGCACGCCGGGCTCACAGAGAGCGCGTGCAGGTCGCCTATGCGCTTCACTGAAGCGAGAGCCATCAAAAACACTGTTTTGAAAGACAAATGTTTGAGGCTAATAGACTGGATAGGCTCGAAAGGGGCATCTTTCATGGCCGCTAGGACCGTAGAAAGGTCCCACAAAGGAACTGAAGGAGGTCTAGGCGGATTCAGTCTCCTAGCTCCCCTGAGGAAGCGGATGACTAAATCATTCCTTCCCAGCGACTGACCCAGCGTTGAACCAGAGAACGCTGAAATAGCCGCCACATACACTTTGAGCGTGGAAGGGGATCTGCCCTTATCCAACAGCTCTTGTAGGAAGGAGAGAACCTCCGTTACCTCACACTCGAGGGGTGAAATGCTCCGAGCTGTACACCAGCCGGAGAAAACCGACCACTTCGAAGCATAAAGCCGCCGTGTCGACGGCGCTCTAGCCTGAGTGATGGTATTCACGACTCCCTCTGTGAGACCAACGGGTATCCGTTGAGCACCCACACATGAAGGGACCATAGTTCCGGGTGTGGGTGCCAAATCGAGCCTCCGGCCTGCGAGAGGAGATCTCTCCTCAGCGGCAGTGGCCATGGATCGATATCTGTCAACTGCATAAGAACTGGGAACCATATCTGGTTCTCCCAGAACGGAGCTACAAGCAGGACTGGGCATTTCGTTTCCCTGACCCGTTCCAGCACCTGTGGCAGGAGGGAGACGGGGGGAAAAGCGTATAACGGGCAGCGCGGCCACCTTCGGGACAGCGCGCTGTCGGTTTTTGAAAAGAATGCGGGGCAGTGCGCGTTTTCGCGGGACGCGAAGAGGTCCACCTCCGCTCTGCCGAATCTCTCCCACAACAGCCGGACTGTTTGTGGGTGTAGAGACCATTCGCCCGGGGGAACATTGTTCCTGGACAGTCTGTCTGGGCCCACATTCTGAAGCCCAGGTACATGCACTGCTCTCAGCGAGCGTAAGTTGTGCTGAGCCCATAATAGGAGGCGTTTCGCCAGCCTGTACAGGGATAAGGATTTCAGACCGCCCTGGCGATTTATGTAGGACACCACAGCCATGTTGTCCGAGCGGACTATGACGTGTTCGTCCTTGATGCGGGGACAAAAACGCGTCATCGCGTTGTGCACTGCCAGCATTTCTAGGCAGTTTATGTGTTGGAGCTTTTCTCGTTCCGACCACAGGCCGAAGAACGGTCTGCCCTCGAGCAGAGCTCCCCATCCCGAGGTGGATGCGTCTGTAGACACCATCCTCACTCTCGAGGAAGTCCCCAGGCTTACACCTGATTGGTACCAGTCGTCCGCCGTCCAAGGCGTCAGGGCTGAAACACAGCTGTGATCGACCTTGAGGCGTAATCGACCGGTCGCCCACGCTCTGCGCGGTACCCGCGCTTTCAACCAGAACTGCAGCGGGCGCATGCGGAGCAGGCCCAGCCGGAGAACTGACGATGCTGAGGCCATGAGACCCAGCATCCTTTGAAACTTCCTGAGCGGGGTGACAGCGCCGCGGCGAAAAGCCCTCGCCGCGCGCTGAATGGCCAGCGCGCGCTGTGGTGACAGCCGCGCTGTCATAGACTGTGAGTCCAGAACGACACCCAGAAACGAAATCGTTTGACTGGGGTTCAATGAACTTTTCGTCCAGTTGACTGTGATACCAAGATTCTCGAGGTGATCGAGTAAAATGGTTCTGTGCTCCACGAGCTGTGATCGTGATTGAGCTAGGATCAGCCAGTCGTCCAAATAGTTCAGCACTCGCATGCCTCTGAGTCTGAGAGGAGCGAGCGCTGCGTCCATGCATTTCGTAAATGTACGAGGTGCCAGGGACAAGCCGAAAGGCAGGACTGTATACTGGTATGTCTGACCCTCGAAGGCAAATCTCAAGAATCGCCTGTGATGTGACGCTATCTGTATTTGAAAATACGCGTCCTTCAGATCTATCGACATGAACCAGTCTTCTCGGCGAACATGCGCGAGAATTTTGCTGGTTGCGAGCATTTTGAAACGGCGTTTCACTAATACTCTGTTCAGTCGTCTGAGATCCAGAATGGGTCTGATACCGCCGTCCTTTTTGGGGACTAGAAAGTATCTGCTGTATATCCCCTGTTCGCTTTGAACTCGGGGAACAAGCTCTATCGCCCCTTTGCTTATCAGTTTTGATATTTCGGCGCGAAGTAGGTGTGCTACATTCAGCGGAACCGAAGTTTCGACGCGCGCTGTGAAGCGTGGAGGGCGTCGACAAAACTGTAGCGAGAAGCCTCTCTTTATAATGCCTAAGACCCAGTCCGAAACCCCTGGAAGCGCTGCCCATGCATCTGCATGGTTGGCTAAGGGCCGGATACAGAGCGCGCTCTGTTCGCCGTGCGACAGAGGTGCTATGGGGCTCACAAACATAGGCGTTATGCCTGCGGCATTTGAGGCGGGGGGCGCGCTTAATACAGCGGGCGGAGCGCTCGCCCTTGACCTTACAACAGTGTTTGGCTGAGTGAGGGGGGGCTGCGCGAGTCCCATGGGACTCATGTGTGCGAGTAGATGTGGGCTGTGAGCGGGCACATTTACTGCTTGGGGCGCGCTGCTTGTGTAAGCAGCGCGCGCGCTCACAGGTCTCGTCTTTACAGAGAGCCTGTGATCTGATAGACATAGTGTTCGTGGGCACTGAGTAGTGGGCACTTTTACTATGTGGGGAGCGCAATCGACCTGAGTCGATTTTATTTGCGCGAGCCCTAAGTGCAGGGCTGTGCTTGTGTGTAGGGATGGGCACTGAGAAGTGGGCATCGACACTACATTTATAGCACCATCGGCCGTGGCCGGGACACCAGAAGTACCGTGAGTAAGTGTGGGCGCGGGAGAGCGGGCACAGTTACTGCAATGAGTGCACTGTCTGTCTGAGCAGAGTGAATGCACACAGGTTTCGTCTTTACAGAAACCACAAGGCATGCAGAACATAGTGTTTGTGGGCACTAGGCAGTGGGCACGTTCACTATGTTGCGTGCGTGATCGACCCGAGTCGAATATATGAGCGCGGGCCCTGTGTGAAGGGCTGTGCTAGTGTGTAGGGATGGGCACTAGCAGTGGGCATCTTCTCTACACATATAGCATCATCGGCCGTGCTCGTGGGCAGCAAAAACACGTCTGCAGTTGCCTCTCGGGGAACAAACAGAGTGATTTGCATTCGGCGGCATAAATATTTTCTGCCAGCCGGCCTGGGGTTCGAACCTCCGATCGCCCGCGCTCAAGTCTAAGAATCTACCACTGGACCACAGTGAAGATACATTGACAAAGTCAGCGCGAGTATTATCCGCACTGGCGTTTGCTTGTCAGGCATGTACCACGTGCTTGTGGGCAGCAAAAAACACGTCTGCAGTTGCCACTCGGGGAACAAACAGAGTGATTTGCATTCGGCGGCATAAACATTTTCTGCCAGCCGGCCTGGGGTTCGAACCTCCGATCGCCCGCGCTCAAGTCTAAGAATCTACCACTGGACCACAGTGAAGATACATAGACAAAGTCAACGCGAGTATTATCCACACTGGCGTTTGCTTGCAGGCATATATACCACGTGCTCGTGGCCAGCAAAAAACACGTCTGCAGTTGCCTCTCGGGGAACAAACAGAGTGATTTGCATTCGGCGGCATAAATATTTTCTGCCGGCCAGCCTGGGGTTCGAACCTCCGATCGCCCGCGCGCAAGTCTAAGAATCTACCACTGGACCACAGTGAAGATACATAGTCAAAGTCAGCGCGAGTATTATCCACACTGGCGTTTGCTTGCAGGCCTGTACCACGTGCTCGTGGGCAGCAAAAAACACGTCTGCAGTTGCCTCTCGGGGAACAGACAGAGTGATTTGCATTTTCAGAACGCCTGCAAAATGCCAGAATGTGAGAAGAGTGGAAATCGCCCAGATTCAGCGGGGCTGAAAACACTCCATTCTCTTTCGCCAGTGACGCGCGGGAACCGTAGAAACGGTGTTCGGTTGCAGGCAAGCGGGTACTACGCGCTCGCTGGCTGCAAAATGCATCTCTGCAGTCGCCTTCAGGGGACTTACAGAGCAAAGCATTGGCGGCATAAATATATATACCGTCAGACCGGGATCCGAACCCCGGTCTCCCGCGAGGAGAACCTATAATTCCACCACTGAGCCACAGGGGGATACAGGCTTTGAAAGCGGCGTCAACATGTATTCTTCGGCGTTTGCTGGCAGGCAAGCGTGTAACAGACTCACTTGCTGCAATAATATTTCCAGTCGCCGAACAGGGAACTGAGAAATGTAAGAGAAAAGAGGTCAGACCGACCAACGGTGGGACTAAGAACACTCTTTTCTCCTTCGCCGGTGAATGACGCGTGCAGAGGCAGGGTAGCTTTTCTTGTAACGTAAAGAAAAACTAATCCCGCCGTCCGCTTCCAGGAAGGGCAGCCTCGGAAAGGATGCCTGGCGAGTCCTCAGAGTCACCGTAGGCAATTGGCTCGGAGCGAGCGCGAGCGCTGCATGAGAAGGCGTCTTGAAAAAGACGCAGCTCTTTTAGGGGTGAGTGTTGCAGCGAACACACACACACACACACAGAAAACAGAGCAATATAGCAATAAAGGATATAGGCGTCGGAAAGCGCAGCAGGTACGGCTGTAGAAGGCGGCGTTGGCCAGCGGCTTCGAGGGCTCGTCCCGCTGAAGTGCTTGCTTCGAACGACGCTTGCTTCCGTGATCCAGCGATGCGTGCGCTTCGCTGAAGAGATTAAAATCAAGTGAGTCAGCCTTCTCGAGCTCCTTTTATAGAGGTAAGCCACGCCCGTTTCGGCGGGAAGTGGCGAGGAGGGCGCGAAGCGCCCTCATTGGCCTGATGTCATCTCAGGCCTCGCTCGATAGGCTTAAGCAGTTGCCGCAGAGCAGCCAATGAGCGAGCAAGCCGTCTCGCCATAGCTGTCTGCTGCTGCCGCAACGCGTTTTACATATATGAAAATTAAAGGATAATTTTTGCTTCAGTGTTTCGTGAAAAGAGACTTTTCCCGTAGCGTTTTGATAAAACGCAGTACGAGAGGACTCTCGTAAGAGAACTAGTGTAATAGTTAAAGTATTTAAACGCCATCATAAGAACATTGCGCTCATTACACATGATATGAACCAGCAGCTAAAATTATTTATTATATTATTATATTTAATTAATTATATTATATTTGTATTGCTGACTGCACTTACTGGAAATCTGTGAATCTTTGCACAAATGCTGTGCTTTAGTTTAGACTATATGACTGAGCATTAGTTCATCTCTCTTTTGAGGCTTTCAATCTGTTTAAGATTTAGATTTAATATTTTTTGTGTTCAAACTTGAAGGAGCAAAACTGAATGAAACTGAATGCAGAGATCTGAAAATACATGTTAAAGCTGAAGTATTTTACTTGAAGTGTGATCTTATAACAGATAAAGACTTCTGTCTGACACGTGAACACAGACCTGAGAAACAGCTAATAAAGTGTTGTGTTATTGGCCGTTATACACTTTAATTTAAAAATATTTGTACATATTTCCATAAATATCTTTTTGTGCACTTACTGAAGTTTTTATACAAATGCAGCTTTGCTTTGATTTTCAGATGATCCTGTCGTCGTTCTGTCTCTGATTATTAATGTTGAAACTTTGAGGGGCGGTTTCCCGGACTGAGATTAAGCCTAATCCTAGACTAAAATTGCCCTTTAAACCAGATTAACAGAAATCTGCTTTCTCGGTCGAGGATTTAAATCCTAGATTTAGTTTAGTCCAGAGTTTAATAAGCTGATTTCCTGGAGGAAGACTAGAGTTACTCCAGGACTAAATAGAGGCTTAAATTAAACCTATCAGGAGGCAAAGTGGACACGTGTATTACTTGGATACACACACACACACAATTTAATGTATGTGTGTATCTATATATATATATATATAGATACACACATACATTAAATTGTGTGTGTGTGTGTGTGTGTGTGTGTGTGTGTGTGTGTATCCAAGTAATACACGTGTCCACTTTGAAACACAATGTTAATTGTCAATGTTAATATATATATATATATATATATATATATATACTACCGTTCAAAAGTTTGGGGTCAGTAAGAATTTTAATGTTTTTAAAAGAAGTATCTTCTGCTCACCAAGGCTGCATTTATTTAATAAAAAAAAGTAATAAAGTAATATTGTGAAATATTATTCCAATTTAAAACAGCTGTTTTCTATGCGAATATACAGTAAAGTGTAATTTATTCCTGTGATCAAAGCTGTATTTTCAGCATCACTCAGACTGTGAACAGCATCATCTACTGGTCAGAACTGGAAGAGCAATAATACAAAGATATGCAGACTGGACACATACATCAGTTTCATTTAGTTTTTACCAACACATACATTTTTGATGTAATCATTACAATTTACAAGCAAACTAGATTTTTAATTTAAGTGTTTTTCTCCTGATGAAGTTTTGAGTTCATGACAGTGATCTTGATACTGTGATGATTTTCAATATTTACTTCTATGTTTCTCAGTGAAACCTGTAGTGACGGTGAAGCCAGATCAGCCTGTGTTCATAGGAGAGACAGTCACTCTCACATGTGTCATACAGAGAGGAGACATTCAGACATACAGCTGGATTAGAGATGGATACACTTATCCATATACAACAACAACAACAGCAGAGCTCAGTTTCACAGCTGATGTGTCTGCCAGTGGTCAATACAGTTGTAGAGGAGCGAGATCAGACTCATGGACAGACTTCAGTGATGCTGTTACACTGACTGTATCAGGTGAGTCTTCATATTCACATCTGTTTATTGATCATCACTTATAATTTTCAACCACATCTGTTCTTATAAGAGGACTGACAGTTCACTTTTTAGTAATTATTCAGTAACTGAACACGTGTGTGTGTGTGTGTGTGTGTGTGTGTGTGTGTGTTCATTATCCTCCCTTTGAACGCAAGAGTGTGTGTGTGTGTGTGTGTGTGTGTGTGTGTGTGTGTGTGTGTGTGTGTGTGTGTGCATCATCCTCCCTTTGAATGCAAGTGTGTGTGTGTGTGTGTGTGTGTGTGTGCGCATCAACCTCCCTTTGAACGCAAGAGTGTGTGTGTGGATTAGTATGATGTTCCTGAAATATTCTTTTAACCTAATTTGTATTAACAACTCAAAAGTCCTCCTCAAAAAACCTTCACTAATTAATCCAAAAGGGAAAGTTATAGTGACGCGATACACAGCAAAATCCTCAGTGTTGAATGAACTCGATGTCTAAATGGGTCCAAGAGTGTTAAAGATGAAGAAACTACAGTTTTTGTGCTAATTTAGAGAACATTATTAAAGACCAGATAACATTGAACACACAGTTTAATTAAAAAATATTTGTACATATTTCCATATATATATATATATATTTCTGTGCACTTACTGAAGTTTTTATACAAATGCAGCTTTGCTCCTTTTTTTCATTCTGTCTCTGATTATTAATGTTGAAACTTTGAGGGGCGGTTTCCCGGACTGAGATTAAGCCTAATCCTAGACTAAAATAGCCCTTTAAACCAGATTAACAGAAATCTGCTTTCTCGGTCGAGGATTTAAATCCTAGATTTAGTTTAGTCCAGAGTTTAATAAGATGATTTCCTGGAGGAAGACTAGAGTTACTCCAGGACTAAATCGAGGCTTAAATTAAACCTACCAGGAGGCAAAGTTGACACGTGTATTACTTGGATACACACACACACACACACAATTTAATGTATGTGTGTATCTATATATATATATATATATATAGATACACACATACATTAAATTGTGTGTGTGTGTGTGTGTGTGTATCCAAGTAATACACGTGTCCACTTTGAAACACAATGTTAATTGTCAATGTTAATATATTATATATATATATATATATATATATATATATATATATATATATATATATATATATATATATATATATATATATATATATATACTACCGTTCAAAAGTTTGGGGTCAGTAAGAATTTTAATGTTTTTAAAAGAAGTCTCTTCTGCTCTCCAAGGCTGCATTTATTTGATTAAAAAAAAGTAATAAAGTAATATTGTGAAATATTATTCCAATTTAAAACAGCTGTTTTCTATGCGAATTTACAGTAAAGTGTAATTTATTCCTGTGATCAAAGCTGTATTTTCATCATCATTACTCCAGTCTTCAGTGTCACATGATCCTTCAGAAATCATTCTAATATGAGGATTTGATGCTCAAGAAACATTCATTATTATTATCAATGTTGAAAGCAGTTGTGTACAATTTTTTTTCAAAATTCTTTGATGAATAGAAAGTTCAAAAGAACAGCATTTATCTAAAGCTTTTGTAACATTAAACACAACCGTTCAAAAGTTTGGGGTCAGTAAGATTTTTTATTTTATTTTTGGGGGAAAGAAATAAAAATAAATCAATACTTTTATTCATCAAGGATGAGTTAAACTGATCAAAAGTTACAGTAAATACATTTATAATGTTTGAAAATATTATATTTTAAATAAATGCTGTTCTTTTGAACTTTCTATAAATTTTTTAATAATTTTGGAAATTTGTACACAACTGTTTTCAACATTGATAATAATAATGAATGTTTCTTGAGCATCAAATCACATTAGAATGATTTGTGAAGGATCATCTGACCCTGAAGACTGGAGTAATGATGCTGAAAATACAGCTTTGATCACAGGAATAAATTACACTTTAAATATATATTAAAATAGAAAACAGTCATTTTAAATTGTCATAATATTACACAATATTGCTGTTTTTTATTGTTTTTTATCAAATAAATGCAGCCTTGGTGAGCAGAAGATACTTCTTTTAAAAACATTAACAATCTTACTGACCCCAGACTTTTGAACGGTAGTGTATATATTACAAACAGACTTCCAGCATTTATTTTCTTTTATTCCATAGCTGGTGTGTGCAAGTTTATTTAGCTTGCTTAAAATAATTTTCTCTTGTTTAGTAGGCTACATTTTGTTTTGATTGCAGTCTTTTTCTGATTCCATTGTTTCCTTGGATTTGCTTCTCAGTTCCATGCAATTTTAAGCTTTTCTTGGTTCATTCCATGTTTTACAGGCAACCTCTATCATGCTAATTCAGATTAGCACAGTTGGTTTTAAATTAATCTGGTTTATTTTAGTTCAGGACTCCATAGTCCAGGTGTAACTAATCCGTACTTAATCTGTGTTACAGAAAGCCATTTTTAAGACACGATTAACTATTCTTGATTAAGGTCTACTCCTGACTGAATTAAAACCCTGTCCGGGAAACCGCCCCTGAGTGTTGGATGAAATTAATCTTAATTCTAATGTTTGATAGACAGTTGATGAGCTTTCATTATCTCACCTGAAAATAATAATACTGTCATCATTTAATCTTCCTCATGTCGTTCCAAATCTGTATATTTTTCTTCTTTAGATTTTTTTAAATATATTTATAATGTGCTGATCGCTATAATAATGAGATGGTGAACTTTTAGAGTTTAAAAAGGACACACAAAAAAACATAAATGTGTCATAAAATAAGTCCAATTACTCTATATGACAGAAATCATGACTAAGAGAGTATTTTAGTCTCCATCATCCTGTCCAGAGACACAGTTTAGAAATAAAACACACAGTCTCTGTTTACTGACAGTTTCCAGTCATCTCTGATCACTGATGTTCTGCAGAAGAAGAAGAAAGACTGTCACTGTCAAAACTCTGAACACTGTGACCAGAAACAGAGACAGAAAGTTCAGACTGTCCAGTTATTTCACAGCAGAAATACAGGATCATTTTACTGAGTTTTACAGAGGAAAATAAACTGCAGATGTTCAACAGAAATCACTCAAAACACAAAGGAACAGGTTTAATAATCACTGCATTTACTAGTGGAAATAAAGTGAGTTTATAGAGAATCTTTAAGCTCTAAAAGTTCTCAGCGGAATTTGAATGAAACTATTTAGTTGACATAAAATATTGACATATTTCTGTTTCTTCTCAGGTTTACCCACATCTACAGTGACTGTGACACCAGACAGTCGTGTATTCACTGGAGAAACAGTCAATCTGAAGTGTGTGATAGAGACTTATAGTCACTGGATCTGGAGAATTTACCAGACACAAAGTACATATTCCTGGTCAGAACCCTGGAGATATGAGTGGTATAAAGGCAGTGTAATATTACAGACGTCTGATCGTTACACTGTAAACACAGACACTCTCACTATCAGAGGAGCTACTGAGTCTGATCAGGGTCAGTACTGGTGTAAAGGACAGAGATATAGAAGACCAAACTCATCAACATCAAGCTCTGCTGTTTATCTCTCTGTGAAGGGTGAGTTCAACATCATTGTCCTCATAAAATCTTTCACTACAAACTTTCCACTGATGTCTGTGAAAAATGGATGCGCTCGACAATCTTGTGTGTCTCGTACACACTGCATTATCGGTTGTTGGTATTGGAGCATTTTTATGAGTATGAATATGACAGTATCAGGTGAGTGTGTTCATCATTTCATCACTTCACTTTAGCCTGAAGACACTGAGAAGAAAAGAGTTTACTTTGTCTCAACCTCAGTTTATCTCACACTCAGTCAGATTATGTTAGTTAAGAGTTTGTAATCATCTCTATATACAGTGACAGGCTGATTATCCGGCAGATTCCTCTCCTGCTCTGAAAGCCAGTTAGGTCCTCTCTCAACAAATCAAAAACCTCGGAGTGATCTTTGACTCTTCACTGTTTCTTGATAAACAAATTAGTGCTGTTATTAGAGGAAGCTTTTTCCATTTAAGATCTATTGCAAAGTTATTTGCTATTTGGCATCCCTTCACTGGCTTCCTATTAAGTTTAGAGTTGATTTTAAGATCCTTATGTTTGTTTATAAGGCATTGTCTGGCTGTGCACCAAGATATATTTGTGATCTTATTGTGCCATACTGTCCTGCTAGGGCACTTAGATCTTCAAATCACTTGCTTTTAAATGTGTCGCTACAAATTAAAGGGTGATCGGGCCTTTTCTGTGGCCCGGCCCAAGCTTTGGACTCGTCTCCCTTATCATGTGAGGTCTGCTCCTTCACTGGACATTTTTAAATCTACTCTGAAAACACATTTTTATTCTTTAGCCTTTGGAAACTTGTAATTGTTGTTTTTTATATAGTGTAGTCCTGCTATGCACTATGTACAGCGCTTTGGATCAATTTGTATTGTGTTAAATGTGCTTTATAAATAAAGGTTGTTGTTGTTGATTATGATCACAGATCCTTTAAGAGTTCATTATCAGTGCTGCGTTCCAGTCCACTTTTAGACATGCACTTGCAAACTTCCCTAAGCACTTCCCCTCGGGGGAATCCTTGCCGCCATTTTGAAGTGCATTCCATTTTGTGAAGTGGACGAGGGAAGTTTATATAGACAGACCCTCTTTCCCTCGATTTTGACTGAGGGAGCGAGTCTACTTCATATGTACACTTCAGGCACATATGTCCCACAATGCAGTACGATTGTGACGTCACCACAGATCTCGTCTAATCACCACCACAACAGACAACTCTATGATATATTAATTCTAATTTTTTTAAATTGAAAACAACCCAAACACCATATAAACATTTGGATGATGCATTAAACAAACTCTTAAAGGGAAAAATAAATAAATAATAAATCAACTCTTTAGCTGATTCCAAGTGATCAAGGGCTTAGGACGATCCAGTTCAGCAGTTTCCGCCAGTAGTGGGCACTCGTGCAGCGTAAGCAGTGACGTACATCCGAGTGATCGAGACGGAGGGAAGTTAGCGAGTGAAGGGCTTGACAATTTTGGACTAGAACGCAGCCCTGGAGAGCGGGGAACAGCCTAATACTTTCTGACTTTCTCAGTTTGTGTAAATTCACTTGGGGTTCAGAGTATTTACTTTTTCCCACAGTTTTTGACTCTCAGTCTTTATTCCGCCTGTACAACTGGGATTCAAACCCTGCTAGTTTCTTCTGCTGGTTAGATCAGCATTCAATAACTATCTCAACTGTTAAATAATAGATTGGAGATTAAAATAATATATAATTTTAAATAAACACACACACAAAAAAAGATTTTTGCTATGTGTTAGTGAGGTATTCTAGTAGGGCTAGTTCATCAAAGGTTTTCAGCCAGTAAACAGGATGGTGTATCGGTCAGGACAGGAATAAAGACGAGCAGATGTAATTTCTTCTTTTAACTGTACTGAGCTCCAGCAGTACTCATCAGAACATTCAATATCCAGTATTGCCATTACAATCTGATAAAAAACAAATGAATCACCATTAGGTAGCCTACTGTCATTTAAACAGTTAGGCTACAGTACTTAAATTACTATGCAACGTAAATAATAAATCCACACACATAATACAAATCAGGATCATCAAACATAAATATCTCAATAAACATTGCTATGCCCCTTTAAACATAATCTACAATTACAAAAACGAGGATATTACTCTTTGGAGAAATAGAAGGAGCTTCAGCTCTCTCACTGACCAGTTCACATGAAACCAGGGGTTAAATTGGGATTTATTATGTGGGGGGGCTCTCCCTAGGGGGGTCCGGGGGTAGGCCTAATAAGTACCTAATGGCGGTAATACTCACAAGGAGTGAGCAGTCAGTAACAAGTAGTAGTAGAAGAAGAACGCCGTAAGCTCAGTTCTCGCGCATGCGTCCTGGCGCTCCCGTGAACTCTCGTCAGAGGCCCACATTGAGGAACACTAATAGTTGGATAAAGTCGTTATTTTTGTTGTTTTTCCGCACAAAAAGTATTGTCGTCGCATGATAAACTTAATGTAGTGCCACTGTAGTTACTTGGACTATTTTAACGATGTTTTAATAACTATTCTGGGCTGGTGAGTTTCGGTCACACTGGAAGCCTATGGAGGAGTCAAAATTCTGTCAGATTTCATCAAAAATATCTTAATTTGTGTTCCGAAGATGAACGAAAGACTTACATGATTAGAACAACATGAGGGTGAGTAATTACTGACAGAATTTTCATTTTTGGGTGAACTAACCCTTTAACTCAACACATGAATATTGGAAGCTGGATCACTCAGAAGGGACCAAAGAAGCTACACAACACAGGTACGCAGGCTAAACTATGCTGCTGAACACGTTTCCGTACCCACTATCCCAGCAAACACAGAACGTTGGCACAACGTAGCCAACCTTCTAACGACGTTTTAACAACATGGCCAAAAGGTTGCTATAACTACGTTGTGTAGTGAAGGTTGTTACAGCGTTGTCACAATGTTGACATTAAACCACCGTTCAGGGCCATTGCTTAAGGTTGTGCCAAGGGTGTCTGGACAACCACTGGACTACATAATGTACTCGTCACTGCCCTGAAGCGGGAAAATCAGCCTTTTTATTAATTCCAACCACCTGTTGGGCTCATTGTGTTCTCATTCATCATCGAGCAAGGATACGTGAGTATTGCATTTAGCCTATATCAAACACAACCTACAACTTAAATTTCTAATGTGATTAATGTAGCATCGCTCGCACTGTTTAGTTTTTCGTTTGATTTTTCCGCTATTTAGTCTCATTCGTTTCTTTGCTGCATGGATTTGTGGATGTTTCCCCGGTGACACCTGCTTTCGGCTACTGTCCGCCATACAGACACGGTTTTGTTCATTAAATGTTCTGATCTGCCTTTTTTTTTTCCTCACAAATGTATGACTTTTGGAAGTGCAATTTGATTATATGCAGTTTTAATAAATTGAATTAACGAAACCTTCTGTAATTTTTACTCTTCAAAGTGTAGGCTACACTTGCAAGTGTTGATAGCCCCATTAAATAATAATATAGATAAACTATAAAAAGTATATAATTATCTAACAAAATACACCATATAAAAATATTGTCAGAACGTCGTCTCTCAGTTGCTGAATGTCGCGCAACAACGTTGCTACAGCCCTGTCGCGTCTTACAATTCTACGTTGTTAAAATGTTGCGAGCACTTAGATAGCGACGTTGCCATAGCAGAAATGCAACGTGCCAGAGACGTTGCCACAACGTAAATGTGTTTGCTGGGTATATAACACACTAGCTACACACTTCCTCTACCGTAACCACAGAAGAAGAGAACCCAAATGTCAGAGCCTACGGTTAAATAAATGTTCAGTGATATTATCATCCAAAGATTTTTAAATATATTGTTGATATGAGAACTAGTAAATACACTAAGGCCACATCCACACCAATCCAGAGTTTTCCCAATCCAATCTTTTTTCCCTCGTTCTAAAAAAAAAAAAAATACCGTAAACACGACGTCCTCTAAAGAAATATTTGCGTACGCACGAAACCACTGAAACCGACTCAAAACGCTGTAGTTCACATGCCAGACCAGTGTGTGGCGCTGTAATTCTGCCACAGAGATACACTAAAAACGGAGAAGACTTGGAGCATGTGCATAAACCTTGTGCGCTGTATACAATAATAATAGGCTCAGTAGTTTCTTCTTTATTTTATTTATTTATTTATTTTTACTAATAACTTTATTGAACTATATAAACAACCATAAATGGCCTGGTACAAAATATGAAATGTCTTAATCAGACAACAGACAAGCATCATAGCATAATAAATAAAATATAAAGAAATAAAATAAAGAAATAAAACAAAAATACATTCAAGTGAATAAATAAAGAAATAAGAGGCTCAGCAGCTTCTGCGACACGAACACGTGGGGTGATGACATCATCGTTTCACAAAATACACGGATTGGCTGTACACACGAAAACGCAAGTGTGTCGTTTTCAGATTTATCCACTGTGGGACCCGGTTTAAAAAAATAGCGGTTTCAGGCTCCCAAAACGCCGGATCCGTAAGATTTACGCAGGCTATACAGCTGAACGCGTCTCCGTGTGTAGCCTACGGGCTCTAAGTTTCATCATGCTGGCATGTGTGAGTTTTAAACTGTGTGTGTTACAACTAGCTCTGCGTTAGTTTGTGCCTCGCTCACCCCTATCCTCCAGACATGTTCAGTTCATTCATGAGCTGCTGCCCTTCAGATTATCCCCTTCCGGAACAAAAATATATGGGAATATACTGCAAAATATAATGCAATATATTACATAATACATGTCCATATATGGGAAACTAGAGCTTATATTTTTCAATATACTGCAATATATGCATTGACCATATGGTGATATATTAATACCAGTAGCGGGCGGTGCATTTCACACCTAACCTTCAGTGGTGTCCCAGCTGAATTAATCCAGCTCTTAATACTAGTGATGGGGACGAGACCGCCTATACCGAGTCCGAGTCAAGACCGAGTCTTTGAAGGGTTGAGTCCGAGTCAAGGCCGAGTCTTTGAGGAAGCAATCCAAGTCGAGACCGAGTCTTTAGGAGTTCTTCAGACATACATAGTATTAATGTTTGGGGGGGGAAATATATAAATAAATAAATAAATTAAGAAGAATATCATATTCAGCATTGAAAAAAATGGGGACAAAAATAAGAATTATACTCACCAAAACTACTGATTATTTTTACATATTTTTTAGATACTAGTATCGATTAGGCCAGTGATTCTCAACTCGGAGCGCCATCTGGTGGGCCGTGTAGGCAGTGGTAGACTACCCCCAAATATATTTATTTTTTATTTTTTAATTGACAAATCTTGTTATTTTCTAATTATCTGATTGTTCTTATGTATTTATATGATCCAAAACACTCAAGTCAAGATGCATTATCTAAAAGCTAATTTATGTTTAAATATCACAACACCAATCACGTCACAACGTCAGATTGACTGTTTGTTCGATCAGATGCAGTAACATTACTTTACTGTAATGTGGATCGTGTTCTGAAAAGCAGATGTGGGAGTGCAAGCAAAAGCTTTGAAGTGTGTGGTGAGAAAATACGACGCTGAATAGGCTACATTAGGCTTTATAAGGACAGGTAGCCTAATATATATATTACAAAAGTTTATGGTTTATCAGTTTATGGCGAGCAATATTTTATTTTTTAATGCGTTACATACACGTGAAATATGCGTTAAATACGTGTTGTTTGCACGTGACAAATCAATGCGTTAAATACACGTTTAATATGTGTGAAATATACCTGTTATACCTGTCCTGACCAACAAGCTCTAATTCTAATCCTGTAAGTCTTAAATACTTATATATAAAGTCTTAAATACCATATTAAAATACTTTAAGTCTTTAAATTCATTTAAATTGATATCACCTGTGTACCTAATTACTGTTTGTCTGATGAGTGATCAATCTCTGAACAAAAAGGTTTCAATAAGCGCCGTCTGCTTGTGACAGCTGTAAATGTAAGCAGAACTAAAGCTCACGTTGTTTTCCAAAGACCGATATTGATAACAATGGTCTGTATCTTAAACCTGCATTGATTGCTTTCCTCCACTGTAACTGATTTCCCCACACACACGTCAATGCTTTGATGTTAAAGCTAGAATGTCCACTTGTGTGTTTATTTACTAAAAGGAATGAGTGGAGAAAAACAAGGCAATTTTTATTTTTATCTAAATTTTCATAAAACTGCTATTTAAATATATTATTTCTATAGGCTATACAAAAAAAAGACAAAAAAGTACACAATAAATAGGCTGAATAAGCTGATCTATAGCTTGTTAAATGGCCTCGTCTATGAACAGTACACCCCCCTGAGCTCACAGAAATGGTTAGACCCAAGTCTTCAGCAGCCAATGACACTGACCCGTTCAAACTGATTTTTACTGTGTATTTCACGCATAGTTTATGTGTATTTAATGCATATTTCACGCATATTTAACATGTTAAATACGCATTGTTGACGTGTTAAAATTCACGTGTTTTTGGCCCTCTTGGCTTTCCATAGTCCGGTGTGAAATCCCCTTAAGCTGAAGGCACAGTGTGTTGAATGTGGAGAAATTTTGTCAATTGAGGCGCTAAAACCATCAAATCTACTGAGATATTTGAACTCAAAACACCCGGGCTGTGTTGGGAAGCCAAAAGAATATTGTTTTAAACATGTTAATATCGCTAATTGTATTTGATAAATTATACTTACAGTATGTAAATTGGGGTGAATGAACTTTGTTGAACATTTCTGCTAATGAATAGAGAGAATGTTCCCCTCTTGTGTGTCTGGCCTGTTGTTACAGGTGTGTTAGCCTGTTATTGTTACTGAGTAAACCTGACAAGTGTGTTTTATATAAGGACAGTTTTCATCTATAGCTGACTTGAGTCTGTTTCAGTGGCGTAACAGATTAACAGCAGAGAATATCATTGCACTTTCTGAATTCTCTGTTATTCTGTGTTCATACTATCATATTTGGAAAGGTGATCCTCAGAATGTTTTTAACAGTCATTGGTGGGCCATGAGTTGCAGAAGGTTGAGAACCGCTGTATTAGATAACATACTAGTACCTAGTGCTTATTCTTTAGCTACTAGTGTGAGCAAGTGCTCTTTCTGTGGTGGAGTTTGAGAGGGATTGACTCATGACGGTCAAGGGAACACTGGTGACTAGTTCAGATTACTGGTCTGGATTGGTACAGATTACTGGTCTGGTGCGCTCAGATAATCCACGGTATATGAAACCCACAGAAGAATACTGACCGTCATGGGAAATCTCACAGTCAAAATAAGATACACCGGTGTTTTGTCAGATGAGAAGTTTATTTACTATTTTAATTCATTTTACTCTAATTAATTTTATAACTGTATCATTTATCTCTTTTAATTCCTTTTATAACTGTTTTAATTTCCCCTGCTTTTATTTTGTGTCTATTTTCGATGCAAAGCTCTATAAACTGCTATAGTGTGATTATTATAATTCCTTTGTAAAGCTTTTGAATAACTGCTTTAATTTCCCTTGCTTTTATTGTGTGATTATTTTTGTTCCTCTCTATGTAAAGCACTTTGAATTGCCATAGTGTATGAAATGTGCAGTATAAATAAACTTGCCTTGCCTAGTACTTATTCTTTAGCTAGAGCTTATTTAGGTTCTAGTGCACATTGTTAGATTTTGGTGTATTTGGCCGAGCAGTCGTTTGGGTGGCTCGCCAATGTATTAGATTTATCCAATACATAAAATAAGTAAGCTTGACCAGAGTTCTTGTGGGGAGAAGAATTTTTTGAAGGTTTGTAGTGTAGCAGTCCTTCAGCAGCGATGTTAGCATGTCGCCCTTCAACAATCTTAACCCAAAGTTCTGTGTCTGAGACAGAACTTTATGAAGACAAAAGGGCTACAAACAAAGGAAAACTGTTAGGACCTCCCACAGGAGATCGATCTATACTGACACTGTTTTCAGTTGATTAAATCTAAGTCACAATGTAGATGAATCTGATGACTGAAAATACAAAATCTTTCAACGTGATGGTACGTCACAAAGTTGCATGAGTAAATATATCTGCAATATTATATTACACATGCAGTACCATATCTGATCACATATACATAGATATATTATGATTGATAGAAGAATGTTGGTTTTCATGTCAACAGTTCAAAAGAGGAAAAAAGGTCTGAAAAGGTTTTAAATATAAAGAAAAAAAAATGATGGATTCTTGATTTGAGATGTGGCGGCGAGCTGTAACGCACATACGTGTTTTTAATGCGTTTATTAGAGGTTGAATTCAAATCAAATACTGCTAAACTGCTCATACTACTTCTCAATAGATCTCTTTATAAATTGAATGAAAATTATGTAAATATATGGTTCAGATCACTCTAAACATGTATGTAAATGGAGGTGTCCTTATATGGTCATTAACAGAGCTTGACTGACATCTAGTGAAAAGGTTTGGTACTGTGCACAAACTAAATCTCACTGAAAGCTCTTTTTTTTTTTTTTTTTGCTAAAATTTGGAACACAACTTGGCTTCGATTTTCTTGCATTTTAAAGTAAAACATGTTTTGTAAAAAAATATATATTTTATAAATAATTATATATTTTTTTAATTATACATTTTCATAAACTCAAACTTCTATAAAAAAAAAAATCTGTTTCACTTTCATAATTTTCACTTCTACAATATTCTTCCAAATGTCTTCTTTAAAACAAGAGCAGTCATAGGTCTATATTCCCAATCATTCTTGAATTACAACTATTTAAGTTTGGATAGTGATGTTCATGTCTGTGTGATCTATGATATGATATGTGATATGTCTATCTGGACTTCTGTATCAGCCACATCTGTTCCAGTAAGAGGACTGAAGCAATTATTTTAATCATTTAAATGCTCATTTATTTGAGTCTTGAGGATCTGAATCTGTTGTTGTTCTCCTGCAGATCTAAAGCCGAAGCCTGAACTCACATCAGATCCTGCAGGAGCTGCACTGACTGGAAACACAGTGACTTTGACCTGTCGCATGGATCCGTCCACTCGAGACTGGGACTTTTACTGGTACAAACACACACTGAACCCTGAGACAGAGAAGAAGAAAACAAACCCCTACAGCCTGAAGATTGATTCAGAGTCTGATGGAGGACAGTACTGGTGTAGAGCTGGAAGAGGGAAACCAGTCTATTACACACAATACAGTGATGCACTGTGGGTAAATGTTACAGGTGAGAGAGACTGTAGTGTGTGATGCAACAAATACAGATCAGAGACAATATCTACACAACTTCTGAAACTAAATGCAATAATCTGTGTTTGTTCAGTGAGTCCTAAAGCTGTGGTGACGGTACGACCTGATGAACGAGTGTTTAGAGGAGAAACAGTCACTCTCAGATGTGATATAAAGTGGGCAGGATACACTGAGTGGACATACAGATGGGAAATAGAGGGAACCGACAACCAATATAAAAACACTGTCAGCCGAACCTCAACACAAGAGTTGAACATCAGCAGTGTTGATCTCTCTCACCGCGGTAAATACACCTGTACAGGACAGATACACACTCAAAGCTCTCAGCGCAGTGATGCTGTTACACTGACTGTCTCAGGTGAGTGTGTGTTTGTTGTGATCAGCTTCTCCATCAGTTTCTCTACGGCTCTGTAACTCGTGATGTTTTGTTCAGCTGAAGCTCAGGCATCAGTGCGAGTGTCTCCACAGCCGTGGCTGACTGAAGGAGAATCAGTGACTCTGACCTGTGAGGTTTCAGGCTCCTCTAAAGGCTGGACGTTCAGCTGGTTCAGAGATCATGATCATCTGTCAGACAGCAGCAGAGGAGCTGGAGGATCTTACACTCTCAGTCCTGCTGCTCTACAGCACACAGGAGTTTATACGTGCAGAGCAGAGAGAGGACGACCAGCCTATTACACACACACCAGCAGCTCACACACACTGTGGATCACTGGTGAGGGTTTATGCTTGTGCTCATCCGGATCTGTGTTTCACTGCAGTCTCTGTGCTGTCAGTTTTGATGGAGATTTTCCTCTTTTCAGGAGTTTCTGCTTCAGTGTCTCTGGTCATCAAGCCCAGCAGAAGTCAACACTTCTCATCGGACTCTCTCTCTCTGAGCTGTGAGGATCAGAGTAACTCTGCTGGATGGACAGTGAGAAGATACACAGACAAAGACACACAAACTTGTGCAAAACAAACAGGATCTGGATGTGTAATGGACTCTCTCAGCACATCTGACACTGGAGTGTACTGGTGTGAGTCTGAATCTGGAGAGAGACGTCGTCCTCGAAACATCACTGTACATGGTGAGTCCGGTTTATAATCGTGACATCTACTAGTCTAATGTTATAACCTAAATTATAATTACAGTCTAAAGACATTTTCCTAATTGTTTTCTGTACAGCTGATGACAGACTGACTTCTGTTCAATTATTTGAATGAGTTTCTCCATATGTATCTATTCGCGAGTTTGCATGGCCATTCAATCTTAATATAGTTAATGGTAAACGAACTTGGCTTGTTATCCTCAAAGGAGGCTCGATCTAAACCCTCTATGACAGGACAGCACAGAGGAAGAATAAGAGAAATAGAGGAGGAGATGGGGAGGAGGAGGAGGGATGCTGGAAGAACTGTTGCTGCTTATACAGTACAGGTCAAAAGTTTGGACACATTACTATTTTTAATGTTTTTGAAAGAAGTTTCTTCTGCTCATCAAGCCTGCATTTATTTGATCAAAAATACAGAAAAAAAAATATTATAGTAATATTGTGATATATTATTACAATTTAAAATAAATGGTTTTCAATTTATTATACTTTAAATTATCATTTATTTCTGTGATCAAAGCTGAATTTTCAGGATCATTACTCCAGTCTATCACATGATCCTTTACAAATCACTCTAATATGACGATTCATGATCAAAGTTGGAAACAGTTCTGCTGCTTAATATTTTTTCATAACCTGTGATACTTTTTTAGGATACTTTGATGAATAAAAGGTAAAAAGCACATTTTTTAAAAAATAGAAATCTTTTGTAACAACAATATACACTACTGGTCAGTAATTTGGGGTCTGTAATTAAAATTTTTTTTCTTTCTTTTTTGAAATAAATCAATACTTTTATTCAGCAAGGATGTGTTAAATTGATAAAAAGTGATAGTAAAGACGATTTATATTATTAGAAAATATTTTTTATTTTTTTTAATAAATGCAGTTCTTTTTAACCTTTTATTCATCAAATATATTAGGCAGCAGAACTGTTTCCAACACTCATAATAAATCAACATCATCATAAAATCAGAATATTAGAATGATTTCTAAATGATCGTGTGATAGACTGGATGTCACATGTGACACTGAAGACTATTAAGACTAATAATTGTCAGAGCTGGGGATAGAACTCGGGTCTCTGGCGTGAAAGTCTTAGATACTACCACTGGGCCACAGGAGGGGTTTGAACCCAATAGTCAGACGCTCTCTTAGATTGAATCAAAAATTAGTTTATTAACAAAAAAGGAAACGGGCACGAAAACCCTTTCTTCCAGTCAATCACAAAAACAGAAACTCAGGAAAGGATCCAATAACAGCAAAATATTAACTCTGGAAACAATCCAAAAAATAGCACAAAAAATAAAGCTACTTGAGACAAGAGCAAACTTACGGCAGTCACAGGCTTAGGAACAACAATAACCAAGCAAGGAAGCAGAGAAACAGACCAGCTTAAATACACCACACAAAACGAGACACAGGTGAAAACAATAACACAGATTACCAAAAGGCACATGTGTAGATATGAGGAGGACCTCTAGTGGCCAAAAATAAAACATTACAAGGCAAAATCTCTGACAGGACCCCCTCCTCTAGGAACGGCTCCTGACGTTCCCTCCAGGACGACTAGACTTGGAAGCATGAAATTCTCGAATTAGTTTCGGGTCTAAAATGTTCCTGGCAGGGACCCAGGAGCGCTCCTCAGGACCATAGCCCTCCCAGTCCACAAGATACTGCCGGGACCCACGTACTTGACGGACATCCAGTATTCGGTGGACTGTGTAGGCTGGCTGGCCACCAATGATACGAGGAGGGGGAGGTTTACCTGTCGCAAGAAAAGGAGAAGACAAAACTGGTTTTAACAGAGAGACATGAAAAGTGGGATTTATCTTTAAAGACTTAGGTAAGTATAACCGATAAGTAACTGGGTTAACTTTCCTGGCAATCTTGAAGGGGCCGATGAACCTCTGAGAAAGTTTACGAGATTCCACCCGCAAGGGAATGTTCCTGGTGGACAGCCAAACCCTTTGGCCGGGGCGCAGAGTTGGGGCAGGTCGGCGTTTGCGATTAGCCTGGTGCTGATACTGCTGGGAGACTTTAAGGAGTTTGAGTCTGACCTTCTTCCATGTCTTACGGCAGCGCTTGATGAACTGTTGCACGGAGGGAACTGCAACGTCCACTTCTTGTTCAGGGAATAGAGGAGGAGTATACCCAAACTGGCACTCGAAAGGGGACATACCCGTAGCAGAGGAGCGAAGGGAGTTGTGCGCGTATTCTGCCCACATGATGAAGGAAGACCAAGAGGATGGGTTGTTAGCCGACATACACCTCAGGGTAGTCTCCAGATCTTGGTTCAGCCTCTCAGTTTGCCCATTGGACTCCGGGTGGAACCCAGAAGATAGACTCACTGTTGCCCCCAGAGATTGACAAAATGCCCGCCAGAACCGGGAGGAAAATTGGGGCCCACGGTCAGAGACAATGTCTTGTGGGATGCCAAAGATGCGAAAGACATGGTTGACAACCAATTCAGCAGTCTCCTTTGCGGTAGGTAGTTTGGGCAAGGGAATAAATCGGGCAGCCTTGGAGAATCTATCCACTATGACCATGATGGTGGTGTTGCCCTGTGATAGTGGGAGTCCAGTAATAAAATCCATGGAAAGATGAGACCAGGGTCTGTGTGGTATGGAAAGAGGATGCAGTAACCCCTGGGGTGAACGATGAGAGACTTTACCTTGGTTGCACGTGGGACAGGCATTTACAAAGGTTGTGACATCATCTTTGATAGTTGGCCACCAAAACCGTCTCTGGAGAAACTCAAGGGTCCGAGAAGTGCCAGGGTGACAGGTGAGGCGTGAGGAGTGACCCCACTGGAGGACTTGGGAGCGGACAGCTTTCGGGACAAACAAACAGTTGGTTGGCCCTCCTCCTGGGTCAGGTTCTCGGGTCTGGGCTTGCTTTACAGTATTTTCCAGCTCCCACCTGATATGAGCTATTATCTTGGAACTGGGGATAATCGGCGTAATGGAATCTTCATGAGGAGTGTTTACATATACTCGGGACAATGCATCAGGTTTAATGTTTTTGGAGCCAGGGCGGTAGGACAAGATGAACTGGAATCTGTTGAAGAATAAGGACCAACGTGCCTGGCGGGGGTTGAGTCGCTTAGCTTGCTGAATGTATTCTAAGTTCTTGTGGTCTGTAAGCACTTGAAATGGGTGTTTGGCCCCCTCAAGCCAATGCCTCCACTCTTCAAGCGCTAGCTTAACTGCCAGTAGCTCTCGATCCCCCACATGATAGTTACTCTCAGTCGGTGTAAGGCGGTGGGAAAGGAATGCACAAGGGTGCAGCTTGTTGTCCTCCCCCCTTTGGGACAGTACTGCTCCAACCCCAACATCCGAGGCATCAACCTCCACAATGAATGGATTATCTGGGTTGGGTAGAATAAGAACAGGTGCAGAGGTGAAACAGTGTTTGAGTTTGTTGAAGGCCAACTCTGCTTCAGGCCCCCAACAAAAGCTGGGTGTGTTTCCCTTAGTGAGGGCAGATAAAGGAGCCGCTACAGTACTAAAGTTCAGGATGAACTTGCGATAAAAATTGGCAAAGCCAAGAAAACGCTGTACCTCTTTTACTGATGAGGGAGTAGGCCAATCCACTACTGCTTTAACCTTTAGAGGGTCCATATGTATCTGGCCAGGTTGAATGATGAATCCCAGGAACTGGACATTGGTCACATGAAACTCACATTTCTCGGGTTTGACATAAAGATGGTTGTCCAGAAGGCGTCTGAGAACCTTACTGACGTGCTTCACATGCTCTTGGAGGGAACTCGAGAAGATTAGTATATCATCTAAGTAGACAAAAACAAATTGGTTGAGCATGTCTCTGAGAACATCATTAATGAGAGCTTGAAAGACTGCAGGAGCATTAGTGAGACCGAAAGGCATAACTAGGTATTCAAAGTGTCCAGTGGGCGTGTTGAAGGCAGTCTTCCACTCATCTCCTTGTCTGATGCGCACAAGATGGTAGGCATTGCGCAAGTCAAGCTTAGTGAAGATGTTGGCTTCCTGCAGAATTTCGAAGGCAGTGCCCATTAACGGCAAGGGATAACGATTTCGAACAGTGATCTTATTAAGGCCCCTGTAATCAATACATGGCCGAAGTCCGCCATCCTTTTTCCCAACAAAGAAGAATCCAGCTCCAGCAGGGGACGTGGATGGACGGATGATTCCTGCTGAAAGGGATTCATCAATGTACTTGTCCATTGCAGTTCGTTCAGGGGAAGACAAAGAGAATATACGACCTCTGGGGGGACAGGTTCCAGGGAGTAGCTCAATGACGCAGTCAGAGGAGCGGTGTGGAGGTAAAGAAGTGGCTTTCCTCTTGCTGAACACTGCCTTGAGGTGGTGATACTGAGGAGGTACTTGAGACAGGTCTAGGGGTTCCTGAGACTCAAGATCAGGATCAGAGGAGTTTTGAACCAAGCATGTAGTCTGACAGGCGGAACCCCAACTGAGGACTGTGCCAGAGGACCAATCAAAGTGTGGGTTATGCTGGAGGAGCCAGGGGTGACCGAGGATAACAGGAAACTCTGGAGACTGAATTATGTGAAAGCGCATTCTCTCCTGGTGCTGGTAAATGAAAAGACAAAGGGGAGAGGTGATGTGGGTAACTCTTCCAGGAGCTAACGGTCTTCCATCTAAGGCTGTTACAGTTAGGGGGGCAGGAAGGGAATTAGTCGGTATCAGGAGACTCTTGGCAAGGGAAAAATCCATAAAATTCCCGGCCGCACCGGAATCAATCAAGGCCTGGAGTTGATGTTTCTTGTCTCCCCAAGAGAGTGTGATGGGAAGGGACAACCCAACGTTGGAAGGTGAAGCAGTGCATGTTACTCCCGTTACAGTCCTTCCTTGCCTGTGCGGGACTTGGCGTTTCCCGAGAGCTCTGGACAAGCAGAGCGAAAATGACCCTGCATTCCACAATAAAGACAACAGCGCTCTCTGAAGCGACGGTCGCGCTCTGAAGGAGACAGTCGAGCCCTACCCAACTGCATGGGCTCTGGAGAATCTTGGGGCACTGTTAGCATTGGGAAAGGAGCTGGGCTGGCAGACAGTGTGGGAATAGACTGGCGATGCAGGTTTCTTTCCCTCAGGCGATTATCTAGCTTGATTGCTTGATCAATAAGAGCCTCGAGATCACTGGCAGGTTCTCTGATAGCCAGGTCATCCTTAATTGCCTCAGATAGACCTTTCAGGAAACTCACCATGAGGGCCTCATCGTTCCAACCACTCCCAGCCGCAACTGTCCGAAACTGTATGGCATATTCAGCGGCACTGCCATTACCTTGTCGAAGGGTGAGAAGTCTCTTAGAGGCTTGCCGAGCGCCAAGAGGGTGGTCGAAGACTCTTTTGAACTCCTCTTTGAACATAGAATAACTTGAACAGCAGGGTGCCTGTGCCTTCCAGACTGCTGTTGCCCAGGAGAGAGCCTTACCAGAAAGGAGGGTGATAACATACGCGATCTTGGCCCGATCTGAGGGGAAGGAAGATGGCTGTAGTTCAAATGTGAGAGAGCATTGAGTCAGGAATCCATCACATGCACTGGGATCACCCAAGAAACGTTGCGGTGGAGGTAGGCGAGGTTCAGCCAAAGGAGAAAGCACTTGAGACCCCGGAAGGGGTACAGAGGCAGCAGTAGAAGCAGCAGCTGGAGTGGAGGGCAGCCGGTCAAAGATCTGACGAATAGAAGTCATGAGGTCGGTCAGCACCTGTGAGTGTTTAGTCATCAAAGTCTCCTGCTGAGCTAGGGCTGTCTCATGGCGCTGAACTGTGGACTCATGCTGAGCAACTGTGGCAAAGAGTTCTTGAGGGTTAGGCGTCTCTGGGTTCATTATGTGGCTTGGTTATTCTGTCAGAGCTGGGGATAGAACTCGGGTCTCTGGCGTGAAAGTCTTAGATATTACCACTGGGCCACAGGAGGGGTTTGAACCCAATAGTCAGACGCTCTCTTAGATTGAATCAAAAATTAGTTTATTAACAAAAAAGGAAACGGGCACGAAAACCCTTTCTTCCAGTCAATCACAAAAACAGAAACTCAGGAAAGGATCCAATAACAGCAAAATATTAACTCTGGAAACAATCCAAAAAATAGCACAAAAAATAAAGCTACTTGAGACAAGAGCAAACTTACGGCAGTCACAGGCTTAGGAACAACAATAACCAAGCAAGGAAGCAGAGAAACAGACCAGCTTAAATACACCACACAAAACGAGACACAGGTGAAAACAATAACACAGATTACCAAAAGGCACATGTGTAGATATGAGGAGGACCTCTAGTGGCCAAAAATAAAACATTACAAGGCAAAATCTCTGACAATAATGATCCTGAAAATTCAGCTTTGCATCACAGGAATAAATTATTTTTTAAAGTAGGCCTATATTCAAAAAGAAAACTATTATTTTAAGTTGTAATAATATTTCAAATTATTACTGTTGTTGTTGTTGTTGTTTTCCTGTATTTTTGATCAAATAAGCACAGCCTTGATAAACATTAGAGACTTCTTTCAAAAATATAAAAATTCCAAACTTTTGACCTGTACTGTATGCGCTCATAATGATGATTGACAGGACTGAATGTTTAGGGCTCCTCCGTTTTGGAACTTCATTTATTGTGATGTTACATGAACTTGCCCTTAAATACCACATACAAACAAAGCAAAATGTGACTGGTCACTTTTCACATTCATCAGACAGTTTCTTACCATATCAATTGGCAGATTAAACTGCAAAATGGATGTGTTTTTATGCCAGTGGTTTAAAATCTGATACACAACCAACAAACTCTCATGACAATTTGTAGCTACAGTATTTTAAATTTTGGTAAATTGGTGACTAATGTGTATAAATTTGTACAATCTCATTATTATAATGTTGAAAAAATGCGATAACAGTCCTCTATTCCCAAAATATCACCAATGTAATATAAATGCACTATACATTTTCCACACACATTTTAGATAATTACACAATTAACTCCTTGCATTACTGTAAATATTCCCTTAAATTTACTCCACATAAATTAATCATGTAAATTACTATGTAACGCATAAATTAAAATTATTTATCAGTTAACTGCATTTAGGCTCCTACAATTACTCCAGTCTTCAGTGTCACATGATCCTTCAGAAATCATTCTAATATGATGATTTGCTACTCAAGAAGCTTTTATCATTATTATCAATGTTGAAAACAGTTGTGCTGCTTCAAATTTTTGTGAAAGGAGATAAAACAATTATTTGTTGAATGTAAAGTTTAAAGAACATCATTAACATACATTATTTGAAATGTAAATCTTTTGTAACATTATAAATGTCTTTTTTTGATCAAGGCGTCACATTTGATAATTTTTGCATGATTTTGCACATCTTATTAATAATTGAAGTATGGTTTACTTACTTACTTACTCTGATTAATACAGCCGGTATCGTCACTATCATCTGTTGATGTATTTCTTGTGTTTGTAGACGGTGAGGTGATTCTGGAGAGTTCTGTTGATCCTGTGATTGAGGGAGAGACTCTGACTCTACACTGTTTACATCGATCTACAAACTCCTCGATCCTCAGCGCTGATTTCTATAAAGACGGATCACTGATCCAGAATCAGACGACAGGAGAGATGAGCATCACTGTCTCAAAGTCACATGAGGGTTTCTACTACTGTAAAACAGAGAGAGGACAGTCACTCCACAGCTGGATCTCATTTAGAGGTCAGTGACGATCAGTGATGAAATTATTGTAATATGATCATACAGGATCACGTCACTCACGGACAGATCTGTGTGTTTGTCATGTTCTTCAGTCTCAACAGCTTCATCTTCTCTTCTGGTCATTGGTGTGTCTGTAGGATTGAGTGTTTGCTTGTTGTTCTTCATCTCACTGGTTCTGCTGTGGAGACACAAACACAAGAAAGGTGTGGAGCAGTTCATCACATGTTATGAATTATTAAACCACAAGAACAGCAACAAATGGAGGATACAGTTTCTGAAGCCTAGACAGTCACTGCATGTTTATTAATAAATGAGCAGTTAATGCATGTAATCAGATTATATGTGAGTGACAAAACTCTTACAGTGACCATAATGATCTCTGTCTCTATTGTAGATCAGCACTGTAACATTCAACAGACATCAGTCCCGAATCCATCTGGAGAATCTCAAGCGTTAAACTCTCCTCTGCAGTCTGGTCAGACGCAATAACAAATGATTTACATTTATTTATTAATGTTTTTTACCCCTTTTTAGACTGTCTTGCTTTTAAACTTTCTCCTTGTTTGCTTGTTTGCAGATTCTGATCACATTTATAATGAGGTGACTCCAGTGAATAATGGAAATAAAGGTTGAGTCTTAAAAAATATCTACACATCTTTCATGAAAAAATCAACAAAAATCATTAAATCTGTGATTGACTTGTTCCTCGTTGTGTTTTTTTTTTTTTCAGACGTCACATATTCAGATGTCACATATTCAGAGGTCACTGTTAAGAAAAACATATCCGCGGATAAAGGTTAAAAACCCGCTTCAATAGAGTCATTAACCAATAACATTTATGCAATTTTAGTTAAATATATATATATATTACTTTCTAATTGACTAATTCTATTTTTCTAGACAAAATCCTGGCAAAGTCAAATAATGTGATGTACTCAGAAGTGAGAACAAAAGGAAAGAAAAGCAAAGGTGAGATCCTGTTTCCTGAAGTACAATATTATTTGGTCAGCATATTCTGAATAATCTGATTTATTTTCTGTTCTGTATTAGATATTAATACTGCAGGACCCAGTGATTTGACTTACGCACAGATCAATATACAGGACAAGAAGAAAAGCAAGAGCAAAGGTAAACTCTCAACAAACTGCATCTAAACACAGCTGTCTGAATAAATCATCACATTTAACTAGATATCATATATAATGCTTTTATATTATCAGGAAAAGAGAACAATTTACTATCATTAACAGAACTGATAAAGACCTTCATTTTGGAAATGTAACAACAGTCTCAACAATCACATATTTACTGAACCTGCTAATAAATGTTCATTGTGGTTTGAGAGGTTCTGTTCTCTCTTGATATAATCATGGATTATCAGTTATTATTGTAGTTGCAGATGTGAAGCGTGTGTTTATTCTCTGTTTCTCTTGTTCACTGTCAGGGAAGAGCAGCGAGTCTGGAGACACTTTATACTCTGAACTGAAGAACAACACAGATAGAGGTGAGAGAAACAGAGTCAAGCTTCATCACTGCTAAAGTTGAACTATTAAACATTAATAGATCAGAATGATTCATAAAGTCACGTGGATCATTGAGGAAGTGTGAAAATCTCATCAACATTTGTGTTCTTCAGGAGCTGATGCTGGAGTCGGTGATGCAATGAAAGGAAGAAGGAAGAAAGGAAAACAATAAAACACGTAAGATTTTTTGTTGCAATGATTTTACAGTCACTGACAAGAAGTTCATAATTTGCATTTTCATGTAGAATATAAATCTGTCTTTAGTGATTCAGTTCAGTTATTTGTGAGGATCAGGTTCATTGTGATCTTAAATCTGTAAATCATCAACAGCATGAGCTCAAATCAGAGCTTTTTATTGTCCACGTTTCCCAGATAACAGGGAACGTTCTTCTAACTTTAGCTATTGTTCTGGCAAGGTTCCTAACTTTTCTCCTTAATTTATTAAGGATCACCAACTTTCTGGGTTAAAAATGTTTTACGGTTGGATGTTACACAGTAAAATCCCCTGTGTTTAATGAACAGCTCTGAGTGAGCATTAGTGACGACACCTGATGTTAAAGGTGGGGAAACCCGTTTTTGAAATATGCTGTTGGCCAATGTTGATATTTGAAATCAACGCAAACAAACACACCTGTAACAGAGACAGGGGTGTACCAACTGCCCCAAAGATGTTCAGAGCAGTTGTAGCACCACTGCTCTGAATATACCGGCCGATGGAGGCGTAAAAAAAAAATGACGTGACGTGCTGATGAAGTCAAAAGTTCAGTGTTTATTCCCAAAAAGTGAAAAACAAAGATTTTCCAGTAGAGTGCAAATGATATTTACAGTGAAAATCCAAAAGAAACAAAAATCAAACAAACTGTTCAAAGTTAACTGCAAACAAAGGTTTTGGCTATGCCAATAAATTGACCCAAAAACCGAGCAACCAACTCACTCTACGAGCTCCTTTCAACACTGAGAGGCCCTCTTAAAAAGGATAAGCCCCTCCCACTTGGACTAAACCATTTAGTAATTAAAGGTAATAAAGAAATTTAAGAAAATTTTTTTTATCTAACAGTAACAAAGACATAAACTGTTAGAATAATACTAAAATATACAAAACAAACTCAATTAATTATTAATGTTTAACAATGTTTAACGAAGAATCAAACAGAACATCAGTCTCCCCCTCAGACATGAGAACAATTAACTGTGCCTTCTATTGGCGGGAAACAGACATTTAAAAATGGTGGCAGTTACTGTGACCGGGTTTCGTCGGTTTGGTATGGGAAAATGTTCCAGTATGTAAGTATGACAATTCATATTATGCAAGTGGATAATTGAAAACAATAAACATTTAACATGGTAACCGGTCTTGTTTGAGTTCTTAATACAATACATAAATCAACATTGTGAAATTAATGACTCAGTAAATGCTAAGCTGAAGAAAAAGGACACGATGAGGATAGGAACAACACTTAAACAATACACAATCATTGACACACACATATCTGCGTTAACTGGTGTTAAAATTTGCGCAAAACAAATAATGTGTAATGTTAGTATGAAAAGTGTATACGCATAGTATGTTCTCATTCCAGTGTCATAATAAAAGTCATTTCACAAAATAAGAGTCTCTAGTCATAGAGCCCCACTGTGACACACCCCTTCTTCATTGTTCCGCCTCCAAAACTCTGCCTCCAATCCTAACAGCCCGAGTCGGATCCCGATCCCCTGCAAGCGAGGCAAGTGCACTAACAATGACGGTATACACCGCATTCACTAGCAGTCGTCAGCGCGACTCACACTAGCTGACCTCTATTACACACGCAATCCAAGAGTAGTTGTCTGTTTATCATAGCAGAAGCGCAACAAAATAATGCTTACTGAAAAATAAAGCGAATCAAACCATGGGCCCTATTTTAACAATCTGAAACACATGTATTAAATGTGAAACGCAAGTAACTTTGTGGGCGGATCTCGCACGCTGTTGCTATTATACCGACGGGATAAATGACTCTTGTGCCTGACACAAATCTAAAATGGGTTGGTCTGAAGTAGCTTCATTACTCATAGGTGTGGTTTGGGCGTAACGTGCCATAAACCAATCACAGCGTCATCTCACATTCCCTTTAAGAGCAGGCGCGCTTGTTCCATGGTGGATTGATATTATAACGGCGGATTTGCCAGGCGCACGCCAGGAGCGGTTCACATCCGAGGAGACCGACGTTCTCGTCAGGGCCGTAAAACACTGAGAAGTGACATTGGGGATGGAGAAACCCACCCAAACTAGCTTCGGTTAATGAGGCGTATAATAATATGAGTAAATGTGTAAGCTAGATGTATCCCTATTTTTTCACATGTTCATGGACACCACAATGATTTCCCTCGTGTGGAATATTTTTCCTTGTAATTTTGTATGGTTTGCAAAAATGGCAACTGCTGCATCTGTGTGTAGATGAGAGAAGCAAAGTGTATCCGCGTTGTGCACACGCTACATTATGGCCAAGCATGCGCCCTTAAAATAGCATCTGAATGCGCCACTGAATAACGCACCACTGACTTTAGACGAGGTTTCTCCTGGTCTGTGGTGGAATTGTTTTCTGGAACTGCAAAATAGCACCAGGGAACGTTTGTGCCGGAACACGCCTCCTCTTTTCGCTGAACCGCCTCCGGGAGCGCAAGTTCATTCCCTAATTTACCGGCGTGCGTCTGTGGAGGGAAAAGTCTGCTGTGTGTCGGGTGCAAAATAGGAATGATACATGCGTCATTGTACAAAGTCAATTGCGCTGGGTGCAAGATAGGGCCCACAGTGTTACTCATGTGTGGAGCGAATCAAAGCAACATCTGTGTCTGTTTTCGGGCCTTCCCGCTTCGCTCTCTCCAGCCTGATCATAACCCTTCATTTTTCAGTGCTATTCTTCTGAGCTTTTCTCTTTTGTAGTGTGTCTCATCTCTATTGGTAGTTTCTACCGTGATCACATTACTTTATTTTGGTCACAAGCCTCTTCCTCTATTTACTCCTGTAAAAGGCCTACCTTTATAAAGTCAGGAGGAGTCAGGTAGGCATATAATATTCTCTTCTCTGATTATATTATCTCAGGGTCAGCTCTGATCTACTGTACCCCCAGGCCTACGGTTCAGAAAACAGCCAAGCCTACCAGTGTAGTGTGGGTTAGTTCAGTTCACCACAGCTGTCTCTCCTGTTCCTGCTCATGCTCTCCCACGGCCTACTCAGTTGCGACTGTTTGACAACCTTGTCTGGATATCATTTAATATTCTTATCCTATCTTACAAAATCTCATCTTATCTGTTGTTAGGAAATCTTAAACCCCTCCATCCAGTTCGGTAATCAACTCTCAGGTCTGTTACCAAGCAACCAAACAGCTGCTGTGTGACGGTCAACGGAAAAACTCTAGAGATTAAAATGAAGAAACAAATTAAGTGGTTGTAACGAAGGTATGTTGTTGTGGGAAGAATTTAACAACTTTAATAATCCTAAAATAAATAAACAAAACGAAAGTAAAGGCGGCAGCCCCTCACAGCCGACTGTCGCACACACATAAACTAAACAAAACATAAATAACACAACATAAATATTCCAGGCCTGTTCCTCTCTCGTCACTCCTTCTTTTATGCCTCCGCTCCTCCGTGAGAGATATGAAAGCGGTGCGTTTGTACTTATATTTTGAAAATACCTTTTGTTTTATTGTTGCCTAAAATATAGGCTACATACTGAGATAACCGGAGTAGCCAGAACGAGCTGAGTGACGTTATCAAGTACGCTGATGTTCCATTCGCAGATTTACCGGACTTTCATCCTCCCGTCTTTGGGAGTCCGTTCTCCTGAGTCGAACTTGTCGAGTCTGAACTTTGCGTACTTGGTATTGAGAAACGCCTAAAGATCTGAAAGGTCAGACAAAGGAGACGTGCAACATGTGCAGTGTTGGACCTCCAGGAACACGGTTAGGAACCACTGATCGAAATGTTTGGAAGAGAACAGTCCGTTTCTCTTGACGTGCTACAGACCATGTGATAAACTATAGCAAAAGTCCGAATTTCTGAAAATTAAACTTTTTAGCAACAGTGTTATACACTCAAAGACATCAACAATCAGCATATGAAACATAACAATCTTGACATCATGTCGACAAACAAAACTCATTAATGGAGCCGAGCATTGTGGCATGAGTAAATTATTCAGCTGATTTTTAATTACTATTTTTATTTAAATATGTTGTTATTATTACCATTGTTGAGGTTTGTATGATGACTGTTGATGTCCAAGTGTGTCTCAACTTTTACACAAGAGGTGTCAACAGCTGGATTTATGACCTTTGTCATTGATATCTCAGCTGTAATTATTTAAATCACTTTAATGCAGTAATGTGAATGCCATTGGAAAGACATGTTGAGCTGCCTATTCATAAATCTCTTTATCAATGCAGAATAGTTTTCCAAACTGTAATTGCTGAAAGGGAAATAAACTAACGAAAGTCAAGAGCCCAACTAAACCAAACACCGATCACCATAATGGTGTGTTCAAATGAAACCATAAATCATCAACATCTAAACCCCTGTTAATTCTCAGTAAGAGCTTATGTAGACGTCTGACAGACATAAAGTCAGTCTGGTTAGTAATAAGTGAAGCTGGTAATGCTGTTTGTGGAGTTGTTTAATCCTCCTCTGTGAGATCTTCAGAGATTTAATGTATTTTATCTTCAGTTGATTTCATCTAAGACTGTGGCTGAAGTCAGTTGTAGTTTCTGTTCTTGTTGTTTCACTTTCCTTCAGTGATTCTGCTTGTTATCAGCAGGCGTCCGGATGTTTGAAAGAATGTTTTAGGAACATCATAATATCCTTTTAAAAGCATTCCTCTAACATTATGAAAACTGGACATTTTAACATCTCCATCACCAAAACAGAATGTTTGGAAAACGTTCTTAGAACAACAATTTGTGGAACTTGAATAGTTAATCAAACTGTGTTCTCTTTTTAAAGGTCCCTGAGAGCAGTGAAGAAAACAGACGGCAAGAGAAAAACACCAGCAGAAGAAATTAACCTGAGACTGCTCATGCTTGACTGAGAGAGAACTGCAGTGCATTATCTGCACACATAAGGAAATCTATCTTTAATATATACTAAAACATTTTCTCTAATGAGCATTTATTTTTAACACGTCTTATTAATTAGTGCCTGTGTTTTTGCCAAAACAAGATGATTTTTCTTATAGCGTACAGTGTTGGGGGCAATGCATCACAAGTAACACATTTTTATGCATTTAATCTCACTTTATTGTCCAGTGTACTTGCTGCTGACCTTCGATGATTCAGTCACACCATAAGCAAAAATGACTTTAGATTTGTTGTTATTATTGCTGAAGAGAGTGTTAAACTTTCTTCTCCTGCATCTCTTCTGCAATCTTGAATGGCAGCAGCTGAAGAGTTTGTTTGAGCGCCCTCTACTGTACACGCGCGGATTTGCATTTCCTTCAGCCTTATTATTTTAATTTTGGTGTGAAAGGGCCTTTACATTTGCCCAAAAATATTACGTTTTTTTTTTTTTTTTTTTTTTTTTTGTATAATAAAAAAAATAATAAAAAAAGAGCCCATGTGAGGAAAAAGTACTTTTCTTAAAAAGTATTTTTTTAAGGGAGTAATGTTATATTGTAATGCATACGTTTCAAAGTAACTCTCCCGACACTGCTCATATATAGCCTACTGTTTTCTTACTTTCATTTATTTCATATTTGCTGTTTTTTGCTGAAGTTAACCAACTGTAAGCTTTCTATTTGATAAATAAAGAGTGACGTGACATTTTCTTTGCATGACTTTTTTCACATTTGTTAACCTAAGATTATAAGGGTTGAAAAAATGCTAATACAAATTTTGTTTCTAGATTGTTATTATTCTTATGAACAAAAGTAATGACCATATTCTAAACAGTTCAGTGAAGGTGTTTTCAGTGTATTTTCTGATTCTCTGATGCTGTGACTAAATTGCCCAACAAAGGGAAAGTAACTACACATTATGAGTCGGGTCGGCTCTGAGCTTATCTGAGTTTATTATTAAATGTAATACAAAATTAATGTTCGGGACATCAAGGCATAAATGTTATCTTTTGTTTTGGTGTAAATTAATAACACTAAACTGCCAGTAATGTCAGCCACTGGGAGACCACAGATGAGTGTCAGTCACTCTATTGCATTAATGTTATTATAGTATGTTGGTGCTGAAACTGTGGGGGCAGGAACATGTGTGATGCCATGCAGACTAGACTGTCTAGCGTTTAATGCTGAGGATGAACAGCCCACAAGCCTCAGAAGGGCTGACGGACACAGCCTCATAGGATGCCTGTGTGACAACCTGCCCCATCCTTACATTTATGGGGGAAACAATACCTTTAAAAACATTCGTCCATGTGTTGGTGACTCTTGCTTTTGCATTGCCAATGTGTTTTTATTGTTTTAGCTTGTTATCAAACATATTACAAAAAAAAAAAAAAAAAAAATCCTTATTTGAATTTGATATATACACACATTCAAAAAAAAAAAGTTTTATAACCACTGGCAGAGAAAAACTTCCACTTCCACTGAGACAACTAGCCCTGATGTCCACTAATTAACAGATTGCCAAGCATAAATATTAATGCATAAAGTATTAATTCTGATTGATGTTTATCTCTCTAAAAAGTGGTGAGCGACATTAATTAGGTAGATGAGAAAATGCTTAAAAAGACCAAAAAACAAGAAGAGATTTAAGTTTGCTCGGTCTTCTCCAGTTGATGTGATGGACTCGTCCACTAAAGCTCCTGCTGACGGCAGCAAACTCCTCAACTCTTCACACAAATGCAGGTTTCGATCTCTGCACCGCATTACTGGCTGAATGCAATCATTCTGTCTGCCACACATGTCCTCTTCTTCTGAGCAGGACGATTACTCTTCCATCCAGAAGACCAAGACTGATGCTTCTTCCTCAACTTCAGTCCACAGATCTTTGAGGAGCAAGAAGAGGCATTGAGGCTGTAACCCAGAAGAAAGAAGCAACCAGAGGTTAGAGAATATCAAGGTTTTATACTGTGTTATGCATGTGTAACAGGTCAAAGAATGACAAATATTTTTGCAACCTTTCATTTTCTATATTCTATTGTTTGTGAGTTTATTTCACCAAAATATTGTATTGTTCAGTCATGTCATGGTAGCTTATAGGTATTGGGAGAGTTATTTGTTGTGTAAGTGCGCCCTCTATTGGATAGGAGCTAGAGTGGTGGTCATATACTGAATTTCTCAGTCTGCAATCTGCATTCTACTTGACTGAGAGAGGTATGTGTTCACATCAGCACAATGTAAACTTGAGATATACCTGGTAAAACTTTAGTTTCAGTGCACATGGTAACTTGTATGTGTATTTTATGATGAGTGCACTTACATTTAATCGAGATGCGTCGAGGACTTTGCTGTTTTGAGAGTTTGAGAAATTGCTAACATAGCTAACCTCTTGTTTTGTTTAGCTGTATGTTAGCGATCGTCATTATATCCTCTTGTGTTGTAGCCCACGTGTTTCAGTTGTCCTTTTTCTTATGTTAGGCCGATTCTGATCGAGGATAGAATCCTGAACTTTTGCTCTCTTTGAAATTTAACAGGTATGTACTCCCAATACCAGGTTAAGAATATAATGTGTTCATTTAAAAAGTTTTCTTGTATTCTTGTATTAATGTTCAATGGCACTGAAAAGCAGGGGCGGATTTTTTCCCAATTATGTCAGCTAAATGCACTATTTTTCAGGCTGTTTGAGATAATAGAATGCATAAAAATCTATACACTATCTGGGAAAATGATGATAGTTACTCAGTAAAAAAAAAAAAAAAAATCACCCAGTAGAGCCTACAACCTATTTTGTATTTAATTGTTCTCCAGCTGTAGTGAATCCAAAACACCAAAAATGTTAAGGATGACTCATTTTCACCCCTGGCAACTAAAAAGAGGCAACCATTATCTGACTTTTTAAGTTAGCCTACATAGGTAAAATTGGAATTTGGTGTAAACATCATTACTAATCTTAAGAGTTCAGTTCTGTTTATTTTGTGCTTAGCTGACAAATTTGCTACATCAGAATCCATGCCATAATAATTTAGGCTGCTCTACTAGCAAACAGCAAATGCTGCAGTGCCAAGTAAATGTGCTCTTCAATACTCTAAATCGAATATCAGGCCAACAGAAGAATATTTACTAAAATTATATTATATTATATTATATTATATTATATTATATTATATTATATTATATTATATTATATTATATTATATTTATTTGGGAAATAGCACAGTATGATAAACAGCATGACCATATATTATTATGTTATGGTACTTTATTTGTTTGGCTACAGGTCACTTTTCTCCTGACTCCTCTTCTCTTACTCATGCTCCACTCATCTCTGGAAATGTCATCCACTGAAAGAAGAAAGTATAAACCAAAGAAAGTATAAGTGTTTCTGGTCACAAACTTAAGATGCAAAAAAGATTAAATGCAAATCGTATTCTCTTACATTTACTTCTGGCATCTGTGCTCCCCTTTATTCATCTGCTCTTCACTCCTTACTGCTAAACACATTTTCATCTCTTGTCCCTCTTCCAATTCACCTGCTTTCATATTTCATTTCTTTTCATCTCTATTTTCTTTGCTTTCTCCCTCACTCCTCCCTTTCTTCTCCACTTCTCAAATCCAGACTTCCACTTGTCCTCTTCTCTCCTATTTCTCCACTCCTCATCACACATTTTTCTCCTCTCTCCTTCTCTTAACTTCTGCTTTTCACTTCTTTCTCAATCCCCTCATCATCTCTCCTCCTCTTGTCCTCCAGCCTCTCCTGCTCCACAGGTGTATTCGTGTCCTTGCCTCTTCACTCATTTATTTTTCCTCCTTGCTCATTTTCAGACTTATCTCCTATCTCCGAATTTAATAAATATATACATGTAAAAGCTATAAACCATACAGAAATTCTGTATATCTAACCTATTTAGTAAACATATTAAACATCTCCATTCTTTTGCTCCTTTTTCACTCTCCATTCTTTTCCTCCTACACACTTTCTTCTATTTCTTATTTGCATTCCTTTCCAACTGCCGTGCCTCCATTCTTTCTTTCACAAACCCTCTAAATCTTTGCTCTCCTATTGTTGTCTTGATCAAGCATTTTTTGTCGTCTTCTATTTCTGTTGCGGCAACATAAGGCTGTATCGACGTGGCTTTAATTGAGCGAATCTGTCAATAACGCTGTCAGGGTTGATGTCATTCAAATTGTCCTTTTCAATTGACATGATGGCCAAGTCGTTGAGCCTGTCTTGACCCATGGTGTTCCTTAACCATGTATGAAGACGGCGCAAGGCACTGAAGGAGCGTTCACAGCTGCAGCTGCTTACTGGAATCGTCAGGGCAACTTGAAAGAGAGAGCCTTCAGGGTGGGAAACATGTCTTCATCAATCAGTTGGAACACAGTGGAGGTGTCAGGGACTGTCTCTTTCTCCATCCTTCTATTGATGAAACTTTTAGCCACTAGGAGTTCTTCTGGCTTCAACTGAATCTTATAATGGGAAGCAGGGCTTTTGAGGGCTTCTTCAGAGAGAAAGGTATCTGAGGTTGGGTTGCAAGCATGAATACCTGACATAAGTGCTTCTCCCAGACCTGAAAACTGATGGGTTAGTTCCTCTACCATCCTGTCCAGACATGGATAAAAAAGCTTTTGTCTGAATTCATCTGAGGTAGTCAGATTGGAGGTGGACCCACAGGCTGACTCCACCACAAAACCATCATATCTTTTTTGTTTTTGCCTGGGAGCTGGATGTCATTTGCCTCACATAAGGCCATGGCCCTCCTGAACACATCTTCACCACCAGAGTCGGAGCTCTGTCAAAGTTTGAAGGACTGCCGTCTTGTACTGAACTGCTTTGCTCAAGTCCAAACTTTCCCCCTGCAGATACCGATGTAGACCTTCAGTTATGCCAAGGAGTTTGGAAAACATCACAAGCATGTAGAGTGTCTTTGTCTTGCAGAGTTTTTATCGGATCCCTAGGGCCATGAATGTGTTCATGTTGCTGAGACACGCTAAAATGGCTGAAAGGTTGTTCAAGACAGCATTGACAGACCTCACCTGGCACGCCCATCTTGTTGTGGAGAGCTGCACAAGTTCAGATGGCCTTAATCCAAGTTGTTTCTGGATTTCTATGGTTCACAAGTGAGTTGCTGAAAAATGTGTACACATTCTCCAGCAGTTCAAAGAATGCGGTAGCTTCAGGTATAGCTTTGCATGTGTAGCACAGAACAAGGTTGAGTTCGTGTGCATAGCAGTGCACATACACTACTTCAGGGTGTCGCTCTCTGAAGCGGGCTTGGACACCGCCCACTGCTCCACTCATGACAGATGCCCCATCATAGGCTTGGACAACACACAATAGGTCACCCAAGTTGTGCGACTGTAACATTGCCTCTATCTCATCTGCAATGGACTTTGCATCAAAGCCCTGTAACTTCCGAAGCCCAAGAAAACACTCTCGCACTACGCCCTTTTGCGTAACAAAACGCACACAGACTGCAAGCTGCTCTGTGCATCTGTCTCTGGCCTCGTCTGTCATTACAGAGTACATCTTTGCAATCTTCATTTGCTTGATGATGCTTTCTGTGATTTCTTGTGAAATGCTGGTTATCATTTCATTTTGGGAAAAATGAGAGAGGTAAGTGGTATGAGAAGGGGGAGTATATTCTTGTAGAAATGGGTCAAATTGTTTAAGGAGCTTCATATATTCAATAAAGTTGCCTTGATTCTGGCTAGATTCCTGCTCATCATGCCCCCGGAATGGGATGCCTTGTTTTCCTAAAAAGGTGGTTGCTGCCACAATACGGTGAAGGTACTGGCGCCTCTCTGAGATTTCTGCTGCACTAGCAGTTTTCAGCTGCTCAATTACATCCCCATGAGTTTTTGTGCTTTAAAAACTCTGCCAGCATGTCATGGTGGAAATGTGGAGGGCACTTCTTTCATGCTCCCGGAAGGATTCCAAAGCCCTTTGGAATTTGAAAACCCAGAGCAACTGAGTGCATCTTTATTAGCGCGAATGTTTTGCCTTCCGTACAGGCGACATGAAAAACAAAATGTGTAGTTTCTGGTTACAGAATACTCCAGCCATTTAAATTGCTCAAACCATGTCTTGTAAATGCTCTTTGTTGAGCTCCAAACTGGCTGAGGGGGTACTGTGGGAGATGAACCTGCTTTGGGCCACTTCCCGGAGTCCCTAGATCACTAACTGCAGTTAATCCACCTGCTGTCCCTTGCTGTGATGCCTGTCCTTCCTCTTCCCTAGCTGACTCATCTGTGTGACAAAATATTCCCTCAAACACTGTAAAATCAGAAAACATTAGCTAGCGAGTAGTGATGGGTGGATGAAGCATTATGAAGCTTTGGGGCTTTTTTTTCTATTTGTGCCGAAAAAGAGTGGAAGCTTGGGGGGCTTCAAACTCTGCAAACACAGTGGTATCTGGTGGAGTGTAAAACTTATAACAGCCCATTTAGACTGGGGCCAAAACGCCACAATAACTCGCTGATAATAATTTAAGTCTCGTGTGCAATAAAAGTTCCAAAGACCTGTGTCTTATTATTAAATATGTATACTTCTTGTTCAGAATTGCTGCATTAAATATAGATGATATTGTGTAATATGTTACAGTAATAAAGATGAAAAACCGCACTCTCAAAGTATAATTTCATAGATTTGTTGTTACCATGTCCACACAGACGCGTTTCGGCCTAAGCCATCATCAGTGTGTACTGTGAAACACCGTAAAGATTGTTTTTTTAAAACATCACAGGTGAACCTCATTCCTCAAATCATCCGCACCGTTAGGTGCATCAAGTTACCAACATTGTGGAAACACAAGGAATAACAACAAAAAAAAAAAATAAGATTTTTTTTCCCAGATAAAATAAAAAAATGTGTATATATATATATATATATATATATATATATACACACACACATACATACACATATACATATATATAATTTTTTTATTTTGTTTTTAATTTAAAAAAAAAAAGAATATTTTTATTTTTTTATCTGGTAATTTTGTTTTTTGGTAATTGTTCCAGGGTCACGGGTCATGTGAACATTATCCATGGCCTGTTTTGTTGTGTTATTCCTTGTTTCCACAATGTTGGTAACTTGATGCACCTAACGGTGCGGATGATTTGAGGAATGAGGTTCACCTGTGATGTTTTAAAAAAACAATCTTTACGGTGTTTCACAGTACACACTGATGATGGCTTAGGCCGAAACGCGTCTGTGTGGACATGGTAACAATAAATCTATGAAATTATACTTTGAGAGTGCGGTTTTTCATCTTTATTTTTGATAACTTTATTACTCGCACCCATTAACGATTTGGGAGTTGAGCGCACCTGTTCTCAATAATATGTTACAGTAAAATAATGATGCACTGTCCAAAAAGCTTACATATAAAATTGTGGACAGTGATATTCATTTAATTAGCAATACTCTGCTGCTACTATTTTTTCATTATTAGCCTACTGTTCACCATAACAATTCCTTTAATTATGTAAATACTAATACGTTTATTACATTATTACAGGCACATCTCAAATTTTGAATATTGTGGAAAAGGTCATTGTGCTGCACCACCAGAACAAGAATGACAGATTAAATTCTCAGGAAACCTTTGCAGATGTTTTGAGTTGATTAGCTGATTAGAGATCTTGTCAGGTCATATAAAAAATTCTTTGTTCTAAAATTCTAATACATTTTGCGATAGGCGTACTGGAGTTTTGATTTCCATGAGCTGTAAGCCCTTATCACCAAGATTAAAACAATAAAAGGCTTGAAATATTTTACTTTTTATGTAATGAATGTAGAATATATTAAAGATTATTTTTTTAAATTAAAGTATGGGGGGAAAAATAACTTTTCCACGATATTGATGCATCTGTACTTGGAATTGTTGTCATCAGGAGGAGGAAATATATCTCTCTAATCTTCTTTATCACTATATTTCTCAATTAGTCTCTCTTCTTATCGCACCCTAAATTTGTGCCGACTGCCGAGATTATCTGTAAAACATGCCCTGAGATAACTTAGCATTTGATACAAGCTGTGTGTTTCGGTTTTAGTGTGTAACGTAACGTTATGTGACAATTCATCAGACAAATCATCCCAGCGTCGGCGCTGTGGTGGGGCATTCGAGGGCCGTGCCCCCCCTAGCGGTTATTGATGCCCCTCCTACCCATACCTGTCAACCCTCCCGTTTTTCCCGGGATTCTCCCGTATTTTACCTTACTATCCCGCTATCATCCCGTTTAAATATTTCCCCGAATTTCTCCCGTATTTTTAATCTTTCTATAAAAATATTTTTAAAAAATCCCACTGGGCGCAAACCAGTTAAGCAGAAATCCCGCCCTGCAGCTTATTTCATTGGTTAAGGTTACAATGACGGGTAGTTTTAGGGATCAGTGTTTGGTGTATTCAAACAGCAGTTTGTTTGACAGGCGATCTGACCAATCATAGTAGATTAACATGAGGATTTGAACTTGAAAAACGGAGGGTAGGCAACAAACGTCTTTCCATGGTCAAAACAACATTCCTTTTTATATTCATTCATGTTTATTTGATGCTATAAATATAAATTAACTAGAAGGTAGAGATGGTTGGTTCACGAGCAGCTTTAACTGAGGCTCTACAGCGATCTGTCCGAAAGTTGAAGTGTTTGAAATTACCAAATGAGAATTTGTTTCATATCAAAAGCTGGTCTGTCTTGTCTGCCAGCGAGTTGTTAACGTTAGTGTCCTCTGAAGTAGTTTGGGGAATAAAAAAATTTGCACGAAGAAGAACAGCAGAGATGGTATTGGAGACTATGTATGTAATGTAGTATGTATGTAATACAGAGATTATGTATTTATTTATGTTAATATCTGCGCAATTAATGTGTAGTAATATCTGCATTTGTGTATACTTGGCTGCCTGTAAGAAGATATGTAAGGGATCATGTAGAGCGAGGCGGTTGTATTACATGGCTACCAACAAAATAAATCAATAATTTGACACAAAATATTGATTTAAAAAGGAGTTTATTTATTTAAAAACTATTGTATTGCTTCCGCTAAAGAAAATAATCCGTTCCGTCTCTACGGTTAAGTCCTGCGTCCATAGCAACGCTCTGTTTTTCATGGCAATGGTGTGTTAACGTTATACTTAGCAGCGGCTGTTATCAAGAAATAACAGACCGCGTTATATATTAGAATTCAACCAAGCCATGTAATTGTAATAATAATAATAATAATTATAATAAACGTGTTTAGTTTTATATAGCATTTGTGCTGTGTTGGACTATGATGTCGCCACTGCGTCAAAATATTTGTCAAACGTCAGTGCCCCCCCGCCGATGACCCAATGCCCCTCCAGTAGATCTGCCCTGGCGCCGACTCTGAATCATCCGCCCATCTCTATTAGCAACTAATTTCTCTTAATAAAAAGTTAACTCGCTAGCTAGTCAGCAATACAGTCACTTAACTCAAGAGCGGATTCACAAACCTGCAACACTTGTCTTATCGTCTGACGCTGCTTCTGAATCTCTCTCCGGCCGGTGAGGTTTACTGTTCCGTATAAAAAACTTTGTTATGTCTATATTATTAGTCGCTCGCTACGACGCCGGTGAAACATACAACAGCCCGCCAGATGACTACGACGAAGAAGATGATTTATATTCTTATTCGTTAGTTTTTTGGCAGTTGGCAAACAAGCTGAGTGATGACGTCATTTTTGCCGCGCGCACCTTCTCGCTCGTGCGGACACGTTGAGTACCGTCCGCCACCACGCACGGCAATAGAGCTTTTGTTTCATTTTTTGCCGCTCCTGTCAGAAAGACTGAGAGGAGAGGAAATGAAACAAAGTTGAAGTTATTTTAAAAAACCTAAAAGATTCAGGGCTTTTGACAAAACATTCGGGGCTTAAGCCCAATTAGCCACCCCGCTCCGCCCCTGCTGAAAAGCCCAGATGTAAAGCATGTAGGCCTACATGTTGCTTCGTGCATGTTAGGGGAGAGGCGGGACGATTGAAACGCGGGACGGATGAAACACTGAGATTTCCTTGAAAACCACCCACGTCATGTACGTCAAATTTCGTCAGCACGTACAGCACGCAATGCCTAACATAACCGCGAAAACATTTCTTCTTTACGTCGTGTCGTTTTGGAGTTAAAGCCGCAAAGCTGTTTTTGAATGCGGTGAGTGAATTATTTCGTGCGGTACTTTTTTTGGACTGACAAGTTGGATTTATTGTTTCATGTGCCATTGTAATGATAATACGGCAGGTGTATTAGTACTGCAACACACCCTTAAGTGGGCAATATCAGAGTTTTTTAGTTTAAGAGCAATAGAGGTTTAAATGACAGGATGCGCTGTCGGGACGGTTGAAACAGTGTTTCAACCGTCCCGACCGCGCGTCCTGCACGTTAAACCTGGTCATAGCCTATACTGTTCATAGATTCATATACTGTTTCTAGACTTGTGTTTCTTTTAATGCAAATTCATTTTCAATTACGCAACACATGCTATCTCTGTAATAATCATCAATTGTCCAATCTTCAATATTCAATAAATTTCATTTATCGTCGTCTGGTTGACCTCGTTTTCTTCATAATAACAGGTTATTCAACTAGCAAACACTTAATATGACTCAAGGAAGAAATGTAAGAAAATTAATTGTAAACTGATTTGTCTGTCTTCGTCAAAATAGCCTATTAGAAAGATTACAAATTTATCGCCTATTGTTTATTGGGCGACAGAACAAAAATGGTTAATATGAACCTTTAAATGAAAATAAATTACAAAATATGTTTGTAACAATATGTACATAAGTTACTTGTCAGGTGTTGTTCACAAAAATAAGCATTAGATGAATAGTTGCCATTTAAACTGTTATGTTTCATCCGTCCCACCCCTGTGTTTCAACCGTCCCGCACAGGCGGGACGATTGAAACAAAGCTCAACTCCCGTTCAAAGTCATATTTTACTTAAATCATTCTATATTTGTACCGAATAACACATGATACTAAGAGAACACATATGTGAGTTGTTAATCACAAAAAAATTAAAAATCTATCTGTAACCTTATCTTAGAAAACGACATTTATCTGAAAAGTGTTTCAACTGTCCCGCCTCTCCCCCTACTGTATTAACTATTGAAAAGATGGTTTATTTCATGTCGCATAATGTTAATGTAAGAGTTATTAACAGAGCTAACACGCAATATATACACATGATATAGCCTACACGATAATGCGATATGTTTATTTTCCATAATAATTATTTTGCATTTTATTTTCTGATTTTTGAATGTGATTAAATGTTTAGTCTGCATTCTGCTTGACTGAGAGAGGCTGATTCTGATCAAGGACAGGGCTCCAGACTAACTTTTTTTTTACTAGGAGCGCTGTAGCCCCTGACTGAACATTTTAGGAGCGCAAGCAGACGATTTAGGGGCACACCTTAAATCAGCTTGCAATGCAATTATTCAAATTTCCCACAAAATAACTGTAATACTGACAAATTCTTTAATAATAAATAGACTTAACGTACATATATTGCAATGTGCAGTTTTCATTTAAGTTCACAGGGCTCCAGACTAACATCAGAGGGCAGCAGCGCCGGAGCCACTGAGTTCTGGTATCTGGTAGCACTGGGGCTGACAATAAAGCACTAAGCTTAATTTAGGGTGTAGATGAAATTAACTTTAATTATTATCATTCATAATGTCTTAATATTAATTAAAAAGCAAAACATGTGAAAAAATGTATATTAGGGAGTCAAGATGTAGTTCCTTCAATCTTATTTTTTTTTTAGTTTTAGGACAGTCTTTGAAGGATGAACAAAAAATGTGTTGGTCATCACATTAAAAATAACATTTATATATGATATAGTATTGAAGTGCTGGAAAAAGATGTGTAGTACTTGTTAGCATTTGACTATTTCTGTCACAATGCCATAGTTATGGTTAGAGTTACTACATTAGCCTAAATCCATGGTGAATGTTGCTGATTTGTGGACTGAAAGCCTTCTGTAAGTGTTTCTCCTGGTTTCCACGTCAGCGCTGTTTGATCTGATATCTATGGCTTATAACAGAGAACTCTGCGCCGAATCAGAATGTTTCTCACTGGATCTCGCAGCAATGATGTTATTAATTCTGAGGTGAATTCAATGGATTTCTTCACTGGATCTCCAGAGTCTGGATCTCCTATAATAACAGTGTCTCGAGATCGCCCCGTGACTGGCAAGTTCGGGGCACTGCGCTGTCTGTTGTTGGAACATTTCTCCAGACGATGCTGGTCAAGATGCTTTGGGGAAAAGATGTTTTTATGAATGTTAAAAGTCAGGACACCTGCTCATCCTTTATTACGACTATTTTTTACATTTTATAACAAAACAGTGAAGTGTTCAAAACTGTGCCATAACAGAAACAGATTAAGCTATTTCTCATGAATGTGCACGACTTCTGATTCATTAAGTAAATAACTAAGAATAACAATGTGCCATACATTATATAACATTTTGTGCAACAGTCCAGTGTGTTTATGATAATAGTTTAACATAATATGCTACCAACTAAAAGTTTGCAGCATAATGAACTGTTGTTGTACAGCTAAATTAACTGGAGGTGAATGACACTGGAAGCCTTGCACATTCAAGTTAAAAATGGTTGTGAGTTGGTCCATCACGTCTCATCATATGAAGGTCTCTGCAGGGTCCCGGTCCTTCATGTCCTCCATCACAAGCTGAAGGATCAACTGTAGGCTTCTGAGGAGTCGACACTGTCCTGCATTGATGGTTCGGCTGTTTATCAAACATTTATGGAATGGCCAGAGGACAGACGCCCTGTTTATATTAATGCGTTTACATGAACACTGCAAAACGTTTGATTGTGTTTTAATGTCACAGTGTGTCATTGTTTTGCATATTGTAGCTGAGCCATGTTTGGTAGCGTTTTGTTGTGCATGTCAGTGTGCACTAGGTTTAGATTTGTGAAAGCTGTGGAAACTGTAAAGCAATACAGTGTTATTTTGAAGACTAACCTGGAAAGAGAAGCAGTGACAAATATTTTACCCAACTGCTCTTAAGTAATTTTTTTTTGACTGCTTGATGGTTGTATTCTTTGGATATTATAGATAGAAATGCTGTAACGGCACTGATTTACTCTACAAGATAGCTTCAGGAAAAAATGTCCCTTTCTTTACCAAGTTTCAAGAAGTGTTTTCTTTTCTTGATGTGTGCTCTTCAACAGAGAGCCGGAGTCCAACAGAAACGGCACAGCAGGCCTTCAGACATTTCTCCAGACAAAATTGAGGGAAAAGAATAGAGTTGCAGTGTCACACCACAGAAAAGCAGAGACAGCAATTCATGATAGATAGAGACTGACCGGCTACTTGTTGTTTTATGTCAAAAGGTATTTAATCCCATAATATTCGTTTTTTCATTTTTCAACATGCATCACCTGTATTTAGTCTCCGGCTTTGGGATAAAAACGCTGAATTCCTCCACTGTTGTGAGCAGCGGATGGTGCATGACCAACACAATCTCCTAGTACTGCGTATCTATAGCATGCAATGTATTTGTCATGCTATTTATACGCAGACATTACTTTTTGCATGCATAATGATACACACCGTCAACACAGTTTTGAACAACTGAAAAGCAATAGATGCAATTTCTCAGAATCGTTGTTCAACGCTGATGATATCTGAAATCAACTCACAAACACACCCCTCCCTTCATTGCTTCACCCTCAAAATGAACAAACACGCAATGCAAGAGTGCATGTCTCTTTATCATACTGAAACAAAGCAAAATAATGTTTGCGAAAAATAAAGTGAAGTTGAACGAACACGGAAGCAAAAAATGAACATGCAACACAAAGGCCACAAAGGCTTGTATATCTCGTGTGCACTGTAAGTGCCGCTCTGCTACAACGCTAAATGAGACACAACAAAATAAAAAAGGACTGCACAATCCACAAAGGAATGGAATTAACTGAACGGCAGTCAGGCTGAGGATACTTTTCTGAACCTGTGTTTTTGGTCCACTGAAAAGCAAGATCAAGCAAGCTGTTTTCTTTTTACATGTCTTTTCTAAAGTGAGGCATGATGGCATTTCTTTCAGCATGTGTTTGATCAGGACTCTTGTCTTTCCTCATGTGGTCCAGTGCTTCTTAACCAGGCTGTCCACTAGGGGTCCTCAGCACACTTCGAAGAGGGCCTCCTGATGGCTTAAAATTATTTAAATAACAGGACAAGCATTAAAATAATCAAAAACAATTAAAAATCTAAATATGTTTTTCCTTCAACAACTGAGTATATGAGGCGGCTCATTTATAAAAGTCAGGTTTTTTTTTTTTTAATAGACCGGGCAAGTCATGGGAATTAATAAAATCAAATAACTTTTATGAATACACATAAATCCTTATCCAGTAAATTCCCACATACAGTGAGATAATGATCCTTTCTCCTATTTACACAATTTACAATGGATAAAAAAATAAACTCACAAAATGCATTTTACCCTCAATACACAATATAGCAAAAGAAGCAGTTTCTTTTCTCCTCTGTCCTACTTTTCTCTCCTGGAATTAAAGAACTTTAAAAGCAACAAACGAAACATCCCTGGTTTCCTCATCTAGAAGAATCTGATGATTCATTTAATGGCTCGAATAGTTTGCTGATTGGATGTTAAAGATGCCAAATATCCTCAAGAATAGAATATTATTTTAATGACGACACCCTGTTGACTGTGAGTTTATAATGCACTGCAAAGTAAAATAAAAACAAGATTTCAATGGTTTTTGATTGGTATCTGTTTTTATACAGTTTAGTTTAAACAAACTGAAAAACACCAATGAAAATGTTTAAAATATGGTCATTGCTTTTGTTCATAAGAATAACAATCTAAGTAAAAATTTCAAAATTGTAACAAATGTGAAAAACTCATGTAAAGAAAATTGTATGTATATCTTTATTTCTCACTTCATTAATTAACTGCAGCAAAAAAAAAAACACTTTATTAATTAACTGCAGCAAAAATCCACACTTCATTAATTAACTGCAGCAAAAAACTTCATTAACTGCAGCAAAAAAAACTTGCAAAAAAACAACTGCAGCAAAAATTCACACTTCATTAACTGCAGCAAAGAAAAACTTAACTCCAGCAAAATATATATATATATATATATGTATATATATCACACTTCATTAATTAACTGCAGCAAAAAAAAAAAAAAAAAAAAAAGTATGAAACAAATAAAAGAAAGAATGAAAGAACAGCATTTATGAAAGATTAAGAAAAATAATATTGTCTTTGCAAAAACAGGCCCTATTAGAGAAGACCGGTAACGTGTTAAACATAAATGGCCAATTGTAATGATAATGAACTATTTTATAGAGTGACTTTAAAAGCAGCTTCTCAAAGCGCTGCACAGAAAAAAGTAAAACACCGCACAATAAATACAGAATAAAAGTCAAAAACAACAAACGCTATCAACGAAAACTTTACGATGGCCATGGCACTCTTTCAAATCAAAAGTCAATAATAGGCTTTTTGAATCAAGGCTTTTTAATTTGAAAGAGTGCCATGGTCATCCTAAAATCTTCTTTGATGGACTATTACAAACTCTACAGAGCACCTTAACTCTACACGTTTCCCTGAGATACGCTCGCTTCTATTGGACTTTGTTTGAAGATCAAAAAATGCTAGTTTAAAAAAATATATGTCTTGAGTTGAGCTTTAAAGATGTTGTAGGTCTGAGTGGAACAGTGAACGGATTAGACTGTGAGGAGTCTGTGTTTGGGGTGTAAGGGGTTAACAGTGCAGATAAATAATGAGCCAAGCCATGTAATGCCAGCATCATCATTTTAAAATCAACACTGAACCTGAGCGAGAGCCAAAACGGGAGTAATACGGTTGCATGTCCAGGTCCCAGTCCTTTTGTACTGGAGCTTATTAAATGTGGATTTAGAAACGTTGGCTAAAAAGGCGTTACAGTAATCTATCTGAGAGACAACGAATGAGTTTATCAGCTTTTCAGATACAGAGAAATTTGCATAGTGCGCAATCTGGCTATATTTCTGAGATGAAAAATATGTTGGCTACAAAAGAATCGAATGTAAGGCTGCCATCAAAAATAGAGAAAATGGCATCACTAAATAAAATGTTTTACATTTGCTAATTATTTATTTATTTATTTATTTATTATTTTTTTATTTTTTATTTTTTTGAATGATGTGTGATATGTGCTCATTTGTTTTACCTATGTGTGTATGAGGACTCTACTGCAAACAAAATCTACCTTCGGGTACAAATAAAGTAACTTGAACTTGAACTTATATAATATGTGTTCAGATAATGCAGTGCAGTTCTCTTTCAGTCAAGCATGAGCAGTGACTCAGGTTCATTTCTTCTGCTGGTGTTTCTCTCCTGCCGTCTGTTTTCTTCACTGCTCTCAGGGACCTTTAAAAAGAGAACGCAGTTTGATGAATTATCCAGGTAATGTGGACAATAAAAAGCTCTGATTTGAGCTCATGCTGTTGATGATTTACAGTTTTAAGATCACAATGAACCTGATCCTCACAAATAACTGAACTGAATCACTAAAAGCAGATTTATATTCTACATTAAAGTCCAAATTATGAACTTCTTGTCAGTGACTGTAAAATCATTGTAAGGAAAATCTTACGTGTTTTATTGTTGTCCTTTCTTCCTTAAAACTTGAGCATACGTTGCATCACCGACTCCAGCATCAGCTCCTGAAGAACACAGATGTTGATGAGATTTTCACACTTCCTCAATGATCCACGTGACTTTATGAATCATTCTGATCTATTAATGTTTAATAGTTCAACTTTAGCAGTGATGAAGCTTGACTCTGTTTCTCTCACCTCTATCTGTGTTGTTCTTCAGTTCAGAGTATAAAGTGTCTCCAGACTCGCTGCTCTTCCCTGACAGTGAACAAGAGAAACAGAGAATAAACACACGCTTCACATCTGCAACTACAATAATAACTGATAATCCATGATCATATCAAGAGAGAACAGAACCTCTCAAACCACAATGGACGTTTATTAGCAGGTGCTGTTACAATATTTATTTTCACATGATCTGTAGCCTGTTGAAGACAATATTTCAGAGCATCTCTTTATTACCTCTTTGATTCTCCTTGGATTTCATTTCAATCAGAACATCAGCAAGTCCAGCGCCTGTCATGAAGAACACCAGATTATCTGACTCTTATTATCAGTCTTATTCATTACAGTAAATGTGTGATTGTTGAGACTGTTGTTACATTTCCAAAACTTTATCAGTTGTGTTAATGATTGTAAATGGTTCTCTTTGCCTGATAATATAGAGGCATTATATATGATATCTAGTTAAATGTGATAATTCATTCAGACAGTTGTGTTTAGATGGAGTTAGTTGAGAGTTTACCTTTGCTCTTGCTTTTCTTCTTGTCCTGTATATTGATCTGTGCGTAAGTCAAATCACTGGGTTCTGCAGTATTAATATCTAATACAGAACAGAAAATAAATCAGATTATTCAGAATATGCTGGACAAATAATATTGTACTTCAGGAAAAACAGGATCTCACCTTTGCTTTTGCTTTTCTTTACTTTTGTTCTCACTTCTGAGTACATCACATTATTTGACTTTGCCATGGTATCGTCTAGAAAAATAGTTAATTCATGAAAACATTTATTCATATTTTATGCAATATAAAAACAGACACTGTCAATGTTATTGGTTAATGACTCAATTGAAGAAGGTTTTTAACCTTTATCCACAAATTTGTTTTTCTTAACAGTGACCTCTGAATATGTGACGTCTTCCAGCGGCTCTAAAACAAACAAGTCAAGCCGACATGAATGATATTTAATGATTTTAAATTATAAGTGTTTATATAAAGTTTAATACTCCACCTTGGTCTCTCTTATTCGCTGGCATCACATCATCATAAATGTGATCATAATCTGCTTGACAGCAAACATTTTGAAGACAAAAGGTAAAATCAGTCTTGAACAAAACATTTTAAATAAAAAATACATAAAGCTTAAAGGGATAGTTCAAAAAGATATTTTGATGAATGTTCTTTCTCTAAGCAACATTGGACCACTTTTAATGCACGGAAAAAACAGACATTTTTCAAAACATCTTCTTTTGTGTTCAACAGCATGAAAATCATACAGGTTTGTAATGACATAAAAGTAAATGATGACCAAATTCATTTTTGTGTGTGAACTATCCCTTTAAATAATTTGTTATTGCGTCTGACCAGACTGCAGAGGAGAGTTTAACGCTTGAGATTCTCCAGATGGATTCGGGACTGATGTCTGTTGAATGTTACAGTGCTGATCTACAATAGAGACAGAGATCATTATGGTCACTGTGAGAGTTTTGTCACTCACATATAATCTGATTACATGCATTAACTGCTCATTTATTAATAAACATGCAGTGACTGTCTAGGCTTCAGAAACTGTATCTTCCATTTGTTGATGTTCATATGGTTTAATAATTCATAACATGTGATGAACTGCTCCACACCTTTCTTGTGTTTGTGTCTCCACAGCAGAACCAGTGAGATGAAGAACAACAAGCAAACACTCAATCCTACAGACACACCAATGACCAGAAGAGAAGATGAAGCTGTTGAGACTGAAGAACATGACAAACACACAGATCTGTCCGTGAGTGACGTGATCCTGTATGATCATCTTACAATAATATCATCACTGATTATTCAGAGACCTCTGACTGAGATCCAGCTGTGGAGTGACTGTCCTCTCTCTGTTTTACAGGAGTAGAAACCCTCATGTGACTTTGAGACAGTAGTGATGCTCATCTCTCCTGTCGTCTGATTCTGGATCAGTGATCCGTCTTTATAGAAATCAGCGCTGAGGATCGGGGAGTTTGTAGATCGATGTAAACAGTGTAGAGTCAGAGTCTCTCCCTCAATCACAGGATCAACAGAACTCTCCAGAATCACCTCACCGTCTACAAACACAAGAAATGTGTGTTTATTACTTTAAATATTAAGAATATATAAGAAAAATATTTGATATTATGAAATTGTACTTTATACCTCTCAAGATTTTTTAGTGGCGACACTTTTAAAGTGAAAGTTAGACCCTCTCATGCTTTTTTATACTAGTGTTGTGTAGTCTAACCGGCATATTTTCGGCCTTTTTTCTCTTTCGGCCAAAAAACGAAAATGCCATTTTTGGCCGATAATTTTCGGCAGACGAAATTTCGGTGCATCCCTAATAACGAGCAGCAGGTGTGTTGCATCTTTGTTTTTCCACTGAGGAGCTGAGTTTAGTGACGACCGCGCAGCAGAGGTACAGCAACCGCAGCGACAGAACAGGGAACGAGGGTTACATACATAAACAAGATGATTATGTATGTTTCAGCTGTATCAGCTGTACAAAAAATAGATTAGAATGAGTGCAAATGTCACGATTATAAACCGGACTCACCATGTACAGTGATGTTTCGAGGATGGCGTTTCTCTCCAGATTCAGACTCACACCAGTACACTCCAGTGTCAGATGTGCTGAGAGAGTCCATTACACATCCAGATCCTGTTTGTTTTGCACAAGTTTGTGTGTCTTTGTCTGTGTATCTTCTCACTGTCCATCCAGCAGAGTTACTCTGATCCTCACAGCTCAGAGAGAGAGAGTCCGATGAGAAGTGTTGACTTCTGCTGGGCTTGATGACCAGAGACACTGAAGCAGAAACTCCTGAAAAGAGGAAAATCTCCATCAAAACTGACAGCACAGAGACTGCAGTGAAACACAGATCCGGATGAGCACAAGCAGAAACCCTCACCAGTGATCCACAGTGTGTGTGAGCTGCTGGTGTGTGTGTAATAGGCTGGTCGTCCTCTCTCTGCTCTGCACGTATAAACTCCTGTGTGCTGTAGAGCAGCAGGACTGAGAGTGTAAGATCCTCCAGCTCCTCTGCTGCTGTCTGACAGATGATCATGATCTCTGAACCAGCTGAACGTCCAGCCTTTAGAGGAGCCTGAAACCTCACAGGTCAGAGTCACTGATTCTCCTTCAGTCAGCCACGGCTGTGGAGACACTCGCACTGATGCCTGAGCTTCAGCTGAACAAAACATCACGAGTTACAGAGCCGTAGAGAAACTGATGGAGAAGCTGATCACAACAAACACACACTCACCTGAGACAGTCAGTGTAACAGCATCACTGCGCTGAGAGCTTTGACTGTGTATCTGTCCTGTACAGGTGTATTTACCGCGGTGAGAGAGATCAACACTGCTGATGTTCAACTCTTGTGTTGAGGTTCGGCTGACAGTGTCTTTATATTGGTTGTCGGTTCCCTCTATTTCCCATCTGTATGTCCACTCAGTGTCTCCTCCCCACTTTATATCACATCTGAGAGTGACTGTTTCTCCTCTAAACACTCGTTCATCAGGTCGTACCGTCACCACAGCTTTAGGACTCACTGTACACACAGATTATTGCATTTATAGTTTCAGAAGTTGTGTAGATATTGTCTCTGATCTGTATTTGTTGCATCACACACTACAGTCTCTCTCACCTGCAACATTTACCCACAGTGCATCACTGTATTGTGTGTAATAGACTGGTGTCCCTCTTCCAGCTCTACACCAGTACTGTCCTCCATCAGACACTGAATCAATCTTCAGGCTGTAGTTTGTTTCTGTCTTCTCTGTCTCAGGGTTCAGTGTGTGATTGTACCAGTAAGAGTCCCAGTTTCCAGTGGACGGATCCATGCGACAGGTCAAAGTCACTGTGTTTCCAGTCAGTGCAGCTCCTGCAGGATCTGATGTGAGTTCAGGCTTCGGCTTTAGATCTGCAGGAGAACAACAACAGATTCAGATCCTCGAGACAGATGCCTTTTTCACACTAGATCCGTAAGCAAAGCGTAAAAGCATAGATTATTTTTTTCGGCACCCATGTTAACAGATTAAAGCTTTCACAGTCACACTGCACTCCGAGGCGGCGCTGCGACATGTAGCAGGAGCGACAGCGGCGCAATCGTTTCAGCGCTGAGTCTATTTTTGCTGCATCTCTTACGCTGAAATAAAGCCACCATGAACTGTTCTTCTTCAAAATATACCCAAGTTAACCAAGTTAAATAACAAATTTCACCAAAATATAATATTAGTGTTCTGTGTTCCACAATAACGATATGGTTTGTCTATATATATATATAGTGTGTGTGTGGGGGACAGTACACTGTAAAAAGTAAAGGTGCCTGGAGGAACCTTTTGGGGTTCTTCACTTTGCCACACCGGCGGAACCGTCTGTAGATCCTCTAGGCACCCTTTAAAAAGGGGTGGTTCTCTGAGGAACCACACAGGCTTCCTGAGGAACTCTTATATGAAGCACTGTGTGGAACCACTGTGGGTGCCTCCAGGAACCAAATTTCTATTATTTTTTTATTTATTAGTATTAAATTAATTTCATGTTGTTACTACAGTTACCATAAACTTCTATTATAATAAACAAACTGAACCAAATACAAAATAAGAATTGTTTATTACATATTTTAGATCCATTTTAATACATACACTTCAATGCACTTGGGGAAAAAGCTAGTAATAGATTCATATCAATGAATACACACAAAAAAAATTGTATAATACATAAGTAACATGAATAATCAACCACGTGTATACAATAGGCTACACAAGAAAAGACATCTCAACAAAATGCATAGAAAACACATGTTCCATGTAATAAATCAATGTAAAAAATTAAAATGGACTAATTAAAAATGTCCATCTTCACTTAATTTTAAAACGTGTTTCAGTTCGCTTAAGTCTGACGCTACTGTTTCCAAGTCCAAAAGCTCTCTCAGATGCCAAAAACAAATAACAGTGCTAATATGCACTCATTGTTCTGTAATATTCCTGAAAATTATGATCCTAACCTTTATCTCTATTCCGAAATCTCAGATGGTTTAGTTGTTCAGCTATTTTGAATTATAAAATGTTGACGTCTGGGATGCCGTGAGACTGGAGACTGTAATGTACACTATGGCTTTTGAAAAGCTTAAATGTGTGACTTGAATCAACAGTTCCCATAAATGGTTGTTGAGTATTCTCAATATCTAGAAACAAGATAAAGGAAGTAGAAGTAGAGGCTTCGACCCGGAAACAGTATTCCTTATGTCACAACAAGCAGAAAACATTTTCCATTTGAACAGAGTTAAGGTGCAGTAAAATTATCTGTTGTTCTGTGAATGTTCACTGGTGAATTCAGTCATTTCAATAAGAATCCACACGATCAGCAATTTTGTGTGGTGCTTCATACATTACATTGCTACACTGCTGACAATGGTCAATGGACCTTTTTGCCTGTGTAATTTCATGAAATTCACAAATGTGACGCACCTTTACTCACTGCAACATAAAATGCAATCAATTATAAAATCTTCACAAGGGACATGTGAGGTGCTTAACGAGTTAGAAAAGTGAAAAGGTGCATCAGCTTCATTTTCTGTTTGTTTTTCCTCTTTTCTGGTGGATGGTCCAGGCACTTCAATGATTTTCAGGTCTACAGGAGGATTTTTATTCTTGTTCAAACTTCAAACTTGTATTTCAGTTTACCGAGATCCCTGCAAAGTACAACATTTACTGTTAGGTTAAAGTGATAGTTGTGAAATTTAAATAATTTCCTCAGCGTTCCAAACCTGTTTGACTTTCTGTCTGTGGAACCCAAAAGCAGATCTCAGGTATAATGCAAACCCCGTCACCATTCAATTTCACTGCATGAAACACAAGCAGAAAACAAATGTGTAAATCATTCATGAAACCATTCTTATGTACACTTGTCTAGTTCAATTCAATGCAACAATTTATGTAAAAATGGTTAAGGTCCAAAAATGTCCCAGAAAAGATCCTAAAAATAATCAATGAATTCACAACTCATGTGTTATGGTTTGTGTTGTAAGTCTTATGAAGCCATTTAATAGCTTTTTCCTTTTTTGTCGAAAAAGATCAAACTTGAAGTTATAATTCAGGGTTCAAATGTCTTATATTCAAATGCATATGATTAAGGTATAGCCTATAAAAAATGCATAGCATTATTGGCTCCAAAGATATTACATGAATGTAACATGAATGAGATTTGAGAGCATGAGGGAAGAAGATTTTCAGAGAATAACTGATTTAAAAACAAGTACACAGTCAAACAATACAATTGCACACAGAGTTCATAGTAATAATGTACTTGCATGTGGTGCAGGTACTTACTGTAATTCAATGTTGCCACTGAAACTTTGTACTGGTTGTTCTGGGGAAACAAAATAACAAAGCTGATTATTCACAACATAATATTTATTGACCAGTAAATGGCTTTAAAATGGTATTTGAGAGAATGAGGGCAACTGTAGTAAGTAAAGTTAGGCTAAACAAAAACAGACCAAATATTAACCTGCTTTTGTTATTCATAACAAACGCCAATGACGACAGCAGGAATCAGCTAAATTAGTTAGGCTGTATATCAGCAATTTGAAGACACAGTTTACAGAATATGTTGAATTGAATGACTAACTTTAAATCAATCTAAGACAATAAGTCAATAATTTCCATTTGTTCATTAGATCAACGTAGAGCATCGCGGCTAAAACCTTCCTACCAGATACTGTACAATAAACGAGTGGTAAACACTGTAAAAACGTAGTAATGCATAATAAATTTAGTATATATATGTGTGTTTGAATATAGTGAGTATTTATATTTCTTTGGCGAGTTTACAAACCTTGTAACGGAGAGCCGAACAAACGGCGGAAGATGCGGCAGGCTTTGATGAGGAGGAGTATGGAGCCGTTACTTTCAAACTCGATGACGTCAATCAGCTGAGCTTTGTTGCGCGCGAGCAGCGCGAGCATCACTGAAGCGACGACAGCAGAGGAATAGCAGCAGTTTCGGGACAGAATAAAACCTTTATCCTCCTGGTTCTTCTTCTTCAAATAATAATTTATGAAGATGTAAAAAATATTATTTTTTACTATTATTTATTCAATAATAATTAATGATTTTTTATTATTAATATTATTATTATTTAGTGTTGTTGTTTAAGGTTTAAATTAATCAATAAAATAGGCCTATACTACATAAATGTAAGCTACCCAGGTGAAAAAGACGTACTGTTAAATGTATTAATATGCATTAAAGTAGGTTATATTTGTATTGAAGGCCTACTAAAAACACACTCAAGTACATTTTTAATAGTAGCCTACGTATTTTTCATCTGGGTATGTATACTGAATCAAACTTAAGTAATAATAGGATAATAATAATATCATTCTGGCCTTACTGAACCATTGGGTTCCTCCAGATGCTGGCTTTAACATAAGAGATCCTCCAGGAACCACTTAAATGTTAAAAGATCTTCCAATAACCCTTTTATCACATTCAAGTTCCTCTATTTTCCCCCAAAGCACTTCAAGGTCTCATAGTAATGAAAAGGTGACTCCAGAACCTCTGAACTAAATACAAAGTGCTTAAAGGATCCCATAAGTTCCAGCAAGAACCTCAAATATTGTCAATGCTCCTCCAGTAACCCTACTATAGGAGAAAGAGCTTTGAGGCACTTAAATTACATTTTTAAGTTCCTTGAGTATCCGACAGGATATTTGAGGCTCCTTTAGTTTTTACAGTGTAGGAGGGGAACATCATAGCAGAGTCCTGTATGCATCATAAATCAAAGCATGTGACAGAGAGGGGTCGGAGGAGAACACCTGGAAATCAAGACATTGTTCGATACTCGTCTGTATTTGCAGTACCAAGTTGCGACAAACACTGCCAGTGTGAAAGCACAATGCGTAAAAGTGAACGTGTGTAGTTGTTGCTTTAAGGAGGTTTTTCTACCTGATTCTTCTTAAAAATTATATTACAGTTGTTGTAATCGACTTCAATCAGGTTTATGTAACATAAAACAGGGAATGCTGTTTTAACTTAACGTAGTTACACTGACCCTACAAACCATTTCCATCAAAGCTCAGGACGGACACATGCACAGCTGCTCTTTGCTGATCAGCAAATTCTGCTTCAATGAGTAATTGTTATTTGGAGTTGTTAAACACATTGGGCCCTATTTTAAGGATCTAAGCGCATGGTCTAAAGCGCTCAGTGCAAGTGCACTTTAGGGTGTGTCCGAATCCACTTTTGCTAGTTTAACGACGGGAAAAATAATTGGCGGTCCCGGTGCATGCTCTTGTCCCTATTCTCTTATAGAGAGTAATAGGTGTGTTTTGGGTGTAACGTGCAATAAACCAATCAGAGTCTCATCTCCCATTCCCTTTAAAAGCCAGTTGCGCTCGTACCATGGCAGATTCGCTATTTACATGGCGGAGTTTGCTAGCGTAAAAACTGAACGCATCTCCAGAGAGGAAACGGATCTGATCGTGCGCGAGTTTAAAGCAAGCAGATCATCTACGGGACAAGCCGGATTCCACCATATCTTTTAATTAGAAAAAATCTTCATGCAACAATGCATTCTGGGTGCATCATACAAAACTCATCTATGGTCTGGAAAAGGCATTGTGGCATTAAGCATGTCACTATTGTTGGGATAAGCTGATTGTTGATGTCTGAGTGAGTCTAACAGATGCTGGAGTTCAAATTGTTTAGTGGACAATGAGAATTACAGGCTTGCTATAATTAATAATACAAAATGAGCATGTATCTAAAGATTATATTCAGGATGACATCGGTGAAATAGACCACTAGACAATGATTGTATCTTTATCACTAAGTCAAACGTCTTCCTGACGTCACATTAACGTACTGTGCTTGCTGGGAACCCTAAATTAAATCTGTTCATCATATAAAGAGATTGTACAGCATATCTTCATAAACCTTGGATTAAACTGCGTGATTCATATGGATTTATTTTACAACACCTTTATGGCCTTATTGGATCTATTAAGTTCTGATAAACAGATGTGGGAGACACAGAAGTAAAAGAAAAGAAGAACAGCCTCTGACGGTTTCATTCATCTCAGATAATCTGAAGAGCAGAAGCTCATGAATAAAAAGTTTTTGCTCTGTTTTTCTGAATTAATGACTTTATCTCAAAATTATGAGATATTTTTTTCTTGAAATAAAATGTATTTGCTCTGTTTTTCTGAATTATTGAGTTAATTATCTCATAATTATGAGACCATTTTTCAAAAAAAAAAAAATATTTTGTTTTTATCTCGAATTAATATCTTGTGGCAACAACATATTATCACGTTAAAATGTCCCCTCCCGGTCACCAGCTAAAATAGAGCTCCTGTGAGGATTTTGAGGGATCTCATTAATTCAGAAAAACAGAACAAAATAATTTTTTATGAAAAATTATCTCATAATTCAGAAAAACAGAGTAGATTTTTTTTTCTCAAGTGAATGCAATACGCTTATATATATAGAGTTGTATACAAACTCTTAACTAACATAATCTGACTGAGTGTGAGACAAAGTAAACTCTTTTCTACTCAATGTCTTCAGGTTAAAGTGACGTGATGAAATGATGAACACACTCACCTGAAACTGTCAGTGTAACTCCATCACTGATCTCTGAGTTCTGTAGGGTTTCAGTCAGAGTTCCTCTACATCTGTACAGACCAGCATGAGACGGCTCCACAGATGAGATTATATAGATCTGGTCTTGTCCTGCGCTGTAATAGATCTGGTCTGTTCTTCTGCTGTTATCTTGATCTTTATACCAGCTGTACCACCAGACTCCTGTCTCCTGTATGACACATGTGAGAGTGACTCTCTCTCCTCTGAACACACGAACATCAGGCTTCACCTTCACTACAGGTTTGGGTCTCTCTGTGAAATGAGCAAACACACACTTCATGTTTGAATCTTTTAAAACTCAAAATTAGCTTTCACTGAAAAAAAAAAAAAAAAAAAAAAGAGCACTTGCCTCTCACTATTATCTTTATTGCATCACTGAAGTGTGTGTAGTAGTTTCCTCGCTTTGCTCTACACTCGTATGTTCCTCCATCAGAGACGCTCACAGAACTGATTGTTTTAGTTCCTGCATAATCACTGGATTCCCAGTTTGAGTCTTTCCTCCAGTGAAACGTCCATCCAGTTGAGCTTCCCATGTCACAGCTGAGAGTAACTGTGTCTCCAGTGAACACTGAACTCTGGGGCTTTACAGTCAGAATCGGCTGCGGTTTATCTGGAAGTGAACAGTGATGCAGTGTTGAGCTCATTTATAGTGTTATTGCTCATATCTCGTCTTGTCTTTTCTTTGTACAGTAAACTGTCATTTATTTTGATTTAAAGGGATGTGTCCTTTCTCTCCCACTAGTGACACCACTGAATAGAATAGCAGAAATATTGATTTAGAGAAGTCTTCATTTACAGAACAAAACAAGGAGACCATCCAAGCAAATCCACAAACTAAATAGTTTATCTTAAACTAAACACAGATGAGGAACATAATTAATAACCAAGGAAACAAATGAGAACATGCAGCATGACAGGATCAAAACATCTCTGAACAGGAATCAATAAGATGTGTCACTCTTCAAGGAAGCCAAGAGTTAAAGTCTCAGCTAAGCTCAGGTCTAAGGCTACTTCTTCTGGCACTTTGATATTGCTGGATAGAGATGGTTAAATGTCTGCAAAAAAAAAAAAAAATGAATAAATAAAAATATGGATAAACGTAAGAAATAAAAAGAATCCAAGTTCTAATCATTTTGAATGCTGAAGTTAATGTGAGATTTTCACACTTGAACCTTGAAACTTAAAGGTTTCATTTTAATTTTTGAATTTTTATTTTGCCCTGAAAGAACTGAGTTATTTATATTACAATTATGATAAATATTAATTTATATATATATATATATATATATATATATATATATATATATATATATATATATATATATATATATATATATATATATATATGTGTGTGTGTGTGTGTGTGTGTGTGTGTTTTGTATTATTTACTTATGTATTTTATGTATTTTAAGTATATTTCTATGTGTTTATTTCTATTAAATGGTAATATTGTGGTGACACATTTATCTAGTGACAGGAAAGTCAAAGTCTAATGGTCCGATGCTTCTACACTCCTAAAACATTATCTCTGACATGAGGCTGAAATTATTATCACAGAGTGACCAGTTGATATTTGAGCTTCGATGTGCACATTAATGCAGTCGAAACATCAGTTTATCACATTGTTTAAAAGGCTCTGACATTTTTGGGTGCCTGCCGCTTTAAGACTCTTCTTCAGTGGTTACGGTAGAGGAAGTGTGTAGCTAGTGTGTGTAAGTTCGTAAACGTGTTCAAGTTCAGCAGCATAGTTCAGCCTACGCACCTGTGTTGTGTAGCTTCTTTAGTCTCTTCTGAATGATCCAGCCTCCAATATTCATGTGTTGAGTTAATGATGAAAAGTAAGTGACTCACTTCGTTGTGTTTGTGTTTCTATATTGTAGAAGTACGTGCATTAGCATGTGCCCAGCGTGATGAGTGAGATTTATAGCGATAGAACAATGTTTATGCTGTAAAACACTGTAGGAAATAATAATTCAACTAATGTGAGCCTTCTGATGTTATGTACTAATGTTTATAACATTGAGTTAAGAAGAGTTAATATCGTGCTCAGGGGACCATGTGCGGACGCTGTTGTGCAGTAGCCTTGTCTGGCCAGAGGATGTCGCCATTGCTCCTTCTGTAAACCCCTTTAATATAGTTTCATGTGAACTGGTCAGTGAGAGAGCTGAAGCTCCTTCTATTTCTCCAAAGAGTAATATCCTCGTTTTTGTAATTGTAGATTATGTTTAAAGGGGCATAGCAATGTTTATTGAGATTTATGTTTGATGATCCTGATTTGTATTATGTGTGTGGATTTATTATTTACGTTGCATAGTAATTTAAGTACTGTAACTGTTTAAATGACAGTACCTAATGGTGATTTATTTGTTTCTTATCAGACTATAATGGCAATACTGGATATTGAATGTTCTGATGAGTACTGCTAGAGCTCAATACAGTTAAAAGAAGAAATTACATCTGCTCGTCTTTATTCCTGTCCTGACCGACACACCATCCTGTTTACTGGCTGACAACCTTTGATGAACTAGCCCTACTAGAATACCTCACTAACACACATCTCATACACTATGAATGAATATTAAAAACTACACTGATTTTTATTTTATTTTTTTATGTATGCATTTCAATGCAACATTTGATCCATTTAAAACATGCAAAATCTTAAAAATAAATAAATAAAATAAATCTGCAGACTCAATGTTGTCAGTGATGGGAAACAGCCAAAGTTACTAGTTAAAATGAGCAATGAAAAATACTCTTAAATCATATATTAATCTTAGTCCATGTTAATTTCAACATTTACTAATATATTATTAAAGGTCCCGTATTATGCCCCTTTTCACAAGATGTAAAATAAGTCTCTGATGTCCCCAGAGTGTGTATGTGAAGTTTCAGCTCAAAATACCCAACAGATAATTTTTTACAGCATGTTTAAATTGACATTTTTTGGGGCTCAGAAAAACACGCTGTTTTAGTGTGTGCCCTTTAAATGCAAATGAGCTGCTGCTGGACGACACAGGGGGCGGAGCTTCATGAGCTCACGCTCAGTCTCTCAGGACAATTTCATCTCACGGAATGATGATAATATCAGAAACTCTCAGTAACGGTGTTCATTTCGAGTCGGACAATAATGCCTACAGAGTCAGAGTTCTGTATAGAGATGAAACAGGTATACTTTAGCAGTTTAATTACGGTTATTATTATAACGTATTTGTCATCTGCTTGTATGTATCCATTATTTATTAACAGCCTACAAGTCTGCTGTCTGAATGATGATCAAACATACTGATGAGTTTAATAAAGTTTACTGTACATCACACAAAAGATGAAGTGTCAGTTTTACTTCAGAAAATCACCGTAAGAGCTGAGTAAACACAGTAGCCTAAGTTATAAGAAGTGCGCAAGTAGCCAGTAGAGTTGAGGGAGCATTCCTGTGGGCGGAGGTTAGTCTAAACACGGTTCTGGTGATGTCACTAAAGAAGGAAGTAGAGGGGTGTAGTCCAATCCAACAGTTCACTGTAGTCAACTTCTGTTAAATAAAATATCTCGCTTGGCATTGAACTTTGAGCTTTATAATTTTACAGATATTATTTATACTCTAACAACAACATTACACACTAACTAAAGTTTGAAACATGGGATCACGAAGAACGGGACCTTTAAATCAAAAGTTGCAGCTGTGAATATTATTTGATCTGAGATTACATGAACTAACAATGAATAGTTGCATTTATATTAACTAATGTCAAACAAAGATTATTAAATATCAAATGTATTAATATGCATTAACTAAAATTAACAAATGGAACCTTGTTGTAAAGTGTTACCAACAAATCAAACAAACAAACAAACAAACAAACAAACAAACAAACAAACAAGTATTTCTGTCTGAGGAACACATGAACACACTCACCTGATACTGTCAGTGTAACTCCATCACTGATCTCTGAGTTCTGTAGGGTTTCAGTCAGAGTTCCTCTACATCTGTACAGACCAGCATGAGACGGATCCACAGATGTGATTATATAGATCTGGTCTTGTCCTGCGCTGTTATAGATCTGGTCTGTTCTTCTGCTGTTATCTTGATCTTTATACCAGCTGTACCTCCAGACTCCTGTCTCCTGTATGACACATGTGAGAGTGACTCTCTCTCCTCTGAACACACCAACATCAGGCTTCACCGTCACTACAGGTTTGGGTCTCTCTGTGAAATGAGCAAACAACACACTTCATGTTTTTTTTACTAAAAAAAAAAAAAAATAAAATAAATCTACAGAATAAAAGAGCACTTGCCTCTCACTGTTATCTTTATTGCATTACTGAAGTGTGTGTAGTATTCTCCTCGCTTTGCTCTACACTCGTATGTTCCTCCTTTAGAGACTTTCACAGAACTGATTGTTTTAGTTCCTGCATAATCACTGGATTCACGGTTTGAGTCTTTCCTCCAGAGAAACGTCCATCCAGTTGAGCTTCCCACGTCACAGCTGAGAGTAACTGTGTCTCCAGTGAACACTGAACTCTGGGGCGTTACAGTCAGAATCGGTCTATCTGGAAGTGAACAGTGATGCAGTGTTGAGCTCATTTATAGTGTTACTGCTCATATCTCGTCTTGTCTTTTCTTTGTACAGTAAACTGTCATTTATTTTGATTTAAAGGGATGTGTCCTTTCTCTCCCACTAGTGACACCACTGAATAGAATAGCAGAAATATTGATTTAGAGAAGTCTTCATTTACAGAACAAAACAAGGAGACCATCCAAGCAAATCCACAAACTAAACAGTTTATCTTAAACTAAACACAGATGAGGAACATAATTAATAACCAAGGAAACAAATGAGAACATGCAGCATGACAGGATCAAAACATCTCTGAACAGGAATCAATAAGATGTGTCACTCTTTCAAGGAAGCCAAAAGTTAAAGTCTCAGCTAAGCTCAGGTCTAAGGCTACTTCACACTTCTGGCACTTTGATATTGCTGGATATAAATGGTTAAATGTCTGCAAAAAAATAAAAAATGCAGATAAACTTAAGAAATAAAAAGATAAAAAGATTGCAAGTTCTAATCATTTTAGATCAATCAAATTTTATCTGGAAGTGAACAGTGATGCAGTGGTGAGCTCATTTATAGTGTTATTGCTCATATTTCTCACTAGTCATTTTTACAGTAGTCTTGTAATATTGTGGCATCAGTATTATAGTAGTGAAGTAGACAATCAAACAAAGTTTTTTTGTGACTTTAGTAGCTTGGTTTGTGACGTTCAGAGTTGATCTGAATATTTTGTTGATTGCCACCATTGTTGAGATTCATCTGCTGATTCTTGATGTCTGTGTGAAGATATGATACCGTCAAAACATTTTCTGCATAATGACTTCATAAAATCTTTCCGAGTATCACAGCACAGCAGGAACTTCTGCACTAATATTGGTATGAGAAATAACAACTAATATTAAACAATTTAATCAGGAATTAGACTCTGGAATCAGTGAATCAGGCCACTACATAATGAATACACTACACTACACTACTTTCACCGGTGAGAAAACTTTATAGTACAGTTAGTAACAGTACTACAACTACAAAACCAAATAGAAACAAATTATATTAAAAAAAAAAAAACGAATTAGATGCAGCAAGTTTTCTGTTTGTTATCTAGCAAAACTTGTAAGTGTGTAATAACATTTCTTGCAGGTGTAGCCCTGTACAAAATTACTATAAGTTACAGAGCATAAAAGATCATTACCAGATGTAATAGGCTGTGTAAAAAAAAGAAGAAAAAAGTTCATAAATAGAGTTCATGATAGTTAAAAAATGGTTAAAATGGTGTGCTGTTTAAAAGCATAAATATAATATGTACAGTTTAATAAATAAGACTATTTACAGTTAAAGATAAATTCATATAAAAATCTTTAAGTTCATCCGAGAGAAAAGTAAAGAAGAAGCTGTGTTTATCTGTGTAATCTAACCTGTTACCTGTCACATGTCAATCATTTAATTCCTGTTTTGCTTTTGGTTGTGTTAATACTAGAGCCAATCAGAGTAACGTCACTGTGTAAGGGGCGGGACTAGTGGCACAGGTTTGTGTGGGGAGTACTGAGCACGCACAGAGAATGTCTAATAGGAAGAGAATTGGCACTCTCTGGTTCCGGTTTCTGGACTGGCTGCAGTAACACGTCCCTGTCCATGCGGGGGCGCTCGCAGGCGAGTGCAGAATGAATGGAGGTCTATGGCGAAAAACCCTCAAAATCCACTTTTCTCAGGATATAATTTTTTTTCTAGTAATTTTAATGTTGTATTCGAAAGGAGATGCAAAGAAATTACACATTGCTGGGTGTTAGATTTTTTAGAGTCACTTATTTGGTTTAAAACGTCTTTTAAAATGTCAATGACGTCAGGATGCTGACGTCATTAGCAGAATGCTAGCATGTAATGGGCAACAACAACTCAACCTGTAAGAAATCGAAAACAAATAAGTACTCGTTCATTCAACTTTCGACCTATAACCCATGATGAACTTGCAAAACCTACAATAAAATCTGAGATTTCTCAACGGCAATCGGGTGAAAGAGACACATTTAGCCGTCTAGCCCCATAGCCATTCAGTCTGCACTCGCCCGCGATCACCTCCAGTGGAATTCTAATGGAACTGCAACCAAGATCTATACAATAGAGAGCCTAAGTCCCTCCCCTTCCGGTCGACCACCATGGGACCTTATTTCGGAAAAATATTGTATGGTAGTCAATGGCGAGTGACAACAAATATTTTGATCTCGTTTGAATTGTGCCCTGATTTACACATATGATGTTTGTCCATTTAAAAGATACATTTTAAAGTCAAGAAAGTCGCAGCTTGATGTAAAACTGCTGAGGTATAAGACTGTGAAAATACGTAATTACAAAGACTACAAACCCAGAAGGCGCACATGCGACGTCATACCTTTTCTCTCAATGAATGAAGTTAACTTTACTGAAGCTAACGTCTGTCTTTTTTTCCATAGTCTTACATTATAATCGTAACGTAACGCCGTCATGCCTGAGTGTTTTGAGCCAGAATACACACATACGAGCAACGGATCTTGTGACGTACATAGTGCGTGACGAGAGATGTAGTTCATTGAGCGATTTTCACATAAAAATAAACGTTACTCTTCTGTTTTATGACAAACTGCGACTTTCTTGACTTTCATAATTACCTTTTAAATTGACAAACATCATATGTGTAGTTCAGGGCACAGTTCAGACGGAATAAAAAGATAAGTTGTATCTCGCCATTGACTTCCATACATATTTTTTCCGAAATAAGGTCCCATGAGCCGGAAGCGGAGGGGCGGGACTTAGGCTCTCTATGGGGCTAATAGGACGTGACAAGGCTCAACGTAGACGGGCTCTGGCACGCATGAGAAAAAAAAGAGAGACGCTATCGAACAGAGAGCTAATGAAGGAGGCATCGTGGTGTGGGAAGCATTAATGTTTTGTTGTGAAGGTCGACTACTCGTGGTCCTGACGTTAACTTTGGTGTGACCTGCAAGAGGTGAATATGATTATGTATGCCTGTAATTTTGTGCTATATCGAACTGTTATAGTGAAGAGACTGGATGTATAATGTGGTTAGCGACATGCTAGCTAGTGGTAGCATTCTGTGCCAATGTGCCCACATGTCATAGGTTTAGCATTGGGATATTTCTGAAGCTAAATCAAAGCTAATGCTAATTCGATAAGAGATAGCGTTTGATAATGTGGCTCTATTCCGATAATATGCTCTAAGGAGACGGACGTTGGTGAGAGAGAGAGAGACGGGTTTCCAACGGAAGGCCCTGCTGTTTCTTCCCTGCTGTTCTGTGTGTCTTCCTTTGCCATTGCCATTGCACCGCCCTTGCCATACTGAGACTCTTATCCCCATTCCCTTCTGCCCCACTGACTTAACCCTGGATTCGTGAGTACTAACATTCACATTGCACGTGCTTTTTGTTTATGCTCAGTTCTGAGTGAAGCGGCCATTCCAGTTTTTAGGCCCCGCCGCACACAAAGTGTCATCGAACAGGCCTGCAACGGGTGTGGACATTTTCAGAGGGAATAAATAATTATTTAATTTCAATATAACCACAGAAAGGTTTTCCTTTTGGGAAAGTGAAGCTTTATTTGCTTGTAAGTTTTATTTTCACTTTTTTTTTCATACCCCTGTGATTTGTTTTATTTTATTCTAACATACATTTATTTTATTTTTTTATTTCATGTTGTAAATAAATACTTTTGAATATTTTTGCATCTAAAATACAGTTGTGGTGGTCATTATAAGAACAGCAAAGAGTATTACAAATATACATTTATTAAGTAGCATACAAAACAAGTTGTATTTCCCTACAACGAGCCCAGGCCCAGTCTCATTGTATTAACCACTCCAGCTTTATTTTCTAACTACATGGGACCTGGGTTACACAGGGTTTCCACGATGAGAGTCTGCTTGGCTCTGATGAAGAAATATAGATCATAGATCCTTTGCCAGTGCCACTTGTCGGTTCAGAAGGAAAGTTAGGTTTTTGCAACTTGCCTGCCATTCTCGCTCTGTCTGTTAGCGTACGTGAACGCGCTGATGGTGTATGATGTCTGTGTGAACAGGCTGCGCAGTGTGTATGCAAACACACATTGACTGACAGGGAACACATGCTATAATAGGACCGTTCCGAACGATACGATTGAACGAACATTGTATGACCATACGCCTTCCACAGACGTCAAAATACATTTAGGCCGCTTAACAGAGTGATTGCTGTCAGCATATGAGGACACTTTCAACCAGCATAACAAAAAAGAGAATCACATACAGGACCTTTTAAATTAGGATATTTTACTTTAATTTCACAGTTTGTGTTTGGCAGCCACTGCCAGTCATTTGAGTTTTATTTTCATTTGTTTTACGATCTTTATGATATTAAGCTTGAATCTGGATCTGTTCCTGTAATAACTTGAGAGAGATACAGTCGGTCTGAGGATTAAAGATTGATCATTCACAGCTGGATCCACAGGCACAAACAACAGCTTCTTCTGCGCTGCTTTAAAGCTGTTGAACTGCACTAGACTGTCATAAATATTCACATACAACATTTAAATCTCACTCTTCATCAGTTCCTCACACAAAGCATCACATCCTGAAGATTTGGATTACAGCCCAGGAATAAAATACAGTGAAGCTTACGGCAGCATAAGTAAAATTATGCCCCATGATAAACAAAATGTATAAAATATTGCATCATTATGGCTAAATGATCACAGAAATGTAAATCAGTTCAATATTTAGTATTGTTTAAAATTAATATTTGAAATTCCATAACATAAAAGTCGTAACAGATGAACGTTATCATTTCAAATGAAGTGAACTGTAAATCAGTCAAGTCAACTGCATTAAATGCACTAAATAGGCCAAGCTCACAATCCGGAAATAATCTGAAATTATTTCAGATGATTTGTGCAAAACTCAATGAAATTGCTTTTGTTAATGTTTAACTCAAGTGACAGAACATTGTTAATTCAGGACAGTAATTTTCATGTTTACATCAGACACATTGCCTTTTAATACAAAAAATAAAGTTTTAATAAAAGAAAATAAGTATTTACCTCTCACTGTTATCTTTATTGCATCACTGAAGTGTGTGTAGTATTCTCCTCGCTTTGCTCTACACTCGTATGTTCCTCCTTTAGAGACTTTCACAGAACTGATTGTTTTAGTTCCAGCATCATCACTGGATTCACGGTTTGAGTCTTTCCTCCAGAGAAACGTCCATCCAGTTGAGCTTCCCACGTCACAGCTGAGAGTAACTGTGTCTCCAGTGAACACTGAACTCTGGGGCTTTACAGTCAGAATCGGCTGTGGTTTATCTGGAAGTGAACAGTGATGCAGTGTTGAGCTCATTTATAGTGTTATTGCTCATATCTTGTCTTGTCTTTTTTTTGTACAGTAAACTGTCATTTATTTTGATTTAAAGGGATGTGTCCTTTCTCTCCCACTAGTGACACCACTGAATAGAATAGCAGAAATATTGATTTAGAGAAGTCTTCATTTACAGAACAAAACAAGGAGACCATCCAAGCAAATCCACAAACTAAACAGTTTATCTTAAACTAAACACAGATGAGGAACATAATTAATAACCAAGGAAACAAATGAGAACATGCAGCATGACAGGATCAAAACATCTCTGAACAGGAATCAATAAGATGTGTCACTCTTTCAAGGAAGCCAAAAGTTAAAGTCTCAGCTAAGCTCAGGTCTAAGGCTACTTCACACTTCTGGCACTTTGATATTGCTGGATAGAGATGGTTAAATGTCTGCAAAAAAAAAAAAAAAAAAAAAATGCAGATAAAAGATAAAAAGATTGCATTTTAGATTTTCAGACTTGAACCTTACATTTCTCCTAAAATGGAAACTTAAAGGTTTAATTTTTATTTTTGATTTTTGATTTTGCCCTGAAAGAACTGAGTTATATTACAATTATGATAAATATTAATTTATTCATATATATTTTTTATATTATTTTTATTTTATGTATGTATTTTAAGCATATTTCTATGTGTTTATTTCTATTAAATTGTAATATTGCCCCTGTGTTGACACATTTTTATCTAGTGACAGAAAAGTCAAAGTCTAATGGTCCGATGCTTCTACACTCCTAAAACATTACTGACATGAGGCTGAAATTATTATCAAAGAGTGACCAGTTGATATTTGAGCTTCGATGTGCACATTAATGCAGTCGAAGCATCAGTTTATCACACATCTCATACACTATGAATGAATATTAAAAACTACTGATTTTTTATTTTTTTATGCATTTCAATGCAAAATTTGATCTATTTAAAACATGCAAAGTATTAAAAATAAATAAATAAAATAAATCTGCAGACTCAATGTTGTCAGTGATGGGAAACAGCCAAAGTTACTAGTTAAAATGAGCAATGAAAAATACTCTTAAATCATATATTAATCTTAGTCCATGTTAATTTCAACATTTACTAATATATTATTAAATCAAAAGTTGCAGCTGTAAATATTATTTAATAGATCTGAGATTACATAGCCTGGTAATACCAAACTCTGCTACTTCGCTTTGCTTCGTAGACAGAGTCTGGCATGGCATAATTGAAAAGTGTTTTCTTTCTCGCGGGGGGCGCTTGTCTGAAGTTTAAAATCATTGGTTACCTGTAAGCCAATCACATGACGTTTGGTTATGGCGTGTGTTATGCGCATGCTCAGCCTCATCTAACTTCCACTGTAAACACATGTATGATGCGAAAACAAAACCATCGAACGAAATACCGGAGTGAACATGGCTGTGAACGACTTTTGCAGATTATGTGAAGTAAATCTACGCATCCACGGTACAATCAGCATCTACGTCACGGCTCTCAGCCCACCCTCTGTTCGTTGATTGGCCGGCTGTTTTCAGACCGGAGGAAAACGGAAAGCTATGACTCTGTCTCAGACTGAGTACAGAAGCGAAATGAAATTGAGCGGAAGTAAGAAGTCTGACTAGTCAGGCTAGAGATTACATGAACTAACAATGAATAGTTGCATTTATATTAACTAATGTCAAACAAAGATTATTAAATATCAAATGTATTAACCCTCAGAGGTCGGAGATCACGCCGGCGTGATCTGCTCGATTTTTTTCCTTATGAGTTGATTGAGACCCGAAATTCTCTTTTGACTTTGATTTTACAAAACAAGTTTCATACATCAATCGATTCTGTTAAATGTGTATTATTTTTGTGTATACTCACAATAAAAACAAAGTGTTGTGCTTTTTGCCAAATGAAGAAAAATAAACACGAAGCGAGTTCTGCCTTCTCTGTGTCCGTGTAGTCCATTCTAAAACGCGTTCGAAAATGAGCTGTAGCTCAGTGAATACTCAGTCAAACAGGCATTCAGACACACAGGAATGAACCTTGAATTCTCTTCTTTTTAATGAAGTAATTTATATAAAAAACAAATATTCTCATCTTGTAAAATCTGTATTAAAAGAGAGCGATTCCAGTCGACCTCATTAGAGCTAATTCAAATGTAATGTGACTCCGCCCACGGAGAGCGCGTGCTATTCAAACGCAAATGGCTGAGGTAATCCGCGCAATCCTGTGAACGCCCCCTGTATCAGCTCGAGACAACCAAAACACAAGTTTATTCAGAACATTACTTGTTTACAACACAGCGCTGTGAGGAATAATGAGGAATACGAGGAATACGAGCTGAGGAATACTAGTAAGTTTTTCCTTCTCGGGTTTCATTCTGTTTATGAATGAATGAACGGCATAGATGCGCGCTGTTTACCACAGCTGGCAAAAAACAATATTACGTGACAGTTCTCCATTATGGACGCGAGCGCTCTAAAACTTTCACAGAGACCTCAAAACAGAAAGTACAAATCCTTTCTTTAAAACGAATTTCGTTTTGTATCAATTGTATCTTAATTTTAATAATTTTTTCATTAACAAATTTCCTGGATTTAAAGTAAATAGGCCTATAGGCTAGCAATCACAACATAAGGTGCTTGAACTGGAGATCATCATGAATCATGAGCCTACTCGCCTCACATGTCTAAAAAATGTGAAATATATTTACAGAAAGCTGTTTCTAAACAAAACCATCCAAAACAAAAAAACTATAGCCTAATAAATGTGCATTTATCCGGTGCGTTCACTAGCCTACTGCAAAGATCGCGAGTCAAAAGCCTATCGTCAACGAATGATGATTTTTTTAGCAAACCGTATTGCTATACTGAGATAGGTAAAAATCGACTGAAATATGCTGAAATAAAATGTAGGCTATTTATATAAGCAACGTAAACTGCAAATTAACATTTATATGCCCTAATATTTCATGAAAACAATGTTACAGTCAGGCGAAATATGAAAGACAACATTTTGTTTAGTAGATTTGGGTACAGTTTTTACTGTAGAATATACTGCCTCGTCAAATAAGCTTTTGTTTAGCAATTTCTATATATAAAATAGCCTACTATTTTTGTCAAAAATAAAGTCATCAACTAAGATGTTAGCTGTAATGAATACATAGATTAAATGTAGGCCTATAATCTTTTTTTTTTTTTTTACAAAGAAAGAGTACACTTGAAATATTGTTGAAATTGTAGGCTAATTATTGTTGTAATTGTAACCTTTTTAATAAAATAGCAAAACATATTTACAAGATAGATGTAAGCAAAATCTTAAATGGTCAATATAAGTCTTCTTCTAAATATCCTTTGTCCTTGCATTGTGGCTCAGCCAGTTTCACACCTGTGTGAATGGCTCATTATGCAGAGTGGGTGGTAATTCAGGTGTAAACCACTCCTCGTTCACGCCTCCTCGCATATTGGCTTTCCAAGCAAAACCTGTTTTACATCAATTTAAATCAATGTATGGTTTTATGTGAACAATAAAGCAAGACTATTTTCAAATAATTTTGAAGAAAAAATTCTAGGCGAGGACATCCATTAGTCAAAAGTCTTATTGACACATATTTACTATGTGTTTTGAGGCCTTATTTCAGAAATTTTAGTTTTTAGTTTTTTCAATATCCATGCATAAACATTATTCTCTCAAAAATGAAAACATGTACATTCACGTGGCTCACATATTATTGTAGCCCTGTTTGTGCTTTATAGAGTGAATTTACACCTTTGCCATTAATATGTTTATAAGCAACTGAAAAAAGCACAAATGTCAGGGCATGTCAGAACATCTCAAGGGCCCCAAAAACAGCCCAGACTCCAGAGGGTTAATATGCATTAACTAAAATTAACAAATGGAACCTTGTTGTAGTGTTACCAACAAATCAAACAAACAAACAAACAAACAAACAAACAAACAAACAAACAAGTATTTCTGTCTGAGGAACACATGAACACACTCACCTGATACTGTCAGTGTAACTCCATCACTGATCTCTGAGTTCTGTAGGGTTTCAGTCAGAGTTCCTCTACATCTGTACAGACCAGCATGAGACGGATCCACAGATGAGATTATATAGATCTGGTCTTGTCCTGCGCTGTAATAGATCTGGTCTGTTCTTCTGCTGTTATCTTGATCTTTATACCAGCTGTACCACCAGACTCCTGTCTCCTGTATGACACATGTGAGAGTGACTCTCTCTCCTCTGAACACACGAACATCAGGCTTCACCGTCACTACAGGTTTGGGTCTCTCTGTGAAATGAGCAAACACACACTTCACATTTTTTTTACTAAAAAAAAGAAATAAATAAATCTACAGAATAAAAGAGCACTTACCTCTCACTGTTATCTTCATTGCATTACTGAAGTGTGTGTAGTATTCTCCTCGCTTTGCTCTACACTCGTATGTTCCTCCTTTAGAGACTTTCACAGAACTGATTGTTTTAGTTCCTGCATAATCACTGGATTCCCAGTTTGAGTCTTTCCACCATTCAAACGTCCATCCAGTTGAGCTTCCCACGTCACAGCTGAGAGTAACTGTGTCTCCAGTGAACACTGAACTCTGGGGCGTTACAGTCAGAATCGGTCTATCTGGAAGTGAACAGTGATGCAGTGTTGAGCTCATTTATAGTGTTATTGCTCACATTTTTTTCTTTTTTGTACATTATACAGAGTAATTTATTTGTATTTAAAGGGACATCTGCTTTCTGTTTTTTTTTTTTTTTTTTTTTTTTTTTTCATTGGCATGGTTTTATTTCAGTTAGCCTAACAGCTGGTTTGATTTGCATTGAGAGATGATCTTATGGAAAGTACGCCATGCCAATCTCTAGGTATAGTTAATGTGATTATGTGGGGATATTTTAGTTCCAAAGGCCAAGGGAACTTTATCAGGATGCATAGTATCCTGGATCCATGAAATAACTGGCCTTTAAAAATAAAAATATGCCTGCCTCTCTCTCTCTCTCTCTCTCTCTCTCTCTCTCTCTATATATATATATATATATATTGTAAAAAGGTAAAATATCCTAATCTAAATAAAGTGCAAAAACGTTTGTGGTAATTTTCATTAAACGTCTTACAGAAAAACACTGTTATTTTACAGGTAATTCCTGAATTATTAGTAACAAACACATTCACTTTAAATCAACCAGAAATAGCATAGATGAAATGTGAATTAATGTAACTATATGCCACTGCATCAGCACAGTTACTGACACTTAACTAAAGTAACATCAGCTTATCATCAGTGTGTGTTGGTCTTCTCCTGAACTGAAGCACAGGCTCTCTTCAGCACAACAGTGACCCACAAAACTCACGCAACAGAAACACTTTAAATCCCAACAGAACTTTAAACACTAACAGATCTCTCAAGATCTCAGCGTCTTCACTTATTACAATAACGACTAATATTAAACAATTGAATCAGAAGTTAATTAATTAGACTCTGGTATCAGTGAATCAGGCCACTACATGATGACACTACACCACTTTACCATCACTAAAAAGTGACCAACATCATCTGATCAGAGTTTCTCTGGCTTTTTATGCCATAACAAACATGAATCAGAAACACAGTTAAAGCAGCCAGAGATAAATAATGTTAAAGAGGCAATGGTCAAGAGCCCAACTAAAGCAAACACTGGTCTGAATGGTGACTGCAAGCAATATATTACTTAAAGCAGCTGAGGGTTGTCCTTCACCAGTACAGATTTCTTACTGCACAGCGTGGCGTAGCATATCTTAGCATAGCATATCTTAGTGTAGCATATCTTAGCGTAGCATATTCTTAGCGTAGCATATCTTAGCGTAGCATATCTTAGCGTAGCATATCTTAGCATAGCATATCTTATCGTAGCATAGCGGTAAAAAAACCGTGTGCACCTTCCCTCCAGCAACACCTGAAGGAAGATTCCTACCTATACAATAACCAGTTGCCCAAAGAGAGACCCCTACTGGACACACACTTATATAACAAATAAAGACAAAATGGCTCTTACAGTGACATCAAACTTTACTTTTATTTTTCCAGTAAAACATTAACAACTAAACCTCTGTTGATTCTCAATAAGAATGTTGTGAAAGAAATGGTCAAACTGGATTGTAATAAGTGAAGACGCAGAGACTTGAGAGATCTGTTAGTGTTTAATGTTCTGTTGCTGCCATTTTAATTAATTCAGGAAATACCGGTAAAATAACAGTGTTTTTCTATAAATCATTTAAGGAAAATTTGTATTAAAGTTTTTTTGCACTTTATTTAAATTAGAATATTTTACTTTAAAGGGCACCTATTATGCAAAATTCACTTTTACATGGTGTTTGAACATAAATGTGTGTTGGCAGTGTGTGAGCAAAACTACCCTAGAATGATAAAAATCCACCCAGTGTTTTTTTTTTTACAATCTCAATAAATCATAAGCAGTGTCTCAGAATGAGCTGTTCTCAGATTCGGCGCAATGTGACGGAGAATTGAGCAGGCCCCTCCCACGACTGTTGAGTGACACTTCAGTTTGAATGTCTCCTAAGCGATTGAGGTGTTTTGTTGTTGGATGTAAGAATGAACATAGCAGTCTTCATTTACTCCCGTTGTTACTCGAGGATGGATCTGTACTGTTTGTGATCAAGCTTAAAGTCTCTGGAGCAACAGGCCTAACGTTACTGATCACGGCAGAAATGAAAGTGAGAGCGCACACTTTATCACAGCTCATCGAGTCATTTTATGGATATAAGGTTTACCAGTTTATTTAGCACCCACTGAAAAGGTGTGTATATATTTGTTTACTTTTAGTTGTAACGAGTGTTTTGTGTACTTCACTGTGTATGTTGATGATAATGAAAGGGAGAGAGAGAGAGAGTTTATGGATAAGACTTTAATGCTCACTTATACTGTTTATTCAGCTCTTACAGAGATTCTCTGGAGTAAAACTAACTCATCTTTTGTGTGATGTACAATAAACTTCACTGAACTCGTCAGTATATTTTGGTCATCATTCGGACGAGGTCTGCTACAGCAGGTTTGTATTAATAGTGGATAAAAGCAGATGACAAGTAAATTATAACCATAATTAAACTAAACTATACCTGTTCTATCTCCATACAGCATATATTCTCTGGCTCTGTGGGCATTATTGGCCGACTCCGAGTCGAAATGAACACTGCAACTGAGAGTTTCTGTTCTGATATTATCAGATGAAATTGTCATGCTGGCTCTGAGCGCGAGCTCGTGAGGCTCCGCCCCCTGTGCCGTGCAGCAGCAGTTAATTTGCATTTAAAGGGATACACACTAAAACAGTGCGTTTTTTTGAGCCCCCAAAAATTACAATTTAAACATGCTGTAAAAAATTATCTGTTGGGTATTTTGAGCTAAAACTTCACATACATACTCTGGGGACATCAGAGACTTATTTTACATCTTGTGAAAAGAGTCATAATAGGTGCCCTTTAATTTTAGTGTTTTTGTTTGGCCAGTCATTTGACTTTTATTTTCAGTAATGAGGAAGGAGATAAAATCCCTGAATACAAGTTTGAATCTGGATCTGTTCCTGTAATAACTTGAGAGAGATACAGTAGGTCTGAGGATTAAAGATTGATCATTCACAGCTGGATCCACATGCACAAACAACAGCTTCTTCTGCGCTGTTTTTAAGCTGTTGAACTGCACTAGACTGTCATAAATATTCACATACAACATTTAAATCTCACTCTTCATCAGTTCCTCACACAAAGCATCACATCCTGAAGATTTGGATTACAGCCCAGGAATAAAATTAATTTTATGGCAGCATAAGTAAAATTATGCCCCATGATAAACAAAATGTATAAAATATTGCATGATTATGGCTAAATGATCACAGAAATGTAAATCAGTTCAATATTTAGTATTGTTTAAAATTAATCTTTGAAATGCCAAGTCATAACAGATGAAAATTATCATTTCAAATGAAGTAAATTGTAAATCAGTCAAGTCAACTGCATTAAATTGATAGGGCAGGGCTCCAGACTAACTTTTTTTATTAGGAGCGCTGTAGCCCCTGACTTAAAATTTTAGGAGCGCAAGCAGAAAATTTAGGGGCACACCTTCACATTTTACCCCTAAATAACTATTACAGACAAATGCTTTGATAATAAATAGATTAAGCGTACAGAAATTATGGTGCAGTTTTATTTTAAGATCACAGGGCTCCAGACTAACATCTGAGGGCCGCGGCTCTAAGTTCTACAGAAAGTATTTGGTAGCGCTGTGGGATGACAAAGCACTGAGCTAAATTTGAGGTGTATAGATAAAGTTAAATTTAATTATTATCCTTCATAATGTCTTAATATTATTTCAAAAGCAAAATGAGTGACAAAATAGATATTAGGGAGTGAAAATAGCCAATAAGCACCCTCAGCAGCTGTGTACAATGGTAATTTAGTCCTCTTTTTAAAAAAAAATAAGTGTGAGTTTTCCTACTTCTTGAAACTTTGTTTTATAAATAGAGACAATCTTTAAAGGATGAACAAAAATGTTTTGGTCGACACATTAAAAAAAAACATTTTAATAGGATATAGTTTTGAAGTGCTGTAAAAAGATGTGTAGGCTACTTTCATAACCACAGTATACCATAGTTATAGTTATGCCTGGTTCAGAATACGCAATTTTTTTGTCTGTTACTATAGTCAATGTATCAGATTACACGATTTCGACTCCTAAAAATCTTGTCATGTCCTGGACAAGAAACATTGTCAGACTACACATTGCTTTACGGCCAGTCATCTCGAGCCGTCTCACATACATATTCACTCGCACATGTACACACGCACTCACTCACATACACGCACATAGACTAACGCACGCACGCACGCACGCACACACTCACGCACACACTCACGCACACACTCACTCACTCACTCACTCGCGCACAGCCGCACACACTCTCTCACTCTCTCTCGCTCGCTCACTCACTCACTCACTCACTTGCGCGCGGGCGCACACACACACACACACACACACACTCATTCACTCGCGCGCACACACACACACTCATTCACTCGGAACCCTTCATGGAGGACCGTTAAAAAATTAAACATGCTAGTCTTCTTGTCGTGATGTCGTAAACAAAGCATCGCAGACGCGATGTCGGTTGTCGCCCACTATGAACGAGATGAAATTTACTGGTCGCACATGTGCGACTGGATGTAAAATTTTGTCGCACACTCTCAAATTTTGGTCGCAAAATGCGACCATTTGGTCGCAGTCTGAGCCCTGTAGGGCCAAGCTTAAAGGAGAACTCGGCAACTCTAGCGAACTCTAGTCACTTCTTCGCTGATTTTCCCTTTTGTTGTCGCATGTTTTCCCCACGAGCTCCCCCTACAGCTGGGGGGCGTATATTTCACAACACGGTCGTAAAAAACTCACTTGCGGCGGCCTCCTCCCCCTCTCTACCGCTGCTCATGTGCGCTTGTTTTGATCGGAGCAAGCCAACTGTATCGTGTGGAGCTATGTCTACCGAGGTGGGTAATACATCATACATGTGTGTGTGTTTATGTCGAATTGCCGTAAAGCAATTTGTGTTTCGCGCTCGTTCTCGTTCTCGCTTCACACGAGACTTCCAATTTCTATCTTGCCGGGACGGTATAGTCCCCAAGTTGCAAGGTTGGTTTTCCGCCTGGGAACGCTGGGGGGAGTGGGGAAAGTCACCAATATCACCAGAACAGGTTGTTTAACCATCCAAAGGATTTCTAGACAGTTTTATTAAGTTAAAAAAGTTACCAAGTTCTCCTTTAATTGGCCCAAGCTCACAATCCTGATTTGGAGCAGATGATCACTGGATTGATCTGACACACACTCGTCACACCAACAATTGGCCCTCATGTTTGCCATGATCATGCTGTGCCATCATTGCCACTCATGCCATTGCCGACAGGAGGCCAGCAGTGCCAGTGTGAGGCCAAGACCGCTTGCTGTGGGATCTGCTGCCATATTAGCATTGTCATGTGAGCTATAGATTGAGTTCTGTTGTTTCCCAGTTATTCACGACTCCTCTCCCATGGTCTAAGGATAGTAAAGTGTAATACAATGCTAAATCAGACATATGTACAATATATGTGTAGAGTAACATTACGATGTCCAGTAATCGATTTTAATTGTACATTTGGTTTAATTTGTCGTTTAATGAGATCTAATATGTTGTCAGTGCCTAGAAGTTTCACGTGAATAAATACATAGGTCCGACTATTTTATGTGTGTACTTTAATGGCCCAAAGGTGGAACTTTTGCCTAGCGTGTCAGAGGTTCTGGGTTGCGAGATGTTTCAAAAGTGGTGGGGACAATGTCGACCCTGGCAAAAAGTGGTGGGGACATGTCCCACCCTTCCCACCCGCAAATTACTACTACTACTACTACTACTACTACTAATAATAATAATAATAATAATAATAATTTGTTACATTTATATAGTGCTTTTCTAGGTACTCAAAGCGCTTTACATATGGAAGGAGGGAATCTCCTCAACCACCACCAATGTGCAGCATCCTGGATGATGTGACGGCATCCATATTGCGCCAGAACACCCATCACACACACACACACACACACACACACACACACACACACACACAAACACACACACACACACACACACACACACACACACACACACACACACACACACACACACACACACACACACACACACACACACACACACACACACACACACACACACACACACACACACGCTTAATGGTGGAGAGGAGACAGGGTGATGAAGCCAATCAGTGTATATGGGGATGATTAGGAGGCCATGATGGACAGAGGCCAATGGGCAAATTTGGCCAGGACACCAGGGTTACACCCCTACTCTTTTTCGAAGGACATCCTGGGATTTTTAATGACCACAGAGAGTCAGGACTTCGGTTTAACGTCTCATTCGAAGAACGGTGCTCTTTGACAGTATAGTGTCCCCATCACTACACTGGGGCGTTAGAGACACATATAGACCCCAGGATGAGCAGCGCCCCCTACTGGCCTCACTAACACTTCTCCAGCAGAAGCCTGGTTTACCCAGGAGTCTCCCATCCAGAGACTGACCAGACTCAACCCTGCTGAGCTTCAGTGGACAACCAGTCTTGGGCAACAGGGTGATACGGCTGCTGGGAATCTAGTGTGCCTATATGCACACTATGCCTTTTTTACTCAGAAAACCCAAGTTTTTAAGGCGGGGCAATTCTTAATAGACTTTTCACTCATTTCCTCCACTTTAGCAGTTATCTTTCTCTGTTTGCATTCATTCATTTCCCAATCACTTCTCTTGTTGCCCTTCGTCTGAAAATTACAATCAAAAGCTGCACAATAAGACATTGTATAAATATTTTATTGTTTTTGTTGTGGTAGAAATTGCAATAGGCAGCGCCAGTAGCTCACAGAGTGCAACCATTTGACGTCATCATGCAGAATGCACTGCGCACCTAGAATGGCGCCCTCCATTGTCTAAAATATGTATAAAATGATGTAGATATTTTTTTTTTAAATAATGTAAATCTTTAATTTTTCTACTACAAATTTCAGTAGACATAATTTACGTTATATTAAGCCATACAAGTCTTCAATACCCGGGGTTCTCTTTAATGCAGGCAAAACATATAATTTCAATTAAACACACCTCATTTTCTACAAATGAATAAAAAATGGATCACGTTTCTTGTACTTTTTTTGTCTAAATGCAAATAAGATTTGAAAACATTCTGCACATTTCAACTCTTTGTTGTTACAGTGATGAGTTGCAACCACAGGTAGATACTGTAATAAAAATGTCTTAAATACATTTGTCTCACTTTCTCATTTCTTATTAAAACCCATTGTGGTAGCAAAAATCTGCAAACAATGGCAGTATTAGAGGTCCCATATTGTCAAATATGAAATTTCCTGGCTTTTTTCATGATAGCAGAGGTCTAGGAGCTATGTACTGTAACTACCATATAAGTTTCAAAACAGTCAATCCACAGACAAGCAACAACAACTTCCATACTATATTTTTTTCCAACTATGGAAGTCAATGGGACCCAGAAACTGTTTGGTTACTGACATTCTTCTAAATATCTTCCTTTCTGTTCAGCAGAAGAAAGAAATTCATACAGGTTTGAAACAACATGAGGGTGAGTATATGATGACAGAATTTTCATTTTAAAGTGGAGTATCCCTTTAAAGCCCACAACACCCATTACTCATTAAGAGAGTAGGGACAACACTTTTAGACCATGCGCTGGGTGTTAAACTAGCAAAAATGGATTCAGACACGCACTAAGTGCACTTGCCATGCGCTTTAGACCATGTGCTTAGATCGTTAAAATAGGGCCCATAGTGTTAACGGTCATATTTAAATTTCAGCAAACTATATCATTTATTTTGATTTGAAGGGGTATTTGTCTTTTCCGCTCCCACTAGTGACACCAAACAGAATAAGAAAATATAGATTTTGAGAGAAAAAGAAAAATCCAGAGCTTTCAAAGAATAATGTTAAAGTCTCTGGTACGTTCAGGGAATATTAGTTATAGTTCAGAGTATCAACAGGTAATGTGACAGACCGGGTAAGTTAACTGATAAATAAGCTTATAATCTAAAATTTTAAAACAAAAATAAATATGATGAATATCACCACAACAAATATTGAAACAAAAAGGTTAAACATCAGCGTGTATATATATATATATATATATATATATATATATATATATATATATATATATATATATATATATATATATATATAACCTTATTCAGCCATTTTAGGACAGACTGTTTTTAGTTCAGTTAATTTATTGAAAACATCAAAAACAATATAATTCTTGTTCACAGTAATATTCTTCTCAATAGTTTAATCAGTAATAAAAAACTGTTTAAAGATTAAAAGATAAGTTTAAAATAATAATGATAGTACAATCTGCACTAATACTGTAAATTGTGAACTGAAAGGAGAAGAACGGCTCTCTGCTTCTTAGCGTCTGTTCTCATGGATCTGTGTCTCATGTCGAAGCTGCGTCCTCTTGACGTCACATTTATCGGCCGCATACGTCATAAAGAACGTCTTATTTCAGGACAGTCTCCATTATAAAACTGAGCGTTATTGCTGGTGAAGTGTAAACTGTTGTAGTTTCCTCATGGGAATGTAATGGTCAGTTTACTGAGATGAAGAGCCTCATGACGTTTGCGGCAGATAAATGTGACCTCCGGAGGATTCAGCCTTCCAAATGAGACACAGCCGGTGACTCCAGGGTTTGATGATCTGTGAGATTGAGAATGTGTGTGTGTTGTTCACCATGAGCTCTGAGTGACTGAACTTACTCACAGCGGCCTTTCTGGAGCCCATAACCACGAGTGAGAAAGGTCGATATTAACACCAGTGTTGGTGTCGGCCCGATCGCGCTCTCATATTCATACTCATAAAAATGCTCCGATACCAACAACCGATACTAATGTAGCGTGTGTACAGTGTGTCAACTGTGTGTCAAACTGACAACAGAGAGAATAATGGAGATACAAAAGCTGGATAAAAAAGAAAAAAAGATACAATAGAAAGTCATCTGAAGTAAATGTCTAATCAGTGGAATATTAAACTATATATAGTAACGCCTATATTGCTGTTACGAGACGTACAAGCTTGTCGAGCGCATCCCTTTCTCACAGACATCAGTGGAAAGTTTGTAGTGAAAGTTTTTATGAGGACAATGATGTTGAACTCACCCTTCACAGAGAGAGAAACAGCAGAGCTTGATGTTGATGAGTTTGGTCTTCCATCTATCTGTCCTTTACACCAGTACTGACCCTGATCAGACTCAGTAGCTCCTCTGATAGTGAGAGTGTCTCTGTTTACAGTGTAACGATCAGACGTCTGTACTATTACACTGTCTTTATACCACTCAGATCTCCAGTTACTGTGACCAGAGATTATCTCACACTTCAGATTGACTGTTTCTCCAGTGAATACAAGACTGTCTGGTGTCACAGTCACTGCAGATGTGGGGAAATCTGAGAAGAAAGACAGAAACACAAACTGACTCAAACATTTATTTCAGTGCAAAGTAAAAGAATTACATTTTGTAAATGATTTGAGGATGTTGAAGATCTCAATGATGAAGTTTTATTGCAGCAACAGTGACAAAGTGCATTAAAGCCCCTGCGTTCATCAGAGTCAGAATTAACCCTGAATAATCTCTGCTCAAACATTATATACTGTATTACATTCTTCTTCCAGCTCTACATGTAAATTAAGTTTTGTCTTAAAAGTAAATTGAGGATAACAATGAAAGTGAACGCATCCGTTCCCACATCTTTGATATTAGCTGTGTCCCAAAGTGAAGGCTGCATCCTTCGAAGGCCGTATTTGAAGGCCGATTGCGTCAGCGCGGCGCGACGAAGGACGTCCCAATTCAAAGGCTGCATCAGAGCCCGTCTACGGAGAGCCTACCCACTCCCTATTAAGTCCTATTGTACCGAATTTTGGTTGTAGTTCCACCAGAGTTCCACTGGGGGCGATCGCCCATGAGTGCAGAATGAATGGGAGTCTATGGGGCTAGACGGCTAAATTTGTCTCTTTCACCCGATTGCCGTTGAGAAATGCCAGATTTGATTGTAGGTTTTGCAAGTTCAACATGGGTTTTAGGTCGAAAGTTGAATGAACGAGTACTTTAGTCCTTTTGATTTCTTACAGGTTGAGTTGTTGTTGCCCATAACACGCTAGCATTCTGCTAATGAACGCTGATTGGTCAGTGAAGGACTGATTACGACCAGAGATCCCGCTTGATGGCATCGTGTCATCCGAAGCGGGACCAGAAACAAACAAAACAGAAACTCTTCTAGCACGTGTATTTCCCTGTGTCAGCTGTGTTGTCGATGCCTCGAGTGAAAAGAAAGTGCAGAGTGCGAACGCACCAGAGTGAGTGAAGGATTGCCGTTAAAGGGATACTTCACCTCTGGGAAGATGAATGTGTATTTAAAATAGGTCATTTAAGTAGAAGAAATGTGGAGAAATTTTTTAATTTGGAGCTTTCTAGACTGAGAAAAGCCAGAAAATGTATTTTTGGCTTATGTGGATGAAAGACAACAACTCCCAGAATGCACTTGCTTCGCTGCCTTAGGAGGCCACGCCTACCGGTTAGAGAGCACAGTTGAAAACAACAAGGCTAGCCTAAGTAAGTGATGAGTTTGCCAGGGATTTAGAGACCCAAAATGTCCGGGATTCGGCTTTTGCGTTCTACAGTTGCCATTCATTATGTTTACTGTGGCGAGCAGGACGAGGCTGACGGCCGCGGGAGAACGGCGCGAGGCCGGTGGCTTCATTACTGAGACGCGCCGGGTCTCGCATCTCTCACGGAGGAGCGAAAATTTTCTTAGCAATGTTAAAACGCACATCAACCGATCACTTGTTTAGTGTTCATGTAAACACTACAGTCAGATTCACCGATCGGAATTAATTCAGTTAGATTGAAACGAGAGGTGTGCATGTAAACAATGAATGGCGACCGCAGAACGCAAAAGCCGAATCCCGGACATTTTTAACAGTCTCGCCCGCCGGACAAGTCCGGGAAAAGGAAGATGGTAACCCCTACTTACTCAGCTTTCTCCTATTATTCAGCTTTCTCCACAGAACAAGAGCATGCTAGCTTAGCTTCCAAAGAAAGACGGCTGATACTGTGTACATTCTGTGAGTGAGATCCCACCCTGTATGGGCGGGCTGAAAACATGCGGAACAACGCCATCTACTGGCTGTAGTCTTTAGCCTCTGGACAGAAAATCCTCCGATGACGCAAAATGACGATTTTTGCGTCATCGGAGGATTTTTTCCAGACAAAAAATACATAAATCTCTCGTCTCAGGGGGATATGAGGGTGGAAAGCATGGTAATTCGAAAATACTACAGGTTTTCTACTAATACAAAGCTTAATGCTAAATCCTGAAGTAACCCTTTAAGCAGTATCTCTGGTCGTACATGTATATGACGTCATTGACACTTTAAAAGACTTTTTAAAGCAAATAAGTGACTCTAAAAAATCTAACACCCCGCAATGTGTAATTTATTTGCATCTCCTTTCGAATACAACATTCAAATTACTAAACAAAAAATGATATCCTGAGAAAAGTGGATTTTGATGTGTATAGCGCCATAGACCTCCATTCATTCTGCACTCGTCCTGTGAGCGCCCTCATATGGAATCAGATTGGAACTGCAACCAGTTCAGAAGCCGGAAGTTTACTGAGAGTGAAACTTCTCGCCTTATTAGACATTCTCTGGCTGCATCCTTGGAAGGTCGCATTTGAAGGCGTCCCATATCAAAGGGCGCATCTGACGCGCTCGGACCGGTCTAGCCTACAAAGGATTGTTCTTGTCGCCTGGCAACTGTGACAGCTGCCGATGACGAGCGCGAGAAATACTGGACTTTTTATATTCAATTGGGTTTTGTATTCAAACAGGGCTAAACCGAAAATACATGGCATGGCAGCGCCGGGGCAAAAAAATCCTCACCATATCCTCAAGTAAAATATAAAACATAAAAATGACAATAGCCAATTCTGGCTCCATAGCTGTTTACTCAGTTATCAAAATGAATGATCAGGATAGCAGCTGTCCTCTCGCACCGTTGCTTGGCGCCAGGAGCGGTGATCGGGAACACCTGGTTGCACAATTAGGAAATCCTAGGAAGGCTACACGGTGCGTCCTTCAGAGGGACGCATAGGCTGCATCCTTGAAGTCTGCGTCCTTCGAAGGATGCAGCCTTCAACATTGGGACACAGCTATAGTTTGAGACGGGAACTCCATGTATCCTTCATGTATCTTCTGAACACAGGATTATTCTCGACGTCACACTGCCGTTTCACACTAGAAGTGATCGAGTTTCACTCCGGTGGTGTTTACATATTACTGAGATCAGGAGGAATCGTCTCTATGATAATTGAGCTCTTTTAGGGAAGAAACATATTCTAATACATATCTTGAAGTGGAAGCTGAGTCGGGGCAGACTGACATTTCTCACACTATATAGTTTATAGATGATTTTATCTCATATTTCATAGTATTAGTTGTGTTTTGCTGTTGTACTGTCATTAGTTTTGTCATGTCAGTTGTTTTGAGGCTCTGACTCCGTCACGATCTCAGACAAACACCTCTGACTCGCCATAGAAAGCAGAATGAAGCTCCTGAAGGAGAGATGAAGATCTCCAACTACAAGCTCATATGAGGAGATACTGAGTCTGAATCAACTTCATCAGACTATCTGAAGACTTCATGAACTCTTTTAACATCATTATCTGTGAGTCACGTCATTCTCTCTGACTTCAGTACAAAACTCATCTTTATTGAACTCATTCGCTTAAATGTCCTTTTCTGTTCTCATTATACTCATAAATATCTCCTGTAGTGACAGTAAAGGCATTTACATGGAGCCTAATTGTAACGACTGGACGATCAAACACCCCTAATGGAACGAAAATATATTTCCCATATGAATGACCAATATATTAAATGGTTTAACCTTATTTTTGAAAATATACAGAATAATATATTGTGTTAATATATTACAATATATTGAATAATACAATTTATTCAGGAATTGCCGCTTTTCATAAATTGAAAAATATCTGACAATATATTTACTAATATATCATAATGTATGTAATTTTGTATTTAGTAATACACTTCATAATATATAGATGTACTATATATGTGATCAGATATGCATGTGTAATATATTGCAGATATATTTACTGATGCAAAACAAACACATATACACATTATATTTTTTAATTATTTACATTATAAATGTTTTTTTTTCAAGCTAGTTACTTTTAAAGCACAAGCACACCTGCATGTACTAAAGTATTTAATCAAGAGACCATCACTGTTCTGAGGAGTGCACAACAATTGCTTCAAAATATAGTAATTATAATCTTAATGGTGTTTAGTCAATCATCAACAAGCTCTACTCTTCAGCATAAATGACCCCAGAAACTCACACATACTAGAAGAACTTTTATATTCCAAAATAATAGAACATTAAACACTAACAGATCTCCCCCTATATTAATATTGAGCAAAACACATTAAATAACACTTAATTTTAATATTTGCTCTCCTTTCAGAAGTCAGTCAGAAGCAAAGCATGCTGGGAACTAGAAATCTGTTGTAATTCATTCCGTGAATGTGTGATGTGAGCAACCTGTCAAACTCTACGTGACTTATCTGATTTGATTTACAGAATTGTACTCCTTTTATGTGTATTTCTCTAATAAATAAAGTGAACATTATCTGTACTTTCAAATTAAGTGAATCAGGAGGGTGTCGAACACAACTTCTTTGTCCTTAGGAAGGCGAGCTCTGATTATTACTCCCTACGGGGGTAATTCACCAGCGCCAGTGTGGCTGGAATCCCCTCAGTTCAGCGTGAACTCCCCGTGACTTTATAGATTCGTGACATCCAGATACTCCACACACACACACACACACACAATCATGCACAAACACACGCAGAAACCCACTACAGAAAAGGACTTTTTACCCATTAAGTCACGCTTAAATGTACTAAATATATCCCTTTTTGTGTTAAGAGGTGTTTGTAAATCATAGGAAAGCATAATGTGCATTGTTTTATACATTTCATATGTCTTGAGCAAATCTTCTCAAGTTAAATCTCCTCATGACTCATTCCAGTGGGTGTCGTCCACTGGACAGAGGAACTTTTCGCTTTCGAAATGCTCTAAGATGATTCGTCCCCCCACGAAAAAGGGGATGTGGGACACTGCTCATGGGACACTGATAAAAGTCCAAAGCTTCAGTTTCTCTTTCTCTCTCTCTCTCTCTCTCTCTCTCGCTCTGACCTTCTTCTCCTCCACGCGCAACGCTTCTCCTTCCAACGCAACCAGCTGGACAGGCCTTGCCTTGGCCTCTGGGACGCATGCCCCGCGTCATGTAGAAGCTGCCGTTCTTTGCAACTAAGTTATATATATTTGCCTCTTCCTTCACGGGAGATGAGTCTTATTTTCCGGTAAACGTTACATTCAGTGAGCCTTTTTAAGCTTCCCGCGACACCGGAAGATGCAGCAGAAACAGGACACCGTCCACGCTTCCTGCCTCTCAGCATCACCCGAACAGAGAACAAACTTGCAAGTATATTGATCCCTCTTAAAGCTGATTCCAGGTGCCTCTTGAAATTAGGTTTCTGTCTGTAATAATTACCTGCTACTTCCTCTCTCTCTCCTTCTTTCTCTCTTTCATTTCATTCACTCTGATCACGTTATTTCTTATGTTCTTGTTTGTTTAAATGTTTGTTTTATTGATTGCATTTTACGTACGTTTATATTTGTAGCTTATATAATCTCTAGTGTGTGCCATTTTATTAATAAACCCATTTATACTTGACTGTTTCTGTGTTGAAAACCCACCTTTTATGAAGTCAATGAAATTAAAAGATCTGATTAAGCTACAAGCTCGATATTATAGACTACTTTGAGTAGTTTTAATTTATAAACCCAAAATGTTTTATGCTCGTGGCCAGAAGATAAACTTTCTTGGAGTTTGTAAACAGGGATACTCCTTCTTAACTGTGAACAGTCTTATATTTATTCGCTGGACGAATGACTGATGACGAGATCAGTTACAGAACGAGGTATTGCCGAAAATTGATAAAGTAAATGTATATGCGATTTATGAATTATGACCATGAATTATGATTAGTAATATTTCCAAAATTCCCTATATCCTTGAGCTAATTCGCATTAACCCAGAGTCATTTACGTAACTTCTTCCTGAGGAGGGAATGTTTTATCAGTATGTTTTGGTAGTCTGTCCTGATGATACTGAGCTCAGGCCCTCTCCAACCTTGAGGAAACTGTGATTCTCTAGTGCTTTTGTGTGTGCATTGGATGTTCTGTGCAGATCCTGTATAGGAGATATGGAAAACTTCGGTATGCAACAACAGACTCAGAGACGCCTTTCCACGACCTCCAAGGTCACCACAGGACTAAATCTAGGAATCAGGTGACACATATCTTGACTAATGACTAATGGTGTGAAGATGTGTTTTTGATTTTATGTACCCTTAGCCAATCAGAAGTAGCTAACCTGTAAGCAATGATGTCATTCATGCCCTTGTAAATGGTATAACTGGTGTGAGATTTTGTGTAAGGTAGAGAATGGCCTGCGACCTCCTCGTGGGACTCTGACGCTGGCTCTACCGATGAAACTGCAAACTATTCTTCAGTAAATTTGTATCTATTTGATTGAACCTCACAACTCCTGGTCTTCTTTCATCATATCTGGTTCTGGGTCCTTAAGCTGTAACATCATGAACTGAGAATTTTAATTTTCCTTGATCTTTTGACAGTTAAGTGTTCATTATACTATAAAAATACCCTGTTTCAAAACTCAAAACTTCCTTGTTATTTCAAAAACGGCTTTTATTGAAACCATGGCCAGAAAACAACAGATCTCAAAAGTGGAGACTTGTGACGTCAGAAAGCTGCGATAGACCACCTTTGCAGAAGAATATCAACTTATGTCTACGTCACCATGTCTTTGGCTCCGCCCACTGGAGCATTAGTGAATAGTGACATGAGAACAAGAACAGATCGACACAGGATCAATACCATTACCTTCCAAAGGATCCTAAAGCTAGGAAAGTGTTTTTTTGTTTGTCTTTTGTTTTTGTTTTTCTCAACAATGTGAATGTCTCAGCAGTGCATTATTTGTTTGTATTCGGTGTATTTCACTGTGGATTATTTTCAGTGTTGGGGGTAACGAGTTACAAAGTAACAGATTACAGTAATGATATTACTTTTTTGGGTAACGAAGTAAAGTAAAGCATTTCTCTAAAATTATAGGTAACTACACTACTTTACTAGACTATAGGAACGTGCTTTCCTGCGTTACCCAAGCCGTGTTTGCCTGTGTGTAAAGTTCTGATCTGTTTAAGTGGTGTGTGTATGCGTGCTGCCTGTGTGTGTGCTTGCCTGGGAACCGTTGCCATAGAGATCGACTTGAGTGACGTAGCTGCCGTTGTGAAGGAGAGAGGGAAATGGAGATGGAGACGGGGTTTCGGCCAGTGGCAATATTCACATTACTTTCAGTTTATTGCTCGAAAGGACAAAAATATTCGTGTGAAATGCACTCTATGCCCAGGTGACAAGTGTCTTTCAACTGCTGCCAACTCAATGAGCAACCTGTCTAAGCATTTGTCAGCCCAGCATGGCAATACAAAACTTGTGGCGAAAGATCCTGCTCGCCGGTCATTTGAAGGAGTCACTCAGCAGCCGACCCTGCCTAAACAAGCTAAGCTTTTCTCAAGTCTTGGAGCGCAGCAGGTATAACACAAAAAGAAATGAACAGGCTAGTTGGAGGGTTCATTGTAGAAGACATGCTTCCCCTGTCGACCACTGAATCGCCCAGGTTTAGAAAAATACTAGATAAAATATCCGCCGCGACTCACAAGCCAACGTCCGACAGGAAAACATTTTCCCATTACCTGGACAAGTGTTATTCCGACATGGAATCGAAGCTCAAAAGAACTTTCGAGTCCCTGGATCATATGTCTACCACCATGGACATTTGGTCCGCCAACAACAAAAGTTACTTAGGAATGACGGTGCACTGGATAGACAGCATTAGTTTTAAACGCGAGAAGACTGCTCTTGCCTGCAAGAGGGTCAGAGGAAGACACACTTACGATGTCATTGCTAGTGAAATAAAACAGAAATAAAACAAAAAAATTCAGCCTTTGGCTTCACATAAAGCAGAGGTCTTCAATCCTGCTCCTGGAGGGCCACTGTCCTGCAGAGTTTAGTTCTGCTTCAGCACACCTGCCTTTGAATATTCAAGCGTTTCTGAAGAGCTTGATGTGCTGATTCAGGTGTGTTTGATTAGGGTTGGAACTAAACTTTGCAGGACAGTGGCCCTTCAGGAGCAGGACTGAAGACCTCTGACATAAAGTAACAGCATGTGTCAATTTTGTAAAAGCCATTAGAATGTTTGAATCCCATCCTGGTGATGGATCTGACTCTGACGAGCCATCCGATGAGGAGGAGGAGGAGGAGGAGGAGGAGGAGGTGGTCACTTTTACTGATGTTGCCGAAGCCCTCTCTACGGAATCAGATGAGACATTTTCACTGCCACCTCATCTGCACTGTGCATCACATACATCTGATCTCAAAAAATGACCTGGAGAAATGGCTGACCAGTAACAATGACTGTAAAGCAGTTTACCGAAGTGTGCAGCTCTCTGGACAAAAACTAGTCGCTCTACTGTGGCTTCAGACCAGGCTGAGGATCTGCTAAAAAGAAAGCTCATCATATCCACTGCTACACGCTGGAACTCGACTCATGACGCCTTGTCTCCAAGCGGCAACATTCTGATCTGAAAAATGAAGCCTACCCGGAAGTGCGAAAAACTGCAATACATTGAAAATCCGCTAGAGGGAGGTCCCAAAAGGGAGCAAATGTCCATAGACCCCATGTTAAAATGTCCGTTTTTACAGCATGAATTCGTGTTTTTACAGGTTGGTCCCATGGACTTTTATTGTATTTTTCGATAGCTTCCGAGTGCCTGACAACTGTGAGGGGGGTGAATTTTTTTCTAACTCGTTAGTTTAGATCGTATTTAGATATAAAATGTATGACAAATAAGGGCGTGGTTAACTTTGATTGACAGCTTGATTGACAGCTGACAAGGCAGCGCCACGGAGAATGACAACATAAGAAGCGCCATTTTTTAATACAGTTGACATACAATACTACTGTTTCTGTATCATGAAATGTAGTTTTAAGAGTTTTTCAGGCGAGAATGTAGTTGTTTAAAGCTCAAATCTGTGGTTTATTTAAAGATTTATGAAAATTTTATCCAGTTGATCCAGCGATGACCGGGTGCTCGGCGTTCATGTACCCCGCCTGGGGCAGCCTTTCCTCGGCTAGGTTTGCCGCCAATGCCGCGGACTCTGGCGTCTCTGTAGTGGTTAAACATGAGACATAATTTGTGTATATCTAATGGGCGATTTTTGGTCTCGTGAATCTATATTTTTTTCCCTGGGCAATCGTTTTGGCTGAGGGGAAGTTTCATAACTTTATAAGCTATTTAACGATGTATGGTTAGACTAGAGCGCTGACTTTGTATGTTTGACTGAATTGTTTGCTTTATTTGTATAGCTTCTTATACCTTTTACTTATACTTTTATAATGGCTAATATTGATAAAACTGAAATTTAACAAAAAGAGACTGGGTTGAGTTTTGTCATTTTAAATTGTAATACAACGAAGATGATCTGTAATGTTGTTTACTGCAAAATCTGTTGTTTAGTACAAATGCACATACAGTATTGCCTGGACCATAAAATGTTTAATATTTTTATATTATATTTAAAATGAAAAGTGGCAGGTTTGTGTTTTATATTTTGTTTTTTGTTTTCATAAATAGGCAAACGTTATGTGCAGTTGAATATAATCAATATGCGTTGCCTGAACCACATTTGTGTGGCTATAATGTTTAAGATTTCTTTAAATGAAAAGAGTTAGTATGGTGTTTTATAACATATTTTGTTGCCTAAAATATACACAGAAATAACCGGAGTAGCAGAGCGAGCGAGTGACGCACGTTAGAAGGTGGGCGGGGTTAGGATTTCCCAAGATTTTCCAAGATGGCGCCGCCCATACCCCCCATAAACGGCTTCAAACCCGTTCTTCAGAAAGTCTATGGGTGACGTCACAGACGCTTTGTCCATATTTTTTACAGTCTATGCTTGTCTCTGATCACAGAAATCCCGATCAGAGATTTAAACACAATTTTTTCTAGACTGAGTGTAAAGGGCATCACTGAGCGAGAGCATCAGTTCCTGAAGCAATATTGTGAAAGTGATTAAAAGTGATTCTTTGTTTATAGTAATTTTGCCTTAAGTTTATTCATTTAATTGGATAGCCATGTGGGAAACCCTGTAGTGATCTGGGATCTCCAACCCAAACAAAATTGTAGTGGTGTAGTCAAGAGCAGTGAAAAAACACCCCTATTGCCCCATTACAGTTAGTATGCAACACCAGTGGGAAACTTTGTGCAGTGTGTACATGTCAAAAGATCAAATCCGATCAGAAGCTTATGACATACAAACACGCACATCACATTTTTAGCGTTCATGTAAAGACTACATTCGGATTCATCAATCAGAATTAATTCATTCAGACCGAAGCAAAAAGTGTCCATGTAAACGTAGCTGAAACATAGTGACTAAAGTAAATAACAAAGATGGAGACGTCCTTAACTGGAATGTCACAATTTACATGATATTGAAATAAATCAGAAAATTCACAAAAACATGTAACAAACACAAGTTGTGCAGTGCAGAATGACCGTCTCACTGAATCACATCATATAAAACTATATTGTCCAGTGCTGATCTGTCCACACAGCACAGTTTACTTAATGTTGGCATGAAATGGAAATTCAGTCTATTTTCTAAATGCACGTTACTGATCCTATTGGGAACGATTCATCAATATTGTATATTTTTCACCCTGTAATTTTTAATCCAAATATTACAACTGGATCTTCAGATGAAATGACAGAATACTCAGACTTATTTTTTTTAATATAATTTAGTCCACTAACTCTCACTTAAACATTCAGATCTTGAAGCATAGAAACAAGGCCCTGCCACAAAGTTATTTCACTACTTCTGTTTCATTGTGACTTTAAAATATTGATGTGAGTCCTGAGAGTTATAAACTCTATAAAGTCACTTCAGTTATGAAATACAGTTTTCACTCTCAAAATCACTGATAACACACTATCTGTCTTATAAAGACAGTTTATGTCATTGTGCATCTGACAGAATAATGACTAAAGGTGAATTACTTCATTCCTCTTGGCTGATTCAGAAGAATATAAGAAAAGTGTTGAACCACAAATACTGATTTTAAATGATCATTAAACAGATGTGAATATGAACACTCACCTGATACAGTCAGTGTAACACCAGCACTGATGTCTGATCTCGTTGCTTCACATCTGTATTTATCACCATCAGACACAGATATGATTTTGGTGTCTCCCTCAGTGCTGTCTGGATTGTATAAACCATCTCTAAACCAGCTGTATCTCCACTGAATGTCTCCTCCTCTCTGTATGTCACATGTGAGAGTGACTGTCTCTCCTCTGAACACAGGCTGATCTGGCTTCACCGTCACTACAGGTTTCACTGAGAAACAGAAGTAAACATTGAAAATGTGTGTTATGATGTGTGTTATGAGCTCAACATATCCTTATGTGAAAAACATCATGGTATTAAAGACCTAGTTTGTGTTTTTGACAAAAAAAACTAAAACATTTTGGTAAAACCTGTAGTCTACTGTACTAACATCTGTACATGAAAAACAAAGGAAAACCTTTGAATCATTGCATGTGTCCTGTTTCACACTAAAATACCCCATTATGCTATGTTTAAGGTTCCTAATTTTGTTTTGGAGTCTCCTACAACAGGTTTACATGCATGTAAAGTCACAAATTATTTAAAACTTTATCAACAAAATGAACTAGCTTCCGGCAGACGGCCGTACGCATCGATTTACGCCAAAAGAGTAACAACTGAACTTGAACTCAAAGCTTACGCTACTCCTACATCTACATCTACATCTTCAAGAGTTACTCTTCTGGCGTAAGTCGACTTGCGTACGGCCGTCTCCCGGAAACTAGTTATTTTAGTCGACAAAGTATTAAATAAGGACATTTTTCTTACACGAACGCATCGCTTCACTTCAGAAGGCCTTTTTTAACCCGTCAGAGTCTGTGGAGAACTTTAATGATGGATATGATGCACTTGTATGGACTTGTGTGCCCATCCACTGCCATTATAAAGCTTGGAAGAGCCAGAACATTTTTTAATATAACTCTGACTGTATTCGTCTGACGGAAGAATGTCATACACATAGGATGGCTTAAGTAAAGAGAAGAGTAAGATGGAGTAAATCATGGGTTAATTTAATTTTTGGGTGAACTATCTCTTTAACACTCCAGTTACTCTGCAAAGTCTGCATGAACCAAGCAGTTGACTTGAATGAGGGGCAAATTATACGTTTCTTAATGTTTTCTCGTGAATCTGAAAGAACTATTTTGTGGAAAAAAATAGAAAAGAATCAAAAGTTCTGCTCATCGAAGCAGTTTTGCTGCGTTCGATGTTTCGTAACGAATTTATTCTCCTAATATTGTATCATAAAATCATATAATCATACATTCTTTGTTGTAATATGCAGAAATTGAAATGACAAATATGAAGATTTTAAACATTCGAACTGAAGGTGCAAGGAATATATATATTATATATATATAGTATAGTCTCTTCTAGCGCACAGAGCAGCCGCTGCATGAAGAGTTGCCAAATCCACGTTTTCTTCTTTGGAATTGAGTTCATTTTACACTTTTGCTGCGGGTTGCATATGTTCAAAACTTGTCTATTATATGTGGTTTCTAGCATTTGTAACTTTTACAACAATTGTAACTTTTAGTCTCTGCCGAGGGAGGCGCTAAACACCGCGGCCTCGACTGTCAGTCGCTAGCGCTCCTCTTCAGATCAGGAGAGTGAGGTTTACACACACCGCTCTTACTGGAGCCCATTATACCATTAATGACAAATTACATTCATTCTCATTTTTATACAGAAAAAATACTGTATTATTTATACAGTATTCTTCTGTTGTCTTAAATAACATAGAATTACAAAAACAATGGTGATAATAATTTGTAAAATCACCACCAGATGGTGCAAAGGGTCAGCTGACACTAGAGAGAGGTGCAGGTATGACATCACTTATAGGCCAAAACACTGAAGCGAGTTTTAGCACAACTTTCATCATCCCGAAATCAATGTTTTTTTTGTTTTTTTTTTATGTTTTTTTTGTTTTTTTTTTGTTAAATGTCTGAAATAAGGTCAAGACATTTTCACATTTTATTCTACGACCTAAAATACATCAATATTAACCGGTGATGATATCACATCATTAGGGGTGTGATGGTAAAACTGGCGGTTTGGTACTTACCTCGGTTTTGACATCACGGTTCGGTTAAGGGGAGAGACAACTAAACATAATTTTTTTTATTTTTTTTTTATAGTGGTTTACTAAACAAATTGTGTCTCTGTCTTTAAATGAATTCAGTTATAATTAAAAGCATCTTAAGGATAATCTATATATATATATATATATATATATATATATATATATATATATATATATATATATATATATATATATATATATATATATATATATATATATATATATATATATATATATATATATATATCTGCTAATGCTGTAAACAATCGGGAGCCCTTAGCCTACTTGCACATTACTATAATATTAAAGGGTAATAACAGCAGAGCCTAAATTCAGTTGCTTTATTTCTAACCCTCCCAAATCAAAAATTTCAAGTGACCGATAACATCTAAATTTTTTAAATTGGCCCAAGTGAAAATCTGTAAATTTAATTTTATAATTTACAGAATTTCACTTGGGCCAACTGAAAAATTTAGATGTTATCGGTCACTTGAAATTTTTGATTTGGGAGGGTTAGAATTTTTTTACAGTGTATATATATATATAAATATATATATATATATATATATATATATATATATATATATATATATATATATAATAATAATCAACACTCAAATAACACATTGTATTCAAACATATAAACTGCACATGAGGCAGTTTTTTTGCATTAACTTTTACATATACAGTGGCTGTGATTTTCATGACAGATATTTTAAGCATAGCCTGCATTAAATAATGAAGACATCACTAATAGGTTAAGTAAAATAAAATTAATGTATAATAGTGCATATTTAGTGAAAGAGATCATTTATCTGCTGACTAACAAGCTGTGGACACTGATGGACTTGCCTGAGGTAAATGTCTACGTGGCATATTGTCTACAAGCTGTTTTACTAATGTCTTTCCTTCACTGAAACACTGATTGAGCGATTACATGAGATATATGTAAATAAAAACATAAATAAAAAAAATGTAAATAAAAACAAGTTTGTATGCATGTTTGGCCTGGGGTTTTGTTGCATTTACACTGTTCTGACCACTAGGAGTCACTGTGGAGACAGGATCTGGATTTGCTTCAACTGTTTCAGTGTAATCAAATATTTCAAAATATCAAAGCACAGCAGGAAATTAAGCAGTTATATTCTAGAGCTATATAAGCAATGTGAAATTAATAACTTTCATAATAAAACAATATTATAGGACGAGGTCAGTGAATCAGACCACGGCATGTCTACATGATCATCTGTTCAGATTTTCTCTTGCAATTTTTGGCATAACAAATGTGCTTTAGAAACTCAAAGTTAAAGCAGCCAGAGAAAAATTAATGTTAAAAAAGTCAAGACCCAAACTAAAGCAAACACTGATGACCATAGTGGTAACATTTATTATTTTCAATAAAACATCAACAACTAAACTTGTGTGAATTCAACAAGAACTTTTGTTTGAAAGAAATAGTCAAACTGGATTGTAATAAGTGAAGACGCTGAGATCTTGAGAGATCTGTTAGTGTTTAAAGTTCTGTTGGGATTTAAAGTGTTTCTGTGTGTGTGTTTTGTGGGTCACCGTTGAGCTGAAGAGAGCCTGTGCTTCAGTTCAGGAGAAGACCAACACACACTGATGATATGTGGCATTGCTTTAAAGGCAGTGACTGTGTTGTTGCAGTGATAAATACATTAGCTCATGTGCTATGCTATTGCTAGCTAATGGTTAACTGCAAGACCATTACATATTACAGAGAATGTTTGATCACAATAATCCAGGATACATCTGTAAAACAATAGTGTTTTTCTATAAAATGTTTATTGAAATTGTCTTTAAAAGTTTTTGTATTTTATTCACATTAGGGTCTTTTAGAGTCTTGGCCGGTGAGGGCGTCGAGGAGAGTTGACGTCAGGTCATCTTTATGGTAATGAGCTATGATGCGGTTCTAGCAAAGTAGAATAAAAATGACTCTTCAGTCAAAAAGGTTCCTGACCCCTGACCTAAAGTGTTTGAGTGTCAAATCAGACTTTGTTCACGGGCAGATAATGAAGATCATAGTCTGGCATTATGCAAATTAGTTACTTTATTGCGTAGATAAGTTACAGAAGTGAGACTGGAAACACTGACGACTCGTTTCTGTTCAGAATCTGTTCCTTTAGGAGACAATAACTTTATTTATCTGCACTTTGATCTTATAAAATTTTGCAGACCTTTTACATTCAAGAACAGCAACATCACTGCATGACAGGCAATATTGGAAAAGCATAATGGGGCTTTAAAGAAATAAGCAGAAAACAGACACTGAGCTTTATTCAGTGAGCAGTTCTGCATCTGAGAGAAGAATGACTAAAGTGAATTGCTTCAGTCGTCTTAAGAACAGATGTGGCGGATACAGAAGAATATGAGAAAAGTGATGAAACACAAATATAAATTTTAAATGAGCAACACAGTTGAATATGAACACTCACCTGATACATTCACTGTAACACCAGCACTGATGTCTGATCTTGTTGCTTCACAGCTGTATTGACCACCATCAGACACAGATATGATGTTGATGTTGTAGACTCTCTCAGTGCTGTCTTTGATGTCTGAACCATCTTTAAACCATCTGTATGTCCACTGAATGTCTTCTCCCTGTATCTCACATGTGAGAGTGACTGTCTGAGGCTGATCTTGATTCTCCATCACTGCAGGTGCTAAAATTATAAAAAGTATTGCAGTATCAAGATCATGAACTCAAAACTTTAAGAAAAAGACTGCATTAAATAAAATATTTAGTTTGCTTGTGTTGATGATTACATTATAAATAAATTAATGTATTGTTAAAACTAAATAAAATATTTATATTTATATTTAGTCCACATGTATGTTCCTTGAATTAATCAATCATGTTCAAATTGCAGCTTGTCCAACATTTACAATATTTACTGTACACAAGTTAAATACATTTTCAATAAGACTAGTCAAGTTGTCTTATGATACCATGAAATTAATATTCATATTAATGTTATTTACACACTCTTAGAAAGGATATGTTAAAAATGACTCAGCCTGTGTTAAATTCTTACACTTTAATGCGTGAGCTTTGTTCATTTTAACTCCTTTTTTAGTGTTAATGAATTTAAACACAGTAAATGTTTCAGAAAGGTTATCACAAAGATGTGTGAACATGTAACATTAACATATGTGCTGTCCTTGGCCACAAACATTGTGTTAAAAACATACCAAAAGCCCAACACAAAATGGGTTGTGTTGGGCACAATTTTTATTTTATTGTCAAAAAATATATATAAAAAAATCTAATTCATAAACCTTCAGCATATAACAATAAAATAATTGAATTTTAAGCATAAAAAAAATTCAACATAAGGCAAAATATACAAAATAATATTTGTTCAATATTTGAGTTTCTCAGGGGCAGGAGCTCAGATGTAAAAAAGGGGCACCTAGAACTATTTTAAATGTACAATAATCAGATTAGTTGCAACAAAAAGATAGACGGCAGATAAAAATAAACAGTAAATAAACCTTTAATCACAGCAGCATATTTGTTTTTTAACGGGAATGAAAGTGAGGCTGTGGATAGACATCTTCAGTGGGTTTTACTGTTATTTAATGTGTTTTTGGATTGTTCTGCTCATGAAACACTGAAAAAATATCTTTCCAAGAAATTTCAGACAAAAAACCCCAGACAATATGAGCTGTGGAAAATTATAAGTGATCTATGAGCTTTAGCTTTTAACAGCGGATGTCACTGAAAACGGTAGATTTATCCCTCACAGCCTCGCTTTCATTCCTGTCATGGCGCAGCTCTGAATAAGGTCTATGAATTACTTTTGAGTGATTTGTTACAAAAGTGCATAAAATATGCTAAACACGAACTTTGAACGTGTGTGTGTGTGTGTGATGCGTGTGTGTGTGTGTGTGTGATGCGTGTGTGTGTGTGTGTGTGTCTGATGCACTTGAACAGTGGTTCTCAAAATCTTTACACCAAGTACCACCATAATGACCAATATGAAAATACAGTAGAGTAGTAAGCCTAACTATTACAGCTCAAAAATGAGGCAGTTTTATTTCTAATAAAAATATGTATTATTGCCCGCCACTTTAAACATTGTAAAACACAGATTGAATATTAACACTGCACTGTGCTGCTTACATACAGGCAGGGCGCCGCTAAGGGGGAGAAAACTAGGACGACTCTACTTTTGGGGCCCAACCTCATATTCTTTCATAGAGCCCAAAGTTTCTAGCGGCTCCCCTTACTCTATACAGGTAAATAAAAAACGCAAGTCAAGAAACAGCCAGAAACAGTGTTTCAGCAGCATGAGGAACTACACAGACAGATGATGCTGTGTGGAGATGTGTGACAGCAAAATATGGACATAAACATCAGCAGAGAGACAAATATGGGATCCTGATCTATACAATAAACATAAAAAAAAAAAAAAACTACAACACAACCTGCATTTGTTAAATAGATACAATTTACTGTAATAATACATATATAGTACCTTCAGCACCCGTCCCATATTGACTGAGTCCAGAGTGAACGAGGGACATCAGCACTAAAAGCAGAAGAAACAGATATGAAGCTTTTCCATTCATTCAACACAATGTAAATCACACACTGAAACATGAACTGAAAGTGAGTTTCTGTTGTGATGCTCATTCAGGAGAGAACTGATGGATTATTCTCCAGCATTTAACCCTCAGGTGCTCTTCGATCATTTTTTCGATCGTTTTGAATCTCTAAAAACCACAGCTTCATCAGAATGGTATGAAACCTGGACCTTTCTGGGCCTTGAAAGTTACAATGACATTGCTGGCTATGTGGGATCAGAAGCTCTCGGATTTCATCAGAAACATCTTCATTTGTGTCCTGAAGATGAACGAAGATCTTACGGGTTTGGAACGGCATGAGAGTGAGTAATTACTGACAGAAACTTCATTTTTGGGTGAACTATCCCTTTAACATCATCACACTCAATGACGTCACATGACTCGTGAACTGATATGAGAGTCGATTCACTGAAGGATTCACTGATGCTCAACAATAAAGCAGCAGTTTGAACCACTGAGCTTCACAACACACAACATATGATGTTAATCTCGTCAATAAATGTGATCAATCAGTGAATCTCTGTATCTCTCTTTTGCTTTTCTATACAACTATTCATGTTCCATATCAATTTTGTATCATTCCCTCTGTTCCCCTGTTTGTGTTTGCTTATTGTTTTGTAAAACATGAAAAGTATATAAATAACATAATATTCATGCCACTATGACATTACATACAAAAAAAAAAAAAAAGATTGTGTGTGTTTATTGTGTGTGTGATTAATGTGGTAAAAGAGTATGGGGAACACATATTCACTATTAACTACAACTCTAGCCTCTATAAATTCATATTTTACTGCTTATTCATAGTTATTAAGGTCGTTTTTGTAGTGTTTAAGTTTAGGTATTGGGCAGGATTAGGATGTAGAATATGATCATGCAGAGTAAGGCATTAATATGTGCTTTATAAGTACTAATAAACAGCCAATATGCTAGTTATATGCCTGCTAATAGGCAGCTATTTAAAAGTGAGAAATGAACCCTAAAATAAACTGTTACCATTAACGTTTCACAGCACTGATTCTTTACTGGAACAAAACAAGCTTCAGAACTCCAAACCAAATCAGGCCTAAGTGTTTGAGACACACGAAATCACTTCCTGTTTGATGTCGGCACCATCAACTTCATTGTGACTTTAGTGGCTGCAAACAGAATTTGGACACTTAGTGTGTTTCACATATACGACACTTTAATGAACCAAACCCAGTTCAGGCCAATTCACACTGTACCGACATCGACGACCAGCAGCAACAGAGACTCAGTCGGTTTCTGTCGGATCAATGTGTTTCTCTGTCTCTGGTATTGGTCAGCACTTGTTTTTGGATTTATTAAATGTCTGAGGAGTGACATACTGTAATCTGGTGATTGTCCGCATTGGTCAGTGTTTTGTTAGTGTGAACTGGCATTTAACAAGAACCAGAATGGTGCATGACTCAGTGCTTTTGAGGATCACAATGTGAATGGACAGAAAAGTGGTTTATTTATGGGTCCTCTGAGACATATATTATGCGATTTATGTTTCTGCTGGTGTTGCCCCGACTCCAGTTTTTCAGTCTGGACCAACACTGCAGAGCTTCAGGAGAGACAACAGCATTTTAAAGCAGGTGTGGTTCAGGTCACAGTCTTTATGTCAAACGGGTCGGGTAAGGAACTGTCGGATAACAGGTCTGGTGTTCTGTTTATAGTCATACTGTGTTTGCGGGTTCAGTGAACAGGACCTGTGCAGGCAGCGTGACTCTGCACGTCTCGTGAAGACAAACATACTGACTCCAAGTACATTACAAACCAAACTAAACCAAACATTCTTTCCATGAGTGTTGTCGCAAGTTGCTTTCTAGCTGACATACCTGATGATTATGCAGTTGATACTTAAAATGTAATTCATCATTCATTATCAAAAAAGTGCAGCTGATAGGTGCTCTTGCTCCAGCACTAAACGTGGCGTTTCCAGCGTAACGTCACGCTACTAAGGAGTGCGTAACTGAACAACCAATAAGCAACAAGAACACAGTAGAGGTAGTTAAGGGTCTTAAAGGGTCAGGTTACTACAAAATAACTGTAGAAGTGTGTGCATTATGATGCGCTGGGACTCAATGTGAGATCCACCAATCAGAGGGGTTCCCGAATCTGTTGATGTTTCGATTGGATGAATGAATGAAGACTATCTTGTGTTTTTGCCGGGGGCTCGAGTACACACGGAATCGGCCACTATGATCTGAGATCATTTAGATTGTTGATAAACATGCAATATATCAAAATAAGTGATATTTAAAGGAATATACCACAAGTAGTTTTCACTCCAAACACTTCACAAAATAAAGTATTCACAATTTTAAACAAAATGCTGTTCAAATGTTCACATAGACTACATCTGTGTTTATTCTGCCAGTTTGAACTGACTTTAGACATCCAATAAATAATGACACTGAGACCAGCTTGTTAAAAAAATAACTGTAAAGCGTCTCAGAAAAGAGAAGTTAGTTCTGAGAAAAGCTTGAGCATCATTTGATGCCAGTTTCCTCTTGGTTTGATAAACTGTGTCAAATGTAATGATAATGAAACTCAGACACATCTACGAGTGAATTAAGTGTCCAGATACTTTTTGCAATTATTTCTTAAGATGGTCAGAGAGAAAGAGAAGTGATAGAGAAGCTGACTGTGTGTTCGATCACTGTTCTCAAGCTCTCTGAGTCTCTGATGGAGAGTTTATTAAAGATACAGCATCATTCAACACAAACTCACATCAACACAAATACAATCAGGGGTCGTATTCACAAAACATCTTAAGGCTAAAAGTAAATAACTTGCAAATAATGGGCATGTCAGTCCTAATTTTAGGACTCCTATATTTTTGCTCCACGAGTATTTCCCAAAGGTTTTTAGCGCTAAAGCCAGCTCCTAAATCTGTGAAAAGTTAGGCTTAGTCAAGAGGACTCCACAGTCACTAAAACCAAATCACAACCAATCCTAAAATGGATGTTGGTGGCAATCTGCCTCAAAGACACTGAACACCATTTGAGCCTTGGGTGCTGAGCCTTTTCTTCATAAATGCAATAAATATTCTGATTTATAGATTTTAATCTGCATCGACATTATATAAAGATTCATGTATGTACAAGCAAAATACATTGAATGACGGAGAATAAAACATTGCGGTCAAGTTGAAAATAATCAATATGTTTACATGCACCCTCAAAATGCGACTATATTGGGATTTTGGCAATAGTCTATTGCGATTAAACTTTACCTCATGTAAACGCAATACTTCGATCAAACTACTTTGATTAAGATCATAATAGAAAACTATGTGGCATACGCTGATTTTAATCGCAATAAACAGGCATGTAAACACCTTAAAGGATTAGTTCACTTTAAAGGGGTGATAGAATGCAAAACCAAGTTTACCTTGGCGTAGTTGAATAACAGCAGCTCGGTGGGTGAAATGGCCAAACACAGAATCTCCAAATCCTATGTTAACCTCCTTAATATGAAAATCTCAAAACTTTAAAGGGATACTCCACTTTTTTTTTGGAAATAGGCTCATTTTACAACTCCCCCATTAAAGGAGTCATGACCTGCAATTTTCACTTTTCCACGAGAATCAATGTATGTTATGATTGCCTAACGATTATACACTGGCCGGGAAGCCGATATTTAAAAGTGAAGCGTTCGTTTACCCCAGGGTTCATAAACCAGCGTGCGTGCACGCGCACTCAAATACGAGATTTTGATTTCAGCCCCGACTTGACGTCATGACGGGGCTGGATATACCATATATGGACACCGCAGACCTGCCACAGGAAGTGCGCCCTGGCGCCCCTCCTCCCCTCATATTCAGTCGAGAAAGAAGCAGAAACGTAGTGCACACTGAGTTGCTCTGTTGTTGACTGCCAGAATCAACATGTAAATGTGTTTTCTCTCCCAAGAACGGACCAAGCTGTCAGGGACCAGTGGATTAAATTCATTTTTAATGACACAGTTCCTACAACCCTTCCCACTGGCTTAACGTTATGTGTCTGTGCTAACTAAATATTTTACGCCGGAATCCTTCACAAATTTGAGGCAATATCAGGCGAAGTTGGCATCGAAGCTCGGGAAAAAGGGGCCATTTTCAACAATCAGACACTTGCCTGCAATTGAAACAGTAAGAATGTGTTTTTATTGCTCTACTCTGTGTAACAAACAGCAGCTAACTGCTAATGCGGCTATTGTATGCTAGCGGGAGTATTAGCTTCGAGGTAAACATGGGGAATGGCTGCTAACGTTACTTTGCAAACAACAAATGACTGAGATCATCATGAATTCGGCTATTGTATATTGATTGCCTAACGCTTATATATGAGGCGCCGTCTAGTTTGTGTGTGTGTGTGTGTGTGTGTGTGTGCGAGTTTGTGTGTGTGTGCTCGCGTCTCAAATGAGTATGTGCGTGGAGAGTTCATATACATGTATGTGTGACTACTTAGTATGTATGCAAGCGTGTTTCATATATGTGTGCGTGAATGAAGTTTGATTTAAGCCCTAAACGGCGCCTCATACTTCGGGTCGTGTCGGGTTCATTCATAATTTGCGCCATGATGTCATTTTGTAATGATATGCTAAAGCGTCACCTGCGGTGTCAACCCCCTCCTTCCTGCCACCAATCAACGCGCCCCTCATTTGCATTATTAAAATGACTGTCCACGACAGCCAAAATATCGCATCAGATCTCGCGAGACAATAATGCCTTCAGAAATAAGGGTCTGAGGAGCTCTGTGTTTATTTTTTTTCCACTTTTCTTTTTTAGAAGGGCCTGAAAGACTATAATACAGCAGTAGGTATCCAAGGTAATACTAGGTCATGACTCCTTTAAACAGTTGAGTTTTACCGTTTTCGAATCCATTCAGCCGATCTCCGGGTCTGGCGGTACCACTTTTAGCATAGCTTAGCATAGATCATTGAATCGGACAAGACCATTAGCATCCTCTCAGATATTTTTCCCATTTAAAACTTGACTCTTCTGTACATCGTGTACTAAGACCGACGGAAAATGAAAAGTTGCGATTTTCTAGGCTGATATGGCTAGGAACTATACTCTCATTCCTGAGTAATAATCAAGAAACTTTGCTGCCGTATCATGAGTCCAGCAGGCGTAATGATATGACGCAGCGCCTGAAAATAGTCCCCAGCTCAGTAACTTCCAACGTGACCGGGACTAAGTTTGTCCAACCTATTAGACCTATTTTCAGGCGCTGCGTCATATCATTATGCCTGCTGCACTCATGGTACGGCAGCAAAGTTTCTTGATTATTACGCAGGAATGAGAGTATAGTTATGCTAAAAGTGGTACTGCCAGACCCGGAGTTCGGCTGAATGGATTCGAAAACGGTAAAACTCAACTGTTTAACTCTGGGGGAGTTGTAAAATGAGCCTATTTCCAAAAAAAGTGGAGAATCCCTTTAAACTACAGCTGTAAAACGGTTGGATCTCAAATCAGCTCAGATGTGACTTAACACTTGGGAGATTTCCTTATTTGGATCTGGTCTTTACTTTTGTCACACCCCTAAATTTGCATACACACAGCCCACTTTCTGGGCCCAGCAATATCAATGGTGGTCATGCAGTCAGACACAGCTTAGCCAGCACGCTAAGATTACTGCTTCTGGAATGATCAAAAATGCTGGTGGTGGCTGGCAAAAAAAAAAAAAAAAACGCTGGCGGGGAAAGAGTTAACATAGCTGTCAAATAAACGGCTTGCACACAAACCACTGAGTCCAGCAAGAGAGCAACGGGTGAACAATGCGTTCCCTGTTGTATTGCATGTTAAAAGGAGAGGCTTTGCTTTGCTTAAATGTGGCGCGTGCTTGTCTAACAGCACGACCCGTGAGACCGGGATGGTCATAAATAATATAAAGGCCTATTCCTCCCCTCACTTGACTTTACATGTGATAATACCACACAACAATAGCACACATTGTGTTTTAAGGTGCTGATTCAGGCTCAAACATATATGGTTGCAAACCTAACGTCTCCATGGTTCACCTCCAGTGAGTTCTGCCAATCTTCATTGGGAATGTTGCATCTTTGCTTTGGAGATTCCTCGTTGTAAACCAACCAATCAGTGTGCAGCTCATCTAAATATTCATGAGCATACCATAAAAGGTAGAAAACCACACGTTTCATTCTGGGTCTATTTCTCAGGGTTGCATTAGGGTGTATAAAAGAGCCACCGGGGCATTTTCAGCCCAACCAATGTTACATATTTTGGAAACCTTAAGGAACAATGTGAAATACCCTATAAAATCATTCTATCACCCCTTTAAAATGAAAATTAGCCCATGATTCACTCACCCTCAAGACATCCTAGGCGTATGACTTTCTTCTTTCAGACGAATACTATCATAGTTATATTAATAAACCCTTATTAAATAAGTTCGGAAGCATCAGGGTGTTTATTAATATAACTCTTATATTCGTCTGAAAGTAGAAAGTCATATCAGACTAGGATGGCTTGAGGGTGAGTAAATCATGGGCTAATTTTAATATTAAAGTGAACTAGGCCTACTCCTTTAATCACCTTTATAACCACTCTGACCAAAGTATGCTTGTGCTCGGTTCTACAATGATGCCGTGTGTGTTGTTCACACAACTTCATTAATGAACTATGTGACATTATTCTCAAGTTTTCTCTTCTCCAAATCGCTAAACTCTGTCTACACAAATCACTGTGCAGTCTCTGCTCCGTATCTTCATCCAGACGGTGTATAAACATGTATTTTGAATTTGATATGAGTAGATTAACATGCATATTGAATGCATATCTGAGTGTGGTATAACCATACTTATTAACGAATAATCAGAGTAATGAATATTGCATGTAAACTGGAGTGCAGAGTTCTGCTTGTGTCATATAAACATGTTACTGCGATTAAGACCTTACTCTGATTATTAGAAATAATCTCATTATTGGTGCACATGTAGTCATTGTCCCATCGTCTGCGCCGATAGCCTTGTGGGAAGCTCGGTTGACCCGAGTTCGAGTTCCGGCTTGTGAACCTTTCCCAATCCCCCCCACCCTTTCTCTCTCCCACTTCGCTTCCTGTCACTGTCCTATCATAATAAAAAGGCAAAAACGGCAAAAACGAAATGTTTAATAAATAATTAAACAATGTCCAATTACCTGTGGCAGTTGTTTTCACGAGTTCACACAAATGATCGAATGCGAATAGAGTAAACAAGTAAAATAAGTGTATTTGGCTTGCTGTCCGAGGGGATCGAGGGCTTCATAATTTATCCCAAACCCAGAGTAATGGTCACTATCTCCGACTGGGAAAAGGAACCAGTCGAGAGTGAGGAGTCGAGTGGTGGAGGGATGCAGAAAACTGTAGAGGTAACTTGGTGAGTCAGGTGTGTGTGTGCGTGTGCGTGTATATATATATATATATCTATATATATATCTATATATATATCTATATATATATCTATATATATATATATCTGTATATATATAGATATATATCTGTATATATATATATATATATATATATATATATATCTGTATATATATATATATATATATATATATATATATATATATATATATATATCTGTATATATATCTGTATATATATCTGTATATATATATATATCTGTATATATATATATATATATATATATATATATATATATATATATATATATATATATATATATATATATATATATATATGTGACCCTGGATCACAAAACCAGTCTTATGTCGCACGGGTATATGTGTGGCAATAGCCAACAAAACATTGTATGGGTCAAAATTATAGATTTTTCTTTTATGCCAAAAATCATTAGGATATTAAGTAAAGATCATGTTCCATGAAGATATTTTGTAAATCTCCCACCTTAAATATATAAAACATTTATTTTTGTGAATGGATGCAGCACTATCGCCAATAGAAATGGACAACTTTAAAGGCAATTTTCTCAATATTTAGATTTTTCTGTACGCTCAGATTCCAGATTTTCAAATAGTTGTATCTCGGCCAAATATTGTCCTATCCTAACAAACCATACATCAATGGAAAGATTATGTATTCAGCTTTCAGATGATGTATAAATCTCAATTTTAATAAAATTACACATAAGACTGGTTTTGTGGTCCAAGGTCACATATATATATATATATCTGTATATATATCTGTATGTATATCTGTATGTATATATATATATCTGTATGTATGTATGTATATATATATATCTGTATATATATCTGTATGTATATCTGTATGTATATATATATATCTGTATGTATGTATATATATATATATATATATATATATATATATATATATATATATATATATATATATATATATATATATATATATATATATATATATATATATATACTCTCGAGATGATGACAGACCATTTGAACATGCTCTTCCGGAATTGTTTATAAAGCACCATTTGTCGCTTGAATTCAGCAATCTCTTGAGATGCAGACATGTAATAGCCTGACTATTAGCTGAACATATTAATTGTGAACCCTAGCCTATATTTTTAAGATCTTTATTTGCATATGTCAACATTTTTATTTTTAACATCTTTATTTGAATATATCAACATGATACTTATATGATTATATCACTGACAGAGACCCCTCCCCCATCAGCCAATCACTGTGGTCATATTTAGTAAGCATGATGACATCATCCATAGCAACGAGGCCATCCCGCCCTTTCTCTTAGCTTAATACTTCTCTCTCTCTATTCCTTATTAAAAGTTGATCTCAACAGCTTTGTGAATAGGGTTTAAGAGAAAACTATAAACTAAGAGCTTTTACTGCTATTTAGGAGAACTCTTAGTCGTAAGAAAACATGTTTTGTGAATACAGCCCCTGATTTAACTGAACTACTTGAAATAGGAAGAAACATAACAACAAAACTAAGCAAAAATACATGCACACATTGCTTACATCTTTCACAAGCATTATCACACAGATAAATGCATCATCAACCTCTTTGTCTGATCAACACACAACATATCATCACAATGAATTTGAACAATGAAGAATACAGTGAGACTGTGGATTCATATATAGACTCTCCTACACAACACTCATTATTGTATCCCATCTTCAGCTGAATACAATGCATTAGAAACAGAAGATATTAAGAATATAATAAAATACTCACAGATGAGAGGCAGTGCACTGGAGCCCATACTGTCACATTAATAAACTGTTTTAACAGCGCTGAGTGCTAAAACACACACTTCCTGTGTTTAAACAGTCATTTCACACTTCAAGAAGAGATGAGGGAGGAGGAGACAAAACTCTACACAGAAGTACATGAAAAAGAGAGAAAGGAAAAGAGAAAGCCATTCTAAGATATTTAGCTTGTCTTTTGGTGTATGCAGGTTGTTTCTGCTCTGTTCGTCTACTTGAAAAAAGTTTTTCCAGTGATTGTTCTCGCACTTCACACAGCCTCACACTACAGACAGTGAATACAAAATTAAATCACCACGTGATATCTAGTTTAGGGCTACTGGTGTAAAGGCGCTTTCACACCAAGCGAACGTGATGCACACACACCAAATGCAAATTGCAAAACGATTGATCGCCTTTGGATGATTAACGCCTGGACAATAGGTGGCACTGACCAATAATACATTTTTCCATGTGTATGCATCTCATACGGTTTTCCATGGGCTTTATAACCTAATCCCCATAAAAAAAAGGCTGATGCATACTTGCAATGAACTGGAGTGATGGCCACCTACTGGACATACACAGTAATGTTTCCAGATTAATTACACATGTTTGACTCATTAAGGGCCTTTTGTACATTGGTACTACACCAGAAACACAAACTAGCTATAATGCTGTTTACTAGAATTATTCTGACCAAATACATCACAAAATCGCAGCTGGGTCACAGATGCACTAGAGCTACAATTAGCATCTAGCTAATCACACTGCAAGCACATCACAATTTATGAGATGGAGAATTTATGGAGACTATGGAGAATTTATAGAAATGCTATTCTGTATAAAGCAATATTAAGTGAACATGTTAGAATAAATCTGTGTCTGACCCCAATGATAACAAGCCATTGTAATTAGAGTAATTTAAGATGCCAAAGGCCTCGTCCTGAAAGCAGAAGAAAGAGTGTCTGAAATCAGGGAGAAAAGAGCGGTCGAGTCGGACAACTTTCAGCTCTGTTTGACCAGCACTGATCCGCAAACGCAAATAACACTACCGCTTTGCTTATTGCTAAAAAAAAGTGAATGCATTTGAAATATTGCTGCAATAACTAGAAAATGTATATAATTAACAAGTTATCCAATGTGTTTGTCATTATTTGTGTAAAATGATCAGATACAAATCTTCTACCGCTTTACTATTATTGTATGCATCCTCATATTGCACACAGAAGACTTGCAGTGATTTGTCAACATTTTAAAGCCCAGTATAATTGTTGCTATTTAAATACATGAGAAAGTAAACAAAGGAATACATTTTAAGACATTTAAATTATTTTACTACTTTCAAAATATCAGAGACCCCAGTTGCAATGAACACCAATAGCCTACATAGCCTAAATGAAAGTGAATAATACAGTCACAGATAAAGTGATTTTGATTCAGGTCAGATGGACTGATGATCGGCCGCAACAGGATTTAAAATGTTCATTTCTTCTCTAAAAGGAGTGTAGAACCATGAAAGTGACTACTTTTAGAAACGAGAAGTGCTTCATTCAGGCCTTCCTGTACACAGACAGATGGATTTGATGGGGAAGTCAATGAAAACGACAGGCACGTTATGTTACCGTGAATCTTTGGTCTTATGGTGATATTTTGAGGTTTATGAAACTAAAGATGCAGAAAGGGCATAAATATTTCCTCTACTCTGGGTAAACCCACAGAACAGAAACAGAGCAGAAGTCAAACCACAACTATGAAGCTCACCTCTATTAGGCCTCTTAAACTAAAGACACTCTCAGTCATATTCTCTCTACAAGCAGCTGCTAAAGTTAACTAAACATCTTCAATGATGAGCTGAAAGAAGCCTCTGTAAATGAGGTGATTTGCTGTGACCCTGAATTTTAATTTTCAACCACCAATGGCTCCAAAAACGAAGGCTACTTTTAGAAACAAGACTTTGACTTCCGCTACAAGGTAGGCCTACAAACCACACCACCTGAGAGAAACGTCTGCAGAACTCGCTGTGCGAACATTAAGGTCGTTTATATTATCCATAGAGCTGTCAATGTTTTTATCATTGTTTTTTACAGTTATTAAACATCTGTAGATATATATATAGCCAGTGAGGTGGTGACCAGTCGAGGGCATGGCCAGTCCGGGATTTAGAGGGTTTTTAAGCAGGCACTCGAAAGGAGACCTCGAGACAGCCTTTGCAAAATTAGATCATGAATATATCACTTAGTAAATATGAACCAAAAGGAACAACTAAAACTTAAACCACTAAAGATGTGGCAACAAAAATTGGATTCAGGAAACACTGTAGGCTCCGTCGACTTTATGAAATACAATAAGAAGTAGGAATAGTGAGGATAGCTAAAAGAAACACCAAAGAGGAAAATATTTTAATAAGAATAAGGGTTGGGCATACCAAGCTTAATAAAACTTGTTATTTGTCTCTCAAAAGTATTCTAATGAACGAAAAACAGAGGGAACTTTGGTGGGAGTGGAAGAACAAACTTTTAAGAATATAATTAGCCTACTTGTGGACTAGAAAGTGTATTTTGTTATTTGAAGAGAACAGAGCTGATTAAGAGAATTTAGATTTAAAAAAAATAATAATTATGAAATGCGTCCACATTCCAACAAAGTAGGTGGTGATAATACACCTTAATGTTGGTGCTACCCGCCATAAAACTGAAGAGACCTCGAGATGTGGGCTGTGTCCCAATTCAAAGGCTGCATCCGTCGAAGGCCGATCGCATCACAGCAGCTCGATGAAGGCTGTCCCAGTTGGAAGGCTCCTTCAAATGCGTCCTTCGTTTTCTGTGAAATGAAGAATACAACAGATGGATCATTCATGGCCTTGCCTAGTGATGAGAAACCAAGGCTTTCTGAAGCATTTGAGGCTAAAAGTAGCCTCATTTCAACAATCACAAAATTAGGGCTGTACTCAACCAAAGAAAATCTTGGTCGACTAAAAATCGACTAAAAATGACGTTAGAAAAAAAACGTTAAATTAATTAGCTGCGCACTGTGCGCAGTACTTGGTAGCCTTGTTGTCCGCCTAAATGAATTATAAATAAACATAAAAAACTAGTAGGCTATTTGCAGAATTAAATCGTTTTTGGCGTAATTAATTTGCACTGAAATGAGTCTGACACACACACGAGTCTGTCGGCTGTCGGCTCTGACAGCGTTGCATCACGTGCACCTGCGCAATATCATAGCCTACGATTTCCGAAAATAGTACTATGTTGTGAGTGATATCATAACAAGAATGTTTGAGGAATATGCAACATAATTTAGACAATTGTTTCTGTCATGTGTATTATAATAACTGACAGACACAATAATTTCAGCCGCTCTGTGCAGCTCGCCCAGAGTGAGGCTGAACCTATTTTTTACAGTCTATGCCATGGGCTGAACAGGAGCTCAGCTTCGCGGCTGAGAAGACTATTAACTTAAAGCTTTTACTCTTAAACACAAAAGGCACATCCACTTTAATAAAAAAAAATATTTATTAAACAACCAGATCAAGTAATATTCAGCAAACCTTCTAGCCTACTTTCTTCAATCTGTCTGTCTTCTCCGGTGAGTTGGGCTAATCCAAAAGAAGTGAAAACAAGGGGGGAGTTCTGAAGACAGACTGTTACCTGTGAAACAGGGGTGCTCTGAAAACATTAGCAATTAGTGCTTTCCACTTGATGAAATGAACGCGGCAAAACTGATTACCGGTAAATGAACGCGACAAAACTAATGAAATGAACGTGGCAAAAAATCGACCAATCAGAATTTTGGTCGAGCCAGAACGTATCGACCAAATAATCGACTGGGACAATACAGCCCTACACAAAATTTCATCAAATTGTGTCGAAAAAAGGTTCATTACAAATCACCGCAGAGCAGAAAAAGCACATGACCAAACAAAGCTTTGGAAGTCGATTAATACAGTTCTATCTAATATCATCGAAATTAATTTGTGCCACTCAAGCGGCAACCTCCCCGTCTCTCCCTTGAAACCAACACGGAAGTGAGTTAAACTGTAATTCGTTGACTGGCCGCTTGAGGCTGTTGTCAGAAGTGAGTCAAATCTGTATCTCCCCCATGTTAAAATGACCAACTTTACAGCAGAAAAAAACGTGTTTAAAGCCTGGTGTCTGTATGTGGATTTGGTCTATACAGCTAATTTTGCCCTTCATAACAACTGTGAGGGGGGTGAATTATTTTATAACTCGTCCGTTTAGTTGATTAATATTTAAATTTAAGGGTGTGGCCAAGCCACTTGAGTGACAGATGGATTGCCGCTGTCAGTGCTAGCCGTTTGTCTGCTGTTACTAGCCGTCACTTCACCTCAGCAATGTTAGCTGCTGAACTTGCCATCTCTGCAGTGTTTGTGCTTTTTTTCGGGATTATCATTTCATACAATTTTAATTTTAATAAGACGTGTGCGAAATGTGATTGGAAATATTTCGTGGGGATATCGCTGCGAAATGTGATTGTTGTCCATCATTCTGCGCAATTGTTGAAAAAGAAAAACGTCACGTCGCAACATTTGACATATTTGCATTTTAAACTATGAAGGCGAGCACTTTGAGCGAAGGTGAGTTATGTCGGTGGAGAAGTACTATCAAATCCCATTCAATTTTTCACTATAGAAAGTGAAACTAAAAACTGACCGATGAATCTACTTAACATGTGCTGATAACGTATAGGCCTAACCTTAATTTATTTTCTTAATATTTCTCTTGTGGCCCATGGTGAAAAAAATGAGAATTATTTCATGTTAAACACGTTGTTTTTTAAATGAGGACTAATATAACATCTTCATCGCTGCGCGTCGGTTATGCAGTGATGCGCTATGAAATTATTGCGGGGCTAATTAATTGTAGCCTAATATTGATTTCATAATAAAAGTAGCCTAATAATTGTAACAGACCTTATGTTTGATTGTGTATATGCACATTAATTCTGGATGTGCTGGCGCTCGTTCTATGTGTGCAATGCATTTTAACCTCGGGGCTAGTAGATAGGCTATTAAGGTCATGCATTGCGTACTTGGGGTGTCACGGTCTTCGGATTTTCCTCTCACATGTGTGTGAAAAGACGTTTAATAGCCTAAAGTAAAGAACAGTTCAGGCAGTTCTCGTTTATTGTTATCTTATTCATAAAGTGTTTAGGCGAACCCTGCACGAACGCTCAGTCACATAATCATCATTCAGATCACCGCAAGGGGGGCTTGAGATCATCTTAGGGGGGGCTAAGCCCCCCCAAGCCCCCCCTTGACGCCGGGCCTGCTTGTAGCCATGTCTTTTAACTATTATAATATTTCGAAGGGCAAAAATAGGAACGTTTAATTGGCTTTACATCATCAGCTAACTCGATCACGTCAAGCTAGGTGATTTCAGATAGCCAGGCTCCTCAGCTCCACTCACGCCCCCCCACCTGTTTGTCTATTTTCTGTTATCCGGGAGTGACGCAAGGCCAAGATGGCGACGGCCGGCTCCGCCCACTTTAGGCTTCAAAAATGCTCTTCACAAACCTACGGGTGACGTCACGGACACTACGTCCATATTTTTTACAGTCTATGGTGCCACTGAGACCACAACTCGTAACAATGTGTAGCCTGTTCAATGGATTCACATATTGATCAATGGAAAAAAAAAATATTATATATATATATATATATATATATGTATATACACACACACACACACACACAAGTATGTGATCATAATTATAGTAATTGAAAAAAAATATTTAGTGTTCGGTTTAAAAAAAAAATACATTTTATGTTATAGGGAAATATAGTGTTAAATCATTTAAATCATGCCCCCTCGATAATCATTTCCATTTTTATGCATCATCAGATGAGGTCATGAAGCGCCAATTTTTTTCAAACCAGCTGTCCCGACCTTCTGATACTGCATGACATTCGAAGCTTCAAACGTCATCAATCACGTGGTATTGTCGTTTTGATACAAGCATCAGTACACTGAGTGATACAAAAGTGCTTTGAAAACTGTGTTGGAGCATCAGAGCCCCGGATCAACCGTCCCATCACTAGCCTTTCCTATCCCAGAATTCACTGCGCACCAGTGACAATGCACGGCCTTTGACTAAATTAGGGTATTGTGATTTAATGCAGAAGCAAACATTATGGATGGTTTGTTAGGCCACTGGTCAGGCCTGATCTCGTTTCATCTCAGCAGTGGATCAGGCCTAATATACTGTAGCTTTGCTGGCAGCTTTTATGGTTGTTGTAAACGGGACTGGATCGCGGGACATTTGATGTTTGTTTGTTTTTGCATATCCGATCCCAGCCTCGTGTTTCCAGCCAACCTCCATACTCTCGACACTTTGAAACTCGTGAAATTTTCTGTTGATGTTTGTTTTTACTGTGGAATTTATTTGATTTGGAGTATGTTTTCTGGTAAATGTCTTCCATTTTATATGTGACTTTTGTACTTTTTTTGGGGGGGGGGGGGGGGGGTTATTCATGTAATTAGTTTCTTTAATTGTAATTATTCTGCGTGAAGAAGTTGGGGTTTTGTTGGGGTTCATGGAGTGTTTTTTGGCTATTAATATCTTTGAGTGAGAATTAATTGTGTTGTTCATTAAATTTGTATTCTGTTAAATGGTTCATTTATTTGTATTAATAAATGACTTAATAAACCTTCTTTTTGTTGAGCAATTACTATTCTTTTGGTCATCTTTGCTTTAAAGAAGAGTCCTTTAACACACACACACACACACACACACACACACACACACACACACACACACACACACACACACACACACACACACACAAATATATAAGATATTCAGATGAACAGCAAGCTCACATATTTAGAGGTACAAACCAGTGTTATCAGTACAGAAAACACAAAGATAAAGTTGGTTAAAATTGGTCAAACTCATACACCACAGCTGAAAAAGTGTTGCAATCATATTGCCTTGCTGGCAGAAACTGTGAAAAAAAGAGGTGTCATTTTGAACTGAGTTATACATATCTCTACATCTAAAGCTGTTAAAAACTGGTACTGTATCATGAATGATACATCTACTATTTGAATACACATACATAAAGATATATTAAATAACATTTAGAAAATAAAAAGAAAACATGGACAAAATAATAATTTGGATAAAATATGGTTTACATGTAAAATGTAAATGTTTATTTCCAGGCTTGTACTGGAGAAAGTGTTCAAATATCCGTATAGGAAGTGGATGTACAGAGAGAAGCTGATGAAGATACAGACCCCAAACTCTCAAACTCAGCATCAGGGCAGAACCCTGTTACTGCTCGTTAAAACATGTGGCTATAATGTTCCTGGAAACAAAACAAACAGCAAAGTGACAGCAGGCCTCGGACGTGTAAAACCACATGCGATGAGGAACCAACCGCTTCAGCAGAGCCAAAAACCTGCAGAGAATAGCAGAGAGAGTTAATCAAACAACTCAAACTCACAATGTATTCTCTGTTTAGGGACAGAAAACATTATAATTTACTTTAAGTTGTTGCTTCTGCCCAGTGTTTAAATCATTTTTTGTGCATGTTTTAATAATTTGAATGGTTGTGATTAGGGTTTTGTTTTAGGGTTTAACATGTTTGACATTTGTTAAGTTGTGATTGAGGGCCTTCTCTCTGTGGTCAGATACAGAAGAGCTGTGTGATGCAGGGTCTTAGTATCACTTTTAGATGGGCATGAATTTTAATGGCTCGTTTTTCATTTTAATTATTAGTGGGTTCTGCTCTGCAGACATTATTTGTAGTTTTCTACTCAGTATATTTTGGTGGAATTCTGCCTGCGGAGTCGCTATTATTGGGTGTTGGACCCATTATGAACTCTTGGTTTGTGAGCGGCCCCAGACCGATGGGCTCTATAACTGATTCTCATTGGCTTTCTGATGAAATCTGAATAGCTGTCTGTATGTTAACATGTTTATTCCAGTAAACTATGAAACTATTTTGCTTCAAACTTGATTTGTTAGTCACACATCATTATTATTAATATTAGAAGCCCACTGCAGAATGAAGTAATGAAAAGTCAGTTTATTCATATAGCACGGTATACACAATGGTAATTCAAAGCGTTGTGTTATAAAAATGAACATAACTATAAAACATTAAGAAATAAAATAAATGAAAGTAAATGAAAACGTAATGCAACTATACATGACGTGTGAGGTGTCAGTAGGTTTGGAGGTAAGATCACTGATTGGCTTGATGATGTTTTCAGACTTCAGCCAATAGGAAACTAGCAAACTTTTTCTATCAAAAGTCACAATGACAGCACTCTGATGTAACTCAGCATCATGCCAGAACCAGCAAAGTCCGCACCCAAGAAGGGCTCGAAGAAGGCCGTCACTAAAACCGCCGGCAAGGGCGGAAAGAAGCGCAGAAAGTCCAGGAAGGAGAGCTACGCGATCTACGTGTACAAAGTCCTGAAGCAGGTTCATCCCGACACCGGGATCTCCTCCAAGGCGATGGGAATCATGAACTCTTTCGTCAACGACATCTTCGAGCGCGTCGCCGGTGAAGCGTCTCGTCTCGCTCACTACAACAAGCGCTCCACCATCACATCTCGAGAGATCCAGACCGCCGTGCGTCTGCTGCTGCCCGGAGAGCTGGCCAAACACGCCGTGTCTGAGGGCACAAAGGCGGTGACCAAATACACCAGCTCTAAGCAGAGCCGGAATAGTAGCCTACCCCCAGGGCCCCCTGGGCACTGAAGCTCGAGACGCACTATTCCCCCTACCTGACAACCACACTTTTTAAAAGGAACACACACACACACACACACACACACACACACACACACACACACACACACACACACACACACACACACACAATACTAGACATGCCAATCACTATTGGTCTAAAGCTGAATGACAAGTTCACAAGACAATGATAAAAAAAAAAAAATATCTGAAAAGTAGGGCTGCACGATTTGGGGAAAATGTCATATTCGATTATTGAGCTCAATATTGCGATTGCGATATAATAAATAAATAGTTTCATGAGTCAACTTGCTTGGTTCTCAAGTAAAATGCACACAGAGATTAGTGATAATGCTGAAATGTGTTTCTCGACTCAAACTTGCAACAACAACTAAATGCACTGATTTAAAATTAAAATAATATTTTTTACAAAGGTAAATTTTGACATTTTTGCAAACTTGTTATTTGTCTCAATAATACAATAGTAACAAAATAAATGTCATATTTGCCAGTGCCCTACGGTCTAATAGGTAGGCCTAGGCTATACCGATATTGAATAAAGTTATCAAACAGTCTGCACTGCATAAATTATAAATTAAATATAGACTAATCCTTATTCAAGCTAAAAACGTTCTTTAGTCAAGAGCAGTGAAAGCGGTCATATAGGGATTGTCAAAGTTTTTTTTTTTTTTTTTCGTCATCTACTGAATTTTTCGTCATTGATACCAGGGACACCGAAACACCGGGGAACATGAAATTTGGTGGGCATGTAGCCCCACTAGACTTTTACAGAAAAATTTCGTTTGGTCCCCGGGCCACTCCCCCCTGTACACTCATCGGCCTGTAGATGGTGGTGTTGAGCGAGGGGTTGCTGGTTTAGGATGATACTGTCACTAAGGTTGCCAACTGTCCCGAATTAGGCGGGACGTCCCGCATTTTGGGCCTAATTTATTTGTCCCGTGCATGCGTGACCTCCCGTGTCCCGTTTTTTGACAAGCTGATAAACCACTGACTGATACAACAGCAACAGCAGCAGTGCTGACCACGACACTTGAGAATGATCACCGACACCTGTCATCATCCAATCACAGCTTTTTTTAATCACTGTTTTGAGACAAATCATTGTTTGATTTGCGAACATCCTCTGCCGTCTGGTCGCTTCCGCTTCAAGCCGGACTCGTCTCGCGCTAACGGTAATTTCCTTTCACTGTCCACGTTTTGATTTCGGCTAATCAATTTTGGCGAATGCAAACAACGTGATTATTGTTTATGAGTCTAACATCCAGCCACGCAAGAAAACATGTAATCTACCTGAGGGAATAATATGCTCAAAAAACATTTCTGATTATTATTAATGTTTTAAAGCTTTTAGAAAGTACATAGAAAGCTTTTGTAACATTATCTTAACTGTCACTTTTGATTAATTGTCAGAAATGTATTTTCTTTATCTCAGCTTTGTCCATGCAATAGCTTTATTCATAAATATGTTATGTCCAGAGCATAAGTTTTGTCCAGAGAACAAAAGGCCCTGTGCTGTACAGTAAGAAAGCCTTGCTTGCACATCCCTTTGTATGTATGTAAGGCACATCTGTTTCATATTAAGAAGCACCCCAAATGTAGAAGGGGGGAGAGAGATGTGTGTTTTCTATGCATTGTGTGTTACAGAAGCCCTTCGGATCTAAAGGACCTAAAGGAAACTGTATCGGATATTGACCATTTATAGTTATGTTATATAAGATATCTGATATGATATGATGTCATGCATGTTCTCATTGGTTAAGATTGTGATACTCCCTATACATTTTCGGTATATATTCTTTGTCTAGAATATTGGGGAGCTAAGCTTCATCTTCGAGCTTCCCGGCGCTGGTTTCTTTCTCTTTGTTTTATTCATTCACTACCTAAATAAAGGACGGAAAGAAAAGGCACTTCGTGTTGGAACAACTTTATTCCTAACATTAATGTAATGCATCCTTGCTGAATAAAAGTAGGCAATTACTTTCTTTATTTTTTTCCCCAAAAAATAATCTTACTAACCCCAAACTTTTGAACTGTAAGCCTAGTGTATAATGTTAAAAAAGCTTTCTATTTTAGATAAATGCTGTTATTTTGAACTATGGTTTGTTTGTAATGTGACTTTTTTCATGTATGACATTAAAATTATTTTTAGAATTAAATACATAAATAGGCTAAGCAATACAAATGTGTTTATGTCTGATAACCTTTTAAACACAAACTTAACTGCAGACACTGAAATGACGTACACTGTGTGATACAGTACAAATATTTTGAGTGTCCCTCATTTTCCTATAAATAACCACGATTGTCCCGCATTTTCCTTTTCTGAAGTTGGCAATCCTAACTGTCACACACACACACACACACACACACATGCAGGAATACAAACAAACGCAAGCATGCACACACACTGACATCCACACGCACAGACACACACCCATACAAATCCACATGCACAGACACACACACACACACACAAAAACAAACGCACACACACATGTACGCACGCATACATACACGCACAGACACACACACACACACAGACACACACATACACAAACACACACACACACACAGACAGACATGCACATATGGCTACTACTTTTTTTAGGTATATACATAAACACGCAATACAGCCAAATTGCTCCACGTCATTTCTTTTTGTGGAAAGCCAGTGCAGGCCTGAGCGGCGGTCATATTTTGTACCGCCATGCGATACATCTAGTTTTCTCTGTTCTTTTTGTTCTTTGATTAACTTTACTGACAGAAAGCTTTATTGGCTGCTGTCTCTTTAAGACCAGCCGCTGCTGACGGAGACGTGGATCTCACACGTGCCTAATTCTCTCACACCTCTTCACGTTCATCATAAGACTGCTCTTATGTTATGAAGATACTCGACAAAAAACGGACATTTTGGCATAAATGTGTGTGTTATTGTAAGTTCTTCAAGCACGATAGAGAACTGTATTCTGGCGTGCTGTCTGTGTGCACGATACTGTCGCATATTTCTGTGTGTGTGTGTGTGTCACAGTCACACTTGTGTCTTGTCGCACATGAATTGTTTAAAAGCATTTGCATGAATAAGAGCAGGATCATATAATATGTATAACGTAATATACACTTTTTTTTCTGATTGGATAATTATCAGGCCTACTAGGCCTACCTGTTAGACAGTAGGGCACTGGTAAATATGACATTTATTTTTTACTATTGTATTATTGAGACAAATAACAAGTGTGTGCATTTTACTTGAGAACCAAGTAAGTTGACTCATGAAACTATTTATTTATTATATCGCAATCTGCACACACAAGTAAAACGCACACACAGATTAGTGATAATGCTGAAATGTGTATTTCTCGACTCAAAATAGCAACAACAACTAAATGCACTGTTTTCAAATTAAAATAATATTCTTTTACAAAATTGAATATTGACATCTTTGCAAACTTGTTATTTGTCTCAATAATACAATAGTAAAAAATAAATGTAATTTTATGTAGCGCAAAAAAAAAAAAAAAAACTCCGATCACGGAGGGCCCCTCTCTGCGCAAGGGCCCCTGGGCACGTACCCAGATTGCCCGTTTGGTAGATCCGGCCCTGGCTCTAAGTAGAGCGAGCTCAGCTCAACACACAACACAAAGGCTCTTTTAAGAGCCACACATATTCTCCTTTTAAGAGCAGTTGTATTGCAGATTTAATTACCTATATGGCGGAAAATGTTTTAGAACAATAAGATAAAATAGACATATTATGTCATTTATGGCTGGTTTCACAGACAAGGTTTAAGCTCTCAGACTAAAATGCATGTCATAACACAAAATCGACTTATTTCAAGGGTCTAATTTTATATTTTTGCTGCAAGATAAAAGTACTTAAAAGAAAATATCCACAAATCTTTTAAATATAGGCCTATTGGTTGCTTTTTTATAGACTTATATACAGTGAGGAAAATAAGTATTTGAACACCCTGCTATTTTGCAAGTTCTCCCACTTAGAAATCATGGAGGGGTCTGAAATTGTCATCGTAGGTGCATGTCCACTGTGAGAGACATAATCAAAAAACAAAAACCAGAAATCACAATGTATGATTTTTTAACTATTTATTTGTATAATACAGCTGCAAATAAAAATCAATGTTAATATTTGGTACAGTAGCCTTTGTTTGCATTTACAGAGGTCAAACGTTTCCTGTAGTTTTTCACCAGGTTTGCACACACTGCAGGAGGGATTTTGGCCCACTCCTCCACACAGATCTTCTCTAGATCAGTCAGGTTTCTGGGCTGTCGCTGAGAAACACAGAGTTTGAGCTCCCTCCAAAGATTCTCTATTGGGTTTAGGTCTGGAGACTGGCTAGGCCACACCAGAACCTTGATATGCTTCTTACAGAGCCACTCCTTGGTTATCCTGGCTGTGTGCTTCGGGTCATTGTCATGTTGGAAGACCCAGCCTCGACCCATCTTCAATGCTCTAACTGAGGGAAGGAGGTTGTTCCCCAAAATCTCGCAATACATGGCCCCGGTCATCCTCTCCTTAATACAGTGCAGTCGCCCTGTCCCATGTGCAGAAAAACACCCCCAAAGCATGATGCTACCACCCCCATGCTTCACAGTAGGGATGGTGTTCTTGGGATGCACCTACGATGACAATTTCAGACCCCTCCATGATTTCTAAGTGGGAGAACTTGCAAAATAGCAGGGTGTTAAAATACTTATTTTCCTCACTATATATATATATATATATATATATATATATATATAATATATAATAGATTTTTTTAATATGTGCACTGTGACATCATTCAACCTACAAATGTAATTTAAATGAATAGTATAGTGGGTGAATATTAACAACCATTATAGTCAAACTCTCTGTCTGTTCTTAATTATTCATAAACTTGAAATGTCAAATAAGTGAAAACTTAGTGAAACTTAAACTACAACTCTCAGCACAAATACAAATGTTTCCATATTTTATTACATAAACATGGCTTAGTGCTTTAGGCCTGTTCCAATATCCACGTAAAACATCATCCCTCACACGAGCAGAAATGTGTTTAGCAGCTCGGCTGTCTGATCAGGGAACCCAAAGACTCTTTTAAGAGCCTCCTATATTCTCTCTTAAAGGGTTAGTTCAGCCACAAATGAAGTTTCTGTCATTAATTATTCACCCTCGTGTCGTTACAAACCCGTCAGACCTTCGTTCATCTTCGGAACACAAATGAAGATCTTTCTGATGAAATCCGAGACCTTCTGACCCCCACATAGACAGCAATTGTGATGTTTTTTTAGTGAATAAAAAGGTAAACTGTATATCAAAAGAATCATAATTCTAACATCTAAGCAATTACTTCTCCTTTAGGCCTAACATTCTAACACTTGAACAAAATGTACTGTGAAAATTGTGTCGAAACCAGTGGAAAATTCTGAGATTCTAGACAACATCAAAAATATAACAGTCTAGAATAGTCTCATGACATAACATGACATTAGTAATCAACTGAACTTCTAACCTTTTCCATTTTTTTTATGATTTGAGATCTAAGTTGCTTCTACCTGTGACGGCTCTTCTTCTTCTTCTTCTTCTTCTTCTTCTTCTTCTTCTATTGGCAACCGCATTAAACAGTGCATTACTGCCATCATCAGCTTGGCTCAGAAACATTTTCCTACTCCTCTTAACACTTTCTAACCACCCCCACTATATATATATATATATGTAAGGAATAATTGACGACAGGCCGTTGAATTATTAGAAAAATAATGCACACCCGAGGTGGTAATGCGGTCACGACGCGAAGCGGAGTGGCCGTTCACCTCGGGTGTGCATTATTTTTCTAATAATTCAACGGCCTGAAGTCAATTATTCCGCTTATACTACAGTTACCACACCTCGAAACATTGTTCAAATTATGTATTTCAAGACGTTTGTAAAGTTTTTGTCATTAAAACGCTCTTGTATGTAGGACTAATTTCTTACGCATCTAATCCAATGCCTCCGTTGCTAATTCCAAAACGTCATTTTAGAGTTAGTAACGGAGGTTTGAGCCACTGATGGCAGACTAATGCTGGACACACGACTAGCTGACACATTCTCTGACTGTTTTCATCGACTGCAGCAGATTTTAAACACCGACTTTGAACACAGACTGAACGCGCTGAACACGCCCTTGGGCATGATCAGTCATAAGTATCAAATTGCATTCATAACCGGCCTTAAAGTGTGTCCCCGGCTTTATGCAGTTATTAATGCAGTTATTAGAGAGAAATGTTGCAATAATGAGACAGAAAAGCATGTGAATCCGTGTATCATTCGTTCAATCGTTTTTTGATTTAATATTGAAAGTAGAAAAATGAGAAAACAGTTCCTTTTTCGATTTTTCATTTTTTCCAAAAAACGAAAAACAAGAATTCAGCTTGATTTTTCGTTTTTCGTTCTGAGGTAGCAAAATTAATAAACAGCTGGAAAATTCGATTTCTACAAGTGGGCGGGAATGAAACGCCCCTTTCCTCTGATTTGTCAGCCGAAGATCAAACTGTCCCGTCATCAGTTCAGTTCTGCACTGCAGAATAAGAGTCCTCCGTTGTGTGGATTCTTAACGCGTTTATTGCAACTACATTTAATCTTTTTTTCATCAAACAACCAGACTAACGAATGGTTCGACACAACCCGTACTGGGAAATAAACTAGACAGGGCTTTCTTCTGTGTAGATATAAATTCACCTAACTTTATGCTTTGCATCAGCTCGGTATGCAGGGTAAATGACGGCTGTTAGCCTAACATGGTCGCCCTCGATCGCCCAGTAATTTTTTTAAAATAATAAATGTAGATATAGATAATCAATATAATTAGTTGTAAATTAAATATTTTAACACTTATAGAAAAAGAAAAGAATAATGCATTGACTATATATAGCCTAAGCCTAGGCTATATTAACATAAACGCATGAACTGTCATTCAGACTGACTATCTAACAACCGGAGAACAGAGAACAACAGAGATATTAAAATACATACTCTTCTGAGTTTTATAATGTAGGCCTTATTGTGTTTTATTAAAATTTATTAATTTATATCTCAAAGATGTGCGCTTGTGCGCAGTGCACTGGGTCATGTTGAGAGGGAAACAATCGCATTTTATTATTAGCCTATTCAGAAAAAGACAGGTAAATAAAATTCAACATTAACATTATAAACACTATTAATAACATATAGGCTATTTCTATGCGTATTTTACTTCCCCTTACCATTACTTCCCCTTTGACATTTGCCTATGTCAAATCCTTAAATGAATGGTATTCAGAAAACAACAATAATAAAAAATAAGTAGCCACGTATAATAAAAATATAACAGCTTATAATAATAGCATATTGTGTCCTTTATTATAAACAACATTTAGCCTATTTTAAACGCCAAGCCTAAACAAATTTAGGCTATTTGAATCGAAACTGAAACTGTACCGACGTTGGTTTCGCGCATCTCGGTCCCAAGTTTCCATATTTGCAATGCAAAATTTGGATGCTAACTGTAAAGAAGGCTTTAAACTTCAGTCGAGTCCCAATATAGGCCTACACGTATAGGCTAAATCATCATCTTCACAGCATGGGAAATGAGTTTGGAATAACTGCTGTGCGGCACAGCCTTTATATTGTACAACAACAGACGAATTAAATTAAGCAGAATAACTTTTTATATATTTGGTTGACTGTGTTTTATTTTAATAATGAACAGGCTGCGATGTCAAGTTAGCAATGCCAGAAGTGAACTGATAATAGCCTATGTTGTGAGAGCGAGCGATGCGTCGGCGCCATCACTTGGATTTGTTGCTCAGCAGGGGAAATAACTTCGTTATTCGTTACTCTGTCATTCGAAACAGTAAAAATTTATATTTTTATTTGTGTACATTCAAAATGACTACAAAATGTCATGCCTTTGAAAAATAAAGAAAACAACATGATTTCTACTTTAGTGCGTCTCAGTCTCCTTGAACATCTTTCTGGCGCACACCAAAAATGAACCAAAATAGAGTGAATAGCCTTCGGACGCGCCTACTTTTCAAAGTCAACATTTAGATTATTTGAAGTAAAATGTATTATATAGTCACTTAGGAATAAAACTCAGCGTGGTTCATGATAAAAAAAAGTACAGTTCGGAAAATATGAAAATAGCAAACCCCTGGCACTTGAGAACTCTGGTCTACAAAGAAGAAAGCCCCGTCTAGTCTATTCCCCAGTACGGGTTGTGTCGAGCCATTCATTAGTCTCGTTGATGGAAAACATGAAAAAGTTGCAATAAACGCGTTAAGAATCCACACAACGGAGGACTCTTATTCTGCAGTGCAGAACTGAGGAAGAACTGATGACGGGACAGTTTGATCTTCGGCTGACAAATCAGAGGAAAGGGGCGTTTCATTCCCGCCCACGTGTAGATATCGAATTTTCCAGCTGTTTATTAATTTTGCTACCTCAGAAGGAAAAACGAAAAATCAAGCTGAATTCTTGTTTTTCGTTTTTTTGGAAAAAATGAAAAATCGAAAAAGGAACGGTTTTCTCATTTTTCTACTTTCAATATTAAATCAAAAAACGATTGAACGAATGATACACGGATTCATGTGCGTCAGTATTATTAGCCTATTTATTTATTAATTTAATTCGTTTTAATTAATTCGTTCATTCTTTTTTTTTTCTTTTTTTTTTATTGACAGATGACAGTAGACTATAGCCAAATAAATGAAACAGAAAGCCCTTTTAACAAGTGGGCCTATAAATAATTATTTATTTATTATTATCTGCAATAAAAATCCGTACTGCAGGACTATCCATTTATTTAGCCTATATTCAGTTTAATTTTCTATTGATTATAATATAGACAGGACTATATACTTTATTTATTAAAATTAAACTGCATTTTTCTATTGATTGTGAAGCTAGACATTGAAAATTGCAGATCAAGTGCATGGGGCTAAATGCTTTTTCTTGTTATGAATTGTATCCTATTTTCCGTTATTACCGTTAACTACGCGAAGTGATATGGAACTGTAATGCGGTCAAGACCTGCCTGGAACTACTTTAGCCGTGCGTTTCCCTGAAAATAATGCACACCTTAGAACGTTCGTCAACCAATCAGATTCAAGCATTCAACGGCCCTGTAGTATAAATATATATATATATATATAGTGGAATTTATCCTTGTTTTCCTTCAGATGTTCTTTCCTTTACCCACAGTATATCATCTTATCCGCACCCTTAACCTCTCTCATACATTTCTCCTACATTATTTTAATTCATCCTGTGTTATTCAGACACTGAAACAACACCTTTACCAATAGTATAGTATTTCCTATAGTATTATTTAATGTTAACTCTTTTCCTTCATTCTTCCCTATTTCTTCTCTTAGCACTTCTCTTTCTTCATCATAATCCTTACCATTTATAATCACATTCTACCGTTTCACTCTGTCCACATTTCTCACACATTCCCGTTGGATGTTTATTTAGATATTAGATGTAACGTTGTATTCAAACCTGTATGTTCTATCCTTAATCTTGTAATTATATTTTCGTCCCTCCTATTTCCCCCACTGAGTCATTTACATTTACATATTTTCATCTACCTTTTCCCATTTTATTTTGTATTGCATATAAATGTCTCCCTTTAGTCTTGTTATCCCAATACTGTTGCCACTTTTTAATCACTTTCAGTTGTATACTATGTGGTAGCTCAATTTCTATTTCATCATCCACTGCTTGCTTAGTTCATTTATCTGCTTCTTCATTCCCTTTAATTCCCACATGGGCTTGAACCCACATAAACTGTTCCTCTATACTATCTTTTTTAACTCAAAGAGATTTTAAAGGATTTCCATTACTATGTCTGGCCTTGATTCTGAATTTTGGTTATCAATACTGACTATTGCTGAATATGAATCTGAATATATGACCGCATTTTGTATTTCTATTTCCTTAATTAGTTGTTTAGCAGAATATCCATCAGTTCACCTGTATCCAGCTTATACCTGCGCCCCATGACGCTTTGGGTGTAACTTCTGTTAAACTGTAAACAATCAGTGAAAGGCTCGCTCTATGAACGCAATACGTTAAAAAGTGTCACAATGAGATGACATTAATCTACTCACCCTCCAACCATCGAACAAGAAGGAAATTTAAAAGTGTAAAAGCATCAACAAGATACTTTCAACAGACAAAACAATCTTTGTCTTTCCACAGCAATAACAGACGGGTTAAATATCACTGTAGTAATATATATATAAATATATATATATATATATATATATATATATATATATATATATATATATATATATATATATATATATATATATATATATATGAAGAGTTCAGATGCAAAAGCCTCTAAGTGCCATCTGAAAATTTCTTCTAAAATGATCATTTTTATCAAGCTCGTATATTTCAGTAATTTCACTTAAATGATAAATAATAGGTAATTTTCATTGCCATTTAAGTGCGATTACTGAACTTAAATATACAAGCTTGATAAAAAATGTATATGTATCTGTATTATTTAACTTATGTTGCCTTAATCAAAAATGTTAATTAATTCAGCATTACATACTATTTCACTAGTATTCAGCCACATTCTTAGGAATCTAATTGATGTCTCTTGTGCCATTTCTTTGTTATATATTCTTAACTTCCATTCATTATCTACTTTCTTGTTAGAAAATATCATAGTTTGTGACTTCTCCACAGAAAACTTAAATCCCCAATTGTATGACCATTCAACTCATCCACAGCCTTCTGCATTTTCCCCATAATATACTTATTGTTTCTTCCTCTGAACCACAAAGCCCCATCATCTGCAAACAATGATCTTCCAATACACCTTACTAAAAATATCATTTATCATTATTATAAAAAGCACTGGACTTATTACACTTCCCTGAGGAGGGCCATTTTCTATTATTCCTTGAGATGATATAGTCTCCTATTCTCACTCTTATTGCTCTTTGCTTAAGGAAGTCACTAATCCAATGAATCATTCTTCCTCCTATCCCCATCTTCTCCAGTTTTATCATCAGGCCCTCTCCATAACATAAAAAATGCTGCTATTACTGATTCTTTATAGAGCTTTCTTTATTTCCGCTTCCAATCACATAACCGGATCCATAGTTCCCCTTCCTACCCTAAATCCACTTAAGCTGATAAGGTGAGAATTTTCCTTATTTTTCCAAAAATACACTAATCTGTCCGTTATCATTCTGTCCATCACTTTCCCTATATGAAATGTAAGGGTTATTGGTCTAAAATTAGCCGGCTTACTTCCTTCCCTGGTTTCCTTATTGGCTTATTGGCTTACCAGTGCCTCTTTCCAACTTTGTGGTAGTACCCTCATTTCCCAGATTTTATTACAGAACTCTAACATTACGTTCAACGATTCCTCGCTTAACTGCTTAATCATAAAATAGCTGATTTCATCTTGACCAGGAGCAGTTTCTCTCATTCTCCTCAGTGCTCGTTTTAGTTCTGTCATTCCAAATGGGACATCCATTATATTATCTCTTTCTTCTCTTTTTTTCCAATAGACGAGGATGTTCTTTTAATGTCTCCTCCCTTTTTTTCTTAAATTCTTCAGTCAGATTTAGATCTGTTAGATCTAACACCGCTTCTTGACCTGTTATCATATCTATTTGTGTACCTCTCCTATATTCAAACAGATCAAATTCATCTCATCCATTAATTCTTCAATCAGCTGCCCATTTATCACACTTCCTCCCCACATATTACTATGGGCATTGAAGTCCCCACACCAGATCACCCTCTCTCTGCTTTGCCCTTCTATCTTCTTCATCTCTTCCAATGTCATTTGCTTACATGGATTGTAAAAATGAATTACTACACTCTTGTCTTCCTTCCATACCTCAACCACCACATATATTTCATTTCCTTTCCCCACCATTCTATACTGTTTTCCTGAATTAATAAAAGTAACACACCCATGTAACGACTAATCAGACAAATTTATTTATTTATTTGTTTATTTGTTTATTTAACAGTGCATGGCACTCAGCCATACCAGAATTAGCTACAAGCTAAATTTCATCTGTAGTCCCTGGGCAGGAAGAAGTAACATACCATTTATCCAACAAACACATAAATATACCATAAAACATTATCACACAAGTATCCTTTCAGACAACAACAAAGTTTCACATTCTTAAAAAACACAATAAAACAAAACAACAGGACAAAATAAAGTGCCATATTTTTGAGTTTATGATTAATGGGTACATAATTGTATAGATTTTAGCCATAATTGTATTTTAATGTACTTAGAGGCTCTGATAGAGAAGGCTGATCTGCCAAACTCAGTATGTCTGAGCTGTACGGCACAGTGACCTCTACTGGTCGCCCTGGTTGTTCTCCGACTATCTGGGAGCAATGATATGAACTCCTCTAATGGGGGTGCAACCAGATTATTAATTACTCTGTACACTAAACAAACATTGGCAAAGCGCATAACATTTTCAAAAGTCAAGAGTTTGTGCTTTTGAATGATATTGCAGTAGTGATAACCTGATGTCTTTTTGTCTAATACTTTGAGAGTTTGATTATATAGCGTTTGTAGTGGAGCAAGTATTGTTTTTCCGGTTTGTGACCAACTTGTGATGCAGTATGTAAAATGTGAGAAAATCATTGAGTGCATGTACAATTTGGCAGCATCTAGAGGTAACTGATTACGAATGTGTCTAAAATTTCTTAAATTAAATTTAACAGTATTACAAACCTGCTTTATATGTTTCTTAAAAGACAACTGTGAATCAAGAGTAACTCCCAGATATTTAAAGTGTGACACAATCTGGATTTTTTCCCCATTTACAACGACATCTGGCTGATTTTCATTTTTCCTTATATAAAAATACATACACGCAGTTTTACTGACGTTAAGTGTCATGCAAGACTCAGAGAGCCAGGTGGCAATTTTTGCCATTGCTGCTGTTAATTTGGTTGCCACTTCATATTTGTCTCTTCCATGTGCCAGAATGACCGTGTCATCTGCATACATTTGGGTGTCAACTTCAGGACATGCTAGTGGTAGGTCGTTAACATATAGACTGAATAATAAAGGGCCTAAGACTGAGCCTTGCGGGACGCCAACAGAACAGTAACTGAATGATGACATTTCGTTCCCAACTCTGGTGCTTTGTCTTCTCATGGTGAGATAAGACTCCATCCATTTCATAGCATCATCAGAAAAAATAAAGTTTGACAACTTAGAGAGAAGAACATTATGATTTACTGTATCGAAAGCTTTTTTTAAATCCAGAAAAACAGCTCCTACAGCACTCCCACTGTCTAGTTTTGATTTGATTTTTTCAACAAAATAGCAGGTAGCCATTTCGGTTGAGTATTTTTTTCTAAAACCAAATTGCATTGGATGAAGTGTTTGTCCAGAATTTAGAAAGTCGGTTAACTGCTCAGTTACCACTTTTTTCTGCAATCTTTGATGCCACCGGAAAAATACTGATGGGTCTATAGTTAGCTACATCAGTAGGTTCCCCTGCCTTGAAAATTGGAACTAACACTGCATTCCAGGCATTTGGAAAAATTGATTGCTTTATCGATAAATTAACTAGGTTTGTAATGGGGGTGCTGAGGGAGTGAATATTGTTCTTTAGAAACGTGCACTTGAATGTATCTTTTGCCTTTGAGAACTTTAAAGTGCTTAGTGTCTTACAAATTTTATTTTCAGGAACTTCAGTTATCTTAAAAATGTCTTATTATAATCTGGTGTTGCTATATTTTTAATTCTTGCACCAAAAGTGTCAGATAAATTCTGCACTGGTGCGGTAAAATAAGTATTAAATGCAGAAGCTATTTCACTGGGATCATTATTTAAAATTCCATTAATTTTCAGCTCATGTCCATTTCCCTGATTTTGCTTGTTGTCTTTCTTTATTAGTTTATTTATGTTGCTCCATATCAATTTACTATTTCCTTTTCCGTCTTTAATAATGTCCATAAAGAACTTTGCCTTTGCTTTCCTTAGTTCATTGACTACTTTATTACGAAGGTTTGTAAAAATTTGTCTGTCAGTAATTAATTTAGACTTCAGTGCTACTTTCAAGGCAAAGTCACGTTTTTTTCATCAGGTCCCACAAATGGTCATTAAACCATGGTAGGTCGCCCTTACTCCGTCCATTTTTAAAAGTTTTTGTATATTTTTCTTTAAGTCTATTTTGAAGGACTCACAAGAGGCATCTATATCATCTATGAATAAAACATCTCTCCAATCAGTTTGACTTAGTTCTTCCTTGAATGCATTCATATCATGTTTCCTTATTCCATAGGAGTTTTTGATTATCTCTCGTTGGTAAATAATCATTTTTTTTGTTAATTTCCTTGCAATAAGAGTCATGTTATGATCTGACAAACCAGTGAGAAGATTATAAGATTTTATAATTCTCTCTGGTTTGTTACTGAAAATGAGATCAATTTGTGTTTTTGAGACGTTTGTTATTCGTGTGGGTCCATCTATTAACTGAGTCAGTTCAAACTTGCCTGTAAGTGCTTTTAACTTTTTTCTAGTTGCTTTTTCAGCCCAATTTAAATTAAAATCGCCCAGAACTATACATTCTTTCTTTGTGTCCAATAATTTAAGCAGGTTCTTGAAATTTTCATAAAACGTGGCATCATATGACAGTGGTCTATACACGCCAATCACATTAAATGACATCTGCAGAGATAGATTAATAGTAATGGCAATACATTCAAGTTCATTTACACATGTCAGATCAATTTGTTCGCATCTAATGTTATCTCTCACATACATAAGTAGCCCGCCGCCTCTTCCCTTGTTTCTGTCCTTTCTGAAAACCTTGTATCCAGGCATTGTGAACGAGGCTATAGCCGGGTGACGATTTGGATAACCATGTTTCAGACCGATAGAGAAAGTCCAAATTTGAGTCAAATCAGACACAAGTATTTGTTATAGTTTAACAAATTATATTTAAAACTCTGGGATCTGTGGTCCCATCCCCCCAACAAGGGCAAGAAGGTCTGTATTTTATTATACAACCAACGGTCAATGGCGGGCCATCCAGGAGTCCTCGGAATCTCCCTCTGTCGGATGGACGGGGACGAGGAACCACGTTGTCTTCATTCTGCCAGACTGCAGAACCCTGTTCGACAGAGGGACCATTCCAGACGGGCTCAAAGGACTTAAAGTATTAAGGTAGGTAGGATAACTGACCTCAGCACTTTTCCTTTAAAATGCTTCAAAATTAATTAAAAGGTTTAACTGAAAATTGGCTATTCTGTTAAGTAAAAATTAAGAAAACTGGTGATCAGATTTAAAAGATTTAAGGATTTTAAAAAAAATGTTTTTACCTTTGCTAATAAGGGAAATGATTATGGTTAAATTCAACCAAATTGGTATATATGTCGAGTATTTATTAGTTGTGTTGAGAGTGCGCCCAGAAAGCTGTTAATGAAACTCTTTGTTCTTGCAAATAGCAGCAGTCATGCTGGAAACCAGATTCAGGAGGAAAAATACCCTGAGATGCTGTAGTAATGAAACTTGCTTTTTGTTTGAATAAGACTTTAATTCTGATTGAATATAAAGAAAGATAAAGAGAGAAAAGTTGAAAGAGTGAGACAAGATCAATAGATCAATAGATCAATATTGTTATCCTGAGATTTATGAATTTACATTTTGAAATCAATAATTGTTCAAATTATATATCATAATAATAGGAAAAAGCACTCTGTGATAATTAGGAAATTTTGAGTCATGAAGAAACTTTTGAGTTAGACTTTGATTCATTAATGTATATGAGATATACAGTATAAAACCGAGCAATACGTGCTCTTAAAGTGATGAATAAATAGACTTAACTGCACGTGTTTAAATATTATACTTTCTATCTGAAGGTGTCTAGAATTTGTATCCTGTTATACCTGGAGACAAAAACTGATCCATTGCAGAGATTCTAAGAGTCAATGGTTTATGTTAACTTTTGTGCATTGTATGAGAATGAGATTGGGTGACCGAGTTTAAAATAGAAATTGTGATTTGAATAAGTACATAACGGGCATCTTAGAGTCATTTTATTTTGGTTTCTTGTAAAAAAAAAAAAAAAAAAAAAAAAAAAAAAGACAAAGAATTGTTTTTGTTTACATTATACACTGTATTATAATTAGAGGAGCTTTTCCTGCGTATTTGCCATGAAGAAAGCTTTTTAATAAAATGGTGAACTGCTGTGTTGTAAACCAGAAGAAACTTTAGGAAATTAAGCTGTTTAATTTGATGTTTGCGGTTCTCTGAATGTTCAAAATTTCAGACAGCTGCCATGACAATGTGGGATGACTGCAGAAAAATAAGAGGAAGAGGGGCCTGCAGCCACCATCCTGAAAGAGGAAGTTGACACTTCTGAGAGGGGTCAGCATGGGGAGACTGAGACAGTGCAAAGGTGACAATTCACTTGAGACTTTTCCTATAGACAATTTTGCCATGCATTATGACATTTTGTGGCAGGATGGATCAAAAGCCAGACTGAGGAGAGTGCCATCACAGCCTGACGATCCAATGTATCAGCCTGAAGTTCAACTGGATGATAATCCACACAGAAAGACAATCAAATGTATCAGCCTTGTGGGCTAGGTGCTGCGTTTTCAATGATCACTGCAGAGACCGTTTCAAATTTAGTTAATTATCATATTAACTTGATTATTGTTTTTGATTATCCACTGGTTTCAGCAGATTTTTGGTCCTCTGTTTAAACTAACACTTTGAACCTGCTTTCAATAGGTACCAGTGACCCTACTGCTTGAATTTTAATAGCGGAAATGAGAACACAACTCACAAATCAGTTAAAACTGAGGCTGGATTTGGCATAGTGAGGGTTATGACACTAACCAACTAGTGGTGAAAGCCATGAATTATTGACTATGCAGAATTCTATGGAAAAGAAAAATACAATACAGGGCACATGGTGTCTAAAAAGACATTATGGCTAGCAACAATATTGGTCACTCCATTTCATTAAAAGGTAATTTTCTAGATTCAGTAGAAACAAAGTTTCCAATTCTAAACTTTTGAAATCACATGTTGTCATCACCAGAGGTACGAGATGGAAATGTTATTTTCTTTTTGTCCATGGAGCTAAGATTGTGTGAAGATTTCCAAATCTTATTTTAAATAGCTTATGAGCAATAACAAAAAGTTAGAAAAATGTAATTGTGCAATGAATGACAAATTGCATTTGAGAAATTAAAGCAGAACTCGGCAACTCTAGCGAACTCTAGTCACTTCTTCGCTGATTTTCCCTTTTGTTGTCGCATGTTTTCCCCACGAGCTCCCCCTACAGTTGTGGGGCGTATATTTCACAACACGGTCGTAAACTCACTTGTGGCGGCCTCCTCCCCCTCTCTACCGCTGCTCATGTGCGTTTGTTATGATCGGAGCAAGCCAACTGTATCGCGTGGAGCTATGTCTACCGAGGTGGGTAATCTGGTAATACATCATACATGCGTGTGTGTTTATGTTGAATTGCCGTAAAGCAATTTGTGTTTCGCACTCGTTCTCGGTCTCGCTTCTCACGAGACTTACAATTTCTATCTTGCCGGGACGGTAGTCCCCAAGTTGCAAGGTTGGTTTTCCGCCTGGGAACGCTGGGGGGAGCAGGGAAAGTCACCAATATCTCCAGAACAGGTTGTTTAACCATCCAAATGATTTCTAGACAGTTTTATTAAAGTTAAAAAAAGTTACCAAGTTCTGCTTTAAAATGAACTCTCTCAACTGCGCCTGTAGGTCTATGTGATTAATTATTTGAAAGTGTTTAAATCTATTTGATTTTGAAAAGGTTTACATTCACTGTGTTAAACACATGGCGATTGCATCGGACAATTGAAAATTGATATCCTAACGTTTAGACACTGTCGCAAGGGGAATGGCACAGTGTGTCTACGTTCAGTAGTTTCTGTCGTCGTAAAAGGTGTTACCGCTCAGATCTGGTGGTATTCCACTCTAATATATATATTCCCCATTCAGTTCATAAACTGCTATGGCAGACAAGAATGTATGAATCTCTGGCCAGAGAGGGGTGTGTGAAAGTGAGTGTGTGAAATATGGTTTTCTAAGACAAATCAATTACGTCAATCAAAACAGCTGTATCTAAATTTATTAAGTGGGCCCCACAGGGTAAAATATGCCCAATAAAATAACGGCCATGGATGATTTTGGCTAACTATCCTGGCCTGGGTTATTGTTGTGGCAGAAAGAAACAGTGCCACACCTGCGCAGCGTACATCTTTGGGAAGGCAGAGAGCAAGCAAGCTTGCCCTGTCCACCCCACATTAACTTTTTTTTCCTTTTGCAGGATGTCATGATGGATCCCATCGAACAGAACTGATTCTGTTCCAAATGTATATAAAATATTGTCTTGTTACTGGCTAACATGAAATTTCACAGGTCTCATCAAAAAAGGACGACCAGCACGACAAGCAGATGAGTTCATACATGTTGTCACTAACAAAAATACTTGGTCTCCATTCACAGGTGAAAGCAGCTAGGAAATGGTTCACTCCACAAACAAGGTCCAGTGGAGTGCGGTTGTGATCTGAGGAAAAATCTTGCAACTATCAGCAAGGTTATAGTGACACCGCCATCCAAGCATCTCACCTTAAACTACACCAACCAGCCTGAGCAAACCCCACACGCCAAGTATAAAGTGGGGGATCAATGACGTGCTAGTAACGTACCTCCCTTGTCAGCGAGGGAAAGCCCATTGCAATGGTTCGCAAAGAGTCACCCTGGTGAAGATGGAACATCCATGGGGCAATGAGATGATCAGCACACCTGGAGGAAGATGTGGACCAACTAATGGTTTAAGCTTCTCATAATAATTAATTTTGTGTGATGCTTATCGATGTTTTATTTGGTTCAATCAAACTATACCATAGGACTGAGATTTGAACAATTACTAATTCATTTGAAAATATTTCAGGTACACTTAAATTGAAAAGAAGAAAAACTCTTAATTCCATGGAGTATAGAGACTCTAACTAGGTACATTACGGTAAAAATAATAAATAATCTAGAGACTGTTTTTGAAGAAACTTGAGGGTTTTCAAATAAAACATGAAAAAACAAATATGCCAAATACCACAAAGTATTTTTTTTTATTGAAGTGCAAATAGGTAGGCAGTTCATGTAGGAACAAAGTGCATCTGCGACATTTAAAAAAAATAATTAAATCCCTGTATACAAAAATAATAATTTAACTGTAAAATAAGTAAGGAATAATTGACGACAGGCCGTTGAATTATTAGAAAAATAATGCACACCCGAGGTGGTAATGCGGTCACGACGCGAAGCGGAGTAATTCCTAAGTAATTCCTTACTTATTTTACAGTTAAATTATTATTTTTGTATACAGGGATTTAATTATTTTTTTTAGATTATGTATTTCAAGACGTTTGGAAAGTTTTTGTCATTAAAACGCTCTTGTATGTAGGACTAATTTCTTACGCATCTAAACCGATGCCTCCGTTGCTAATTCCAAAACGTCATTTTAAAGTTAGTAACGGAGGTTTGAGCCACTGATCGCAGACTAATGCTGGGGACACGACTAGCTGACACATTCTCTGACTGTTTTCATCGCAGCAGATTTTAAACACCGATTTTGAACACAGACTGAACGCGCTGAACACGCCCTTGGGCATGATCAGTCATACGTATCAAATTGGCCTTAAAGTGTGTCCCCAGTTATTAATGCAGTTATTAGAGAGAGAGATGTTGCAATAATGAGACAGAAAAGCATGTGCGTCAATATTATTATTTATTTATTAATTTAATTCGTTTTAATTCGTTCACTCTTTTTTTTTCATTGACAGATGACAGTAGACTATAGCCAAATAAATGAAACACAAAGCCCTTTTAACAAGTGGGCCTATCAATAATTATTTATTTGTTAAATTATCTGCAATAAAAATAGCCTACGTACTGCAGACTATCCATTTATTTAGCCTATATTCAGTTTAATTTTCTATTGATTATAATATAGATAGGACCAGGGCCGTGCACAGACATTTTAAGGGGCAGTGGCCTAAACCAAAAAAGGGGCACTACAAAGTGTGCCAACAACAGAAAATTTAGTTATTTGTATTAGATCTGATCGAGAGTACAATCATTTGATTAGACAAGCTGCTAATTCTAAGAACGAGATATGTTGTACACAGGGCTGGACTGGAGCAACAACAAAAAAAAAAAAAAAAAAAAAAAAAATCGGCCCTGGCATTTTGGCCTAGACTGGCCCACTATATGATCATAAACACCACCCATCTTTGCACACCCATAAATATATGCATACCAACTCCAATTCCTTAAAACCACTAATGCCATGTAATGAGTGATATGAACGAGTGAGAGTTAACAGATGAAATAAGTAAAAATATGACATTTATTAATACAGTGATGAAGCCTAAAACAAGCTATAATCTGCATTGGCATATAGCAATACCAGTGTTTCTCACAGGATTTTTGGTAAAACTGTGGTGGGTGGACCTCGGTCCTTCTAGGGGGGTTTGGGGGCCATAAGAAAATTTTGTGCATTTTAATGTTAAATTCATCAATCTGGTGCACTTTGAGAGTTCAAAAATAAAAGCTCCAAACCATATTCTTTGTGCAAATTAAACAAAGAAAAATTCAAACCTCTTTTAGTTACAGTGTCTATTTACATTACACCTACTACATAATAATAGTTATAATATTAATCCAATGACAGTAATAGCCATATTTTGTAAAACAAATGCACTAAAACAATAAAGGAAACTTTCATAATTAGTTTTGTACTAATTTCTACTTGAAAGAGATATAAGCACATAATCTTTTATTTTGACAGAAACTGCATCAAGCTTTTATTTTGGCGGAAAACATGGTTTACAAACGCCTCTCATTCAATTTCTAGTGAATTGCGGTAATCGTCAACTATGCAGATGTGGAAATAATCTGTAACTGGGTTATGGGTTCCTACACTCATCACATAGCCTAGGTGTTTTGAAAGTAGTTCTGCTTACCGCAGGCTCTACACTCTCTCATCTCTCTCCTGATCCTCCTCACTATCATCATCTGCCAAAGGAGCTGATGAAGGGCAGAAAACATACACTACCGTTCAAAAGTTTGGGGTCAGTAATAATTTTTAATGTTTTTAAAAGAAGTATCTTCTGCTCACCAAGGCTGCATTTATTTGATTAAAAATGCAAACAAAAACAGTAATATTCTGAAATATTATTACAGTTTATAACAGCTGTTTTCTATGTGAATATACAGTAAAGTGTAATTTATTCCTGTGATCAAAGCTGAATGTTCAGCATCATTACTCCAGTCTTCAGTGTCACATGATCCTTCAGAAATCACTCTAATATGAGGATCTGATGCTCAAGAAACATTTATGATTATTATCAGTGTTGAAAACAGTTATTTACATTTTTATTTCAGGATTCTTTGATGAATAGAAAGTTCAAAAGAACAGCATTTATCTGAAATCTAAAGCTTTTGTAACATTAAACACTACCCTTCAAAAGTTTGGGGTCAGTAAGAATTTTAATTTTATTTTTAGGGAAAGAAATAAAATAAATCAATACTTTTATTCATCAAGGATGAGTTAAACTGATCAAAAGTTACAGTAAAGACATGTATAATGTTAGAAAATATTCTATTTTAAATAAATGCTGTTCTTTTGAACTTTCTATTCATCAAAGAATTTTGAAAAATTGATAATAATAATGTTTCTGAGCATCAAATCATCATATTAGAATGATTTCTGAAGGATCATGTGACACTGAAGACTGGAGTAATGATGCTGAACATTCAGCTTTGATTACAGGAATAAATTACAATTTAAAATATATTGAAATAGAAAACAGTCATTTTAAATTGTCATAATATTTAACAATATTACTGTTTGTTTTTTATCAAATAAATGCAGCCTTGGTGAGCAGAAGATACTTCTTTTAAAAACATTAAAAAATCTTACTGACCCCAAACTTTTGAACGGTAGTGTATTTTGACACATTTTACAGTGTCTGCTTTAAGGGCCTGTTTCTATTTTTTCACGCTGTTTTTCTGCACATTACTTGCATTTCTTCTCTATTTTGACAGATACACACTGACACTGCTGCACGCTCGCTCACTCGTTTAAAGTTGTGATTGGCCCAGCCCAGTGTCAATCAAGAAAAGAACCAATGGGCCGCTGATCTTCGTGTTTCATGGACTGGTCAGTCAGAAGAAGAAAAAAAAACCTAACGCTGACTTTTTCTGACCAATGCATTACATCGGCACAAACCCAGCACCGGCCGCAAATTAAGCAAAACAAAACGAATGAGCTGCCGATGTACAAATTTTTATAGGCCGTTAAAAAGAAAAAATAATAATAATACAAATAATATACGAGTATGAGATGTATCGGCCCAAAAAGCACGTCGGCCCACTGGGAAAGTGCGCGGTATGCCCGATGGCCAGTCCAGCCCTGGTTGTAGGCTACAAGTTGTTAGCACTAGTACAAAGAGCCAGAAGCCAGAAGACCAAGAGCAAAACATTACCGACATAAATAAAAAAATAAAAATAAAAAAAGACTAATTTCGCAGATTCAACCACAGTCTTGCATAGCCTACCTGTTAATGCGACAGCTTTCGTGAACTGTCGTATACTGTGAGTGATGCTGCGGAGCGAGCGGGAAAACCTGGAGCGCATTAGCGGAATCAGCGGCATGCTTTGAGCGGAGCGGTGGGGGTGGGGAGGGGGGCACCTCAGTCGATGAGGGCAGAGGGGCAGTGGCTCTAGCCACCGGGCCACCCCCCTGTGCACGGCCCTGGATAGGACTATATACTTTATTTATTAAAATTAAACTGCATGTTTTCCATTGATTGTGAAGCTAGACATTGAAAATTCCAGATCAAGCGCATGCGGCTAAATGTTTTGTCTTGTTATGAATTGTATCCTATTTTCCGTTATTACCGTTAACTACGCGAAGTGATATGGAACTGTAATGCGGTCAAGACCTGCCTGGAACCACTCGCGTAGCTACGGGTGGGCCTGGCCCACCCACCTGTCAGTCAGGCCCATCTAGTCACTCAGTGGCCTCACAAGGTAGCCTAGGAAATTATGTTGCGATTATAACAATTTTGACCTATAAAAATAAATCTTAATGTTTCTTGATTCTTGTTTGGTTGTCATGGTGATGACGAAATGCCCGCGTAGCGCGCAGACTCGGATGATTGCGAACAGCCCATCCCCCCTTCACAACGACGAGCACATTTCACAGAGGGACACTGAAGTTTAGCTAAGGAACGTTATGTTAAACTAAAATGAAACAGAGCAACAAGTTTGTGTCAAAAAGACCACGGCCACCAGCCACCACAGGAGGAAGATAATGCAGATGTTCAGGAGAATTGACTGAATCGTTGGACTATAACGAAATCATTGCAGTGTTCAACTCTTAAGGGGGTCGCACACTGGACGCGCAGCGCCGCGTCTAGGACAACTCTCACCTGAAAATCCGATAATGTCAGCAAATTTAATTCAAGCAGCTGATTTCTGTACATGAATATAAAACTAAACGTATATTGCAGCCCAGGGTGAAGTCAGATTCATTAACTACGATTTGAGACAAATAAATGTAAATTTAATATAAAACTATGTAAATAGCGCTCTGTGACGCGGCAAGATTTTGAACAAGGTCCTGAGCCGTTGCTGGGCGCAGCGGACAGACACCGCCGGTGTGTGTAGTGTACACTACACTCAGAGAATAATGTGTTCGAATTTAAAACTGTGTGCGACCCCCAGCCCCGTCGTCTCCTGTTATAAGCTAGTCATCAAAAGTAAGCCAATCTACGTTTATGTAGTTGCCTAGTCAATGTTGTTTATATAACGTGGTTTATGTGGCCGCTGAGCCAGACTATGACCAAGCATTGTTTTTGGTTTTTACACACTGTCCACTACTGTCCTGCTGCTGATTTGATGATGTTGTTTCGCATCTGTCAGATGCGCGTGTGTGTGTGGTGTGGCCTGGCCGCGCGCAGTGGAAATGCTGTTCTTATCGTTCTGTTCTTTATTAACACTGCTTATGATGACTTACATGCTTGTGCTCTGATTAAACTGTGGTGTATTCAAGCAGGTGTAGTTGTGTTGGCCTATTTTGATAACAGATGCATTTTAGGCTGTGCCCACCTGATTTTCTCTGGGCCCACCCACATTGTGATTCCTGGCTACGCTACTGCCTGGAACTACTTTAGCTGTGCGTTTCCCTAAAAATAATGCACACCTTAGAACGTTAGTCAACCAATCAGATTCAAGCATTCAACGGCCCTGTAGTATAAAGGAAGAAATAATACATATTGCACTATTTTTAATAAACCTGTATAGAAATAGAGAGAGAGAGTTAGTATTGATCAAGTGTTGATTTTATGCCAGTATATCACGAAACGCTCAGCATGAAACTTTGCGCGTTACGTTCATATTCTTAGTCCATCTAGCCTATATAGTAGCCTACATCCCCAATAAGGTGCGAGTTTGGTCTTTTATATCACTGTATTAGTCCATAAACTACGTTAAGCGTTTTGTCCCGACAGAAGAGGAATCCTCGAGTGTGAGGTATTGAGGGAAACCGATTATAATCCTGTTCATGTAGAGAAAGCTGATGACATGCTACACAGGGAAAGTAACAATGAAGTTATTGAATGAAACAAACACAGCTTTTGTGTCTTTATCATCTTTTCCGCATATATACTGACTCAGCTCATTTTCATTTTATGAATTAATGGCTTGCTCTAACTGTTGCTCTGTCTTCGTCAACAACACGTGCTTTTGCACCTCCTGCTGGTGAGGTTGACTAACAGCAGATGGAGCGTATCTCGGTAATCTATTGCTTTTCCTGCAGTTCCGTTGAATTTACTGTCGAATTTGAACCACTAAATTTGTGGAAGCGAATTTTGCAAAGAGAAATAAAATGGACCCAAAATTGCCTGTTGAATATTATAGGTTGTATTTTTGAACAGTTTGAATATTTTGGAGGTGAAGTATGAAAGGTTTTTAATAATGAAAATGTGTTTGAAATGTTTTTAATTGAAATATTCACAGCTTAAATATTCAACCATGTTGAATTTCAGCCCATAAAAATGCAAGCCCTAAAAATACAATGCATTAAAATGCAAGCATGGTTAATGCAATAGCCTACCTATTTTTTTTATTTCAAGTAGGCTAGTGCAATTCAACAGGCTTTTTGTTTCAAAAACATTTGACATTATTTTACTTCCATAAGGTTGCTTGACTCTTCATTGCCGCTTTCTGGGTCTGATCTGGCTCAAACTGTTACGGCAGTATTGACATCATTATTTACATTTGACCGGAGCACATGCAACTTTCACCCGTAAAGGTAATGGGCGTGAAGTTTCCGGACAACATGCACTACGCAGTTTAGCCAATTACAACACACTGGCCCAACTAACCAATCTGAGCCCATTGCCTGTTTCTGAGGGAGTGTTTTCATAGAATCAGGAAGTCAACCGGTCATTCAAATGACAGAGGAGAAACCGGCTTACAATAAAAGGTGAAATTTATAAAAAATAAGACTTAAAAAACAACAACAACAAGACATGTTATATTGCACCCCATAAACACAATCATGCAAAGAAAAAAAGCAGTAAACCACCCATTTAAACAATACATGAGGCCATCTTCTCATACTATAATCTCAAATAGCCTACATATGTAAATAACTAAAGAACATGCCTAAGCAGCAAATACAGCAAAATAAACACATTTAGGACAAACTTAAGAAATACAGAATAACATTTAAGTGTCAAACAAAAGCACTTACACGGTCAAATACGCACACGCAGGAAAAAACAAAGGAGAAAGAACTCAGTCCTCTGCACTGTGCACCCATGTGCACCAGAAGGAAGGTGCTGTGGGCACAGGTGCAGTTAATAAAGCCTGATAGTGTCCTAATTGGCTTGAGATCAGGTGGGTGGAGCTAGAAGTTAATAGGAAAATTAACAAGCTAAGAGGGGTGTGGCACATGCTTGGCACCTTGAAGCTTAGGGACACAACTTCTCAACACTTCTAATAGAACTCTTATACTCACTAATTCTTTGTTTCAATTGATGTGACATTTTCCCCACATAACCTAAACCACAGGGACAACGAATCAAATAAACAACATGAGTAGAAACACAAGTAATCACAGAATTGATTATTTATTTTTTACCAGTTCTTGGATGACAAAAAAAAAATGATGCCAATAAAGAATTTTTTATATTTTCTTGCAAGTACGGATAGTGTGCGGGAGTACTTTGTTTTTATTTTACTTGACTTACCTACATGGTCTTTTTTCCCACGCACCTATCACCTGCAGGTGTGCGATTGTGTTTGCGCTCTGATTGCTCCTATTCTATAAAAATGGTTGTATTCTTTTTGCTGGTGGGATTGTCTCTGAGATTTGTCTGAGATCCTCCGGCCATGATTAAAGCATATCCGAAGGCATTGTCTGAAGTCTGTCGGTTATTATTGCTGCACAGCAAGTTAGTTTGTGGAGCAAGTTATGTAGCGAAACACTAGAGATCTTACTTCTATTCCCAAGTGATAGTGTTTGAACGGAACGAGACGTCGTTCGACTCTTTGTGAGACTCTTAGGCGGGGTTAGATCGCGGTCAGGTAACTATAATTCTTAGGCATTTTATGCGGTCAGAATAGCTACACTTAGGCGTCAACCCGAGCAGTCAGAGGTGAACTCAACTGAGTAATATTTTCAGGTGTTAGGGACACTCGGTTCAACCTAAGTCAGGAGCGTAGGGGAAAAATCTACCACACAATACATGACCACTTTCAAGGGCCAGAAAGGTGGTAAAGACATTATTAAAATAGTCCATGTGACTCCAGTGGTTCAACCTGAATGTTATGAAGCGACGAGAATAGCGTCTCTAAACACAGTGCAGCGCTTCCGGTTCTACATTCATGATTTCATTTATTTTTATTTTTTATTTTTTTTGACTGAACCCAGCAAGCAATAGCCGTCTTTTCAACGTCTGGGTTAAATATAGACCCGATATAGTCCGGCTATGTGTAACCCACTTTTAGCCCAAATAACATTTAATCTGGATAAATGTATTTTTTTCCAAAATAACTTGTGAGATGTATGATATTCCATCATGTAAGCAAAGTCTACTGTGATTACAAGTTGTTTGGTTTGCTTTATTTTACATGTATGCTGTGCGTAGCCACGATTTAGCTCGTATTCAGACCCGGCTATGCGTAACCCACTTTTAGCCCAAATAACATTTAATCTGGATAAATGTTTTTTTTTTCCAAAATAACTTGATAGATGTATGATCCATCATGTAAGCAAAGTCTACCGTGATTACAAGTTGTTTGGCTTACTTTATTTTAGGCTACATGTTATAGGCTGTGCGTAGCCACGATTTAGCTCGTATTCAGACCCGGCTATGCGTAACCCACTTTTAGCCCAAATAACATTTAATCTGGATAAATGTATTTTTTTCCAAAATAACTTGTGAGATGTATGATATTCCATCATGTAAGCAAAGTCTTCTGTGATTACAAGTTGTTTGGTTTGCTTTATTTTACATGTTATAATATGTGTAGGCTGTGCGTAGCCACGATTTAGCTCGTATTCAGACCCGGCTATTGTAGCCCACTTTTAGTCAAAACTGATTAATTGTAGTTTTTTGCCAGGCAGTGCATGAAATGGTTGATATTGCATCATGTTCGCATTGGTAATGATATCTACAAGGTTCAATGTGTCATTTCAAGACATGGTCGATCTGTAATCACGATTTAGCTCTGAATTGGACGGGCTATATGCGGTCTGCTTTAGACCTGGCGAAATGAAGGCAATCTGGTCTACGTACGGCTTGGCTATAGCCCTGATTCAGACCAGCGATATAGTATAAGAATATTAGTCTTAAAAATGTTTTCGCTCAGACAGCTTAATGTTTGCTGTCACACATAAACATAACATTCATACATAATCTACGATATGGCTGTCTATCATTTCAAATTAAATCAAATGCAATTGCATTTCTCAACCGCTAGATGGCACAATCGAAACACTACTGAGACATGACTACTGGGACTACTGGCATTGCGCGACTAGATCACTTTAGCCAGATCTCGCGATACACATTTCCTCCATTTTCAATTTTATTTTACACGAGGCCGCTGTCGGAGAGCAACGGGCGAGCGACACTCTGAAAACCTTCAAATTTCTACTTCGATCTTGTAAGTATGCGTGTTATTTTTGTTATGTTTATTGTTTAAAGTAGTTAGTTTTTATAATGTGTAGACCGTGACATTTTAACATTACCAATGCAGAGTAAGCCTACTATTTTTCTCCAACAAGTTAACGTTACCTGCACGTGTTATTGCAACTGTGCCCTTAATCTAAAATGTATCTAAATTCAAGGTGGTAAGCATGAAACTATGAAACTTATTTTATTTTTAAAATGAGAAGTTTCATGAAACTATGAAACTTATCATTTTATTATTAAAGATACTAATATATTTTTGTTTTTATATTAGATTAGAGTAAGTAATAATAGTTTTTGATTTAATGCAAATTTTCAAAGTACTTTACATAAAACTTAACAGCAACATATGCAACATGAAAAGAAATTATAAAAAAAATATTTGTTCCTTTCCAATTAATAAAAGGTAGTGGCAAACAGTAAAGTCTTTAAACTTGATTTAAAAGAATTCAAATATGCAGCATACATTCAGTTTTCAGTGAATTTGTTTCAGATATATGGTGCATAAAAACTGAATGCTGCTTCTCCATGTTTTCTTTTGACTTTGGGGATATAAAAGTAGCTGGCTAGTGGCTACTGTCCCAGATGACCTGAGAGGTCTGCTCTGGATGGTTCATAATGCATCAGAAGATTAGAAATTTACTTTGGCCTTAAAATGTTAATTTAATAACTAACTGTAGTATTTTGATATTAATTCTTTGACAGACAGATAGCCAGTGTAAAAACATCAGAACTGGAGTGATGTAATCCACTTTAAAGACACTATCGCAAATTATCCAGCAATCAGTCAACAAACTACAGCAATTGAATATACAGAACACTTGTCACTGACTACCATTAAATGTCTTGTTACCAACATTATTCATAATATATATTTTTTGTGTGTGTTCAACAGAAGAAAGCCATCCAGGTTTGGAACCAAGTGAAAGTGAGTAAATGATTACATGATTTTTTTTTTTCTTTTTAAGTGAACTACCCCTATAAGTATCCTTTTATGTTTATTAGAGTTATATGAGTAAGTGATAAAGAATGATTTATAGGGATAGTTTGCTTTGAAATTAAATTTTGGTATGTTTTAGCTTACCTTAAGGGCATCCAAGATGTAGGTGTCTTTGTTTCCGCAGTAGTTTTAATTTTGATATTTTAGGGTCAAACCGTTCTTGTCAGTCAGTCATATAATGCAGGTCTATATGGTCACTACCTGAAAGAGCATGATTGTTGTCACGATTTATGATTTCTCTTACATTAAGAGCAGGCTTTTTGACGTGCCTACATTTGTAATTAAAAAATTTTGGTTAGAAGGAAAAATTGTCTAATGAACAGTTCTGTTTAAAAATCCATACTGAAATCGAACCAAAAGCCTCGTACAGAATCGTTCAATACGTGTATCGTTACACCCCTAATATATATATATATAATTAGTGCATCACCATTATGCAGGCAAAAAATTTCAATTATTGATATTAATTTATTAATAATATTGATATAAATTACATAGTCTCAATCTATATTCCGTTAACTCTATATTGGCCAGCTCTAGTGTGCAACCTAGCAAAAGTGAATGACTGTAATTAGTTAAAAATGATTGTCAACAATGCTTTTCTTGAGCAATAATATTTTTCTTTTTCTTATTTGACAGACGCAGTGATGACCAACTTTCCTTCGGCGACTGAATGGGAAATAAAAAATTAAATTTCTGGTCTTTTTAAACAAGCATCAGGGAGAGCAGGGAGTGGTGGTTATGAATATAAAGCTAACAATTAATTTTTAAAAATTTTAGTATCTTAAGTCGTTTTACAAATTTTCCACTATTTTATGTTCATTTTTATGTTTGAATGTTGTCTAAGTTGTTAATATAATTGTTCTAAATAAATCCTTTATATTCAATTAGTTTGGATGGATTTTCCTTTATGAGAACCTGTTATATTTGAGTGAAAATCCTTATGCCTCATTTTGTTGTCTATTACATGTATATGTAGTGTAATTGATGTCTATTCTTGGGCTATGGTTAGACGTCTATTAGATTTTCACTGACAGCCCAAATTCAGCCTTGGTTTAGCCTAGACCCATATTGCCTGTCTATTAGACGTATATATGTAGTCGTTTAATAGCCGTATAATTAATGACTAGTTCTTGGGCTATGGTTAGGCGTCTATTCTTGGGCTATGGTTAGACGTCTATTAGATTTTCACTGACAGCCCAAATTCAGCCTTGTTTTAGCCTAGACCCATATTGACTGTCTATTAGACGTATATATGTAGTCGTTTAATAGCCGTCTAATTAATGATTAGTTCTTGGGCTATGGTTAGACGTCTATTCTTGGGCTATGGTTAGACGTCTATTCTTGGGCTATGGTTAGACGTCTATTAGATTTTCACTGACAGCCCAAAATTAGCCTGATTTTAGCCTAGACGTCTAGGCTATGTTTAGACGTCTATTAGACGTCTATTAGACGCAAAATTGCTTGCTGGGAACTAATCCTTTAAAGAGCGTTGATGTTACATTAATTAACTCTGGCCCTCGAGATCCACTTTAATCAAGATCTTCAGGATTACTAGAAATATACAGGCATTTGAGTTCGATCAGGGTTCTAACAATTGTTCAAAAGAGCAAATCCAAATAAGTTAAAATCCACACTTATTTATTTAGCAATTTGTTTATACAGAACATTTGATACAGAATAAAACTGGCATGTTTACTAATTACTGAGACGATGATGTAGAACAAGCAACATGATATCATTGTCAAGCTATTGGAAGAACATAGGCTACACAACAACACAAATCACAAATACACAATTTTTTTTTTTTTTTTACAGTTTATGGTTATGACAAATATAGTTTTCACATGTTTATAAACACAATACAATTTTTATAACGAAATCAATACATTGGAGGAATGCCCCAATAATGAGTTCCTGATTTTTTATATTTATAATGAAATTGGCAAGCAATAAGAGTAAAGAGCAAGAGTGCCGTTTTTCCTGGAAAAGCATATTGCAAATCTGATATTGTTATAGAAAAGTTTAATAAACAAGTTAGTATTAAGTAAATTACATTTCAGACACATATTGTCTGTTTTTGCTAAATGAAAATAGTTTTAAACAAAGCCACATGAGAACAGTTGCTCGTAATGAAAGAATCTCTGAACGAATGATTTTAATTAGGGCTGCACGATTAATCGCAATGAAACCGCTCCTGATTTGGCAAAGGCTGCGATTATTTTATGCGCAGTTTTTCAGTGCAGAATCGGTAGTATAAATGCTCCATCAGAACGCCAGAGGGCGTCACACACATACACACACACACGCACACAAGAGGATCATAAATACTTCTCATGATTGGAAAGATGTTTGACGCAAATCAGTTTAAGTGTGATTTTATGTAAATTGCTATTAATCGTGCAGCCCTAATCTGAATAAGGTTCAATGACTCACTCATTAACAGTGATTTGTCGCCACCTACTGGAGGATTTCCACTGCACTCTGGAGAACAAGGGTACGAACAATGTGCTAAAAACAGAAACGTTTTGTCTTGTCTCAGATGACAACGTTATCAAAATGATCCCTGTTCACACAGACCCGTAAAAAAAAAAAAAAAAAAAAAAAGACTAATAATGCTGTATAACGCATGCCAGACAAGTAGTTGGCGATTTGACTTTGTAAATAAAGACTACGGGACTGCACACACACACATTATTTTACATTCGTATCACAAATTACATGATCATGTTTTTGTCCGATTTCCATTCTAAGGATGTTAATCTTGATAATACTGTATCATTACTTTGTTCTCTGGATAAATTCCATCTTCACAAAGACAGAAACATTCACTGTAATCCCAATCTCACTTTTACTTCCTTTAAGAAAATGTCAAAACCTTTGAACACAAGGGCTTTGAAAACATATATCATCCTTGAGTCTGTTGTAAGGAACCTTTCATTTAAAAAAGCCTATAGACTAAACACGCAATAGCCTACGCATGTTCATGACGTCACTGTTTTCACAGATTTGCTAAGGGTCTCGTTTTCAAAGACTTGCAGTTTGAAACACGTTTTTAAAAGTTTGTGTTTTTCAGGCCCACCAAATGCCACTGTCATGTAAATGAACACCCAAAACGCATAAAAAGTATTTCGTCAGGTTTGTTTTTGCCTGTAAAAATACCTCAATAGCCATTGTTTGTATCACAAATACATTCCACAGTAAATTACAATTGCAAGAATCACTATGTTCTGTCAAAAATGCAGTTCTACTGTAAGCTCTATCTATTAAAACAAGCGTTCTCTGGGAATGTTTGTTATGATTGATGATTTAATACTTTATTCTATATACTATTTGTATATATTACCCCCCCTCCCCTCCCTCCCTGCAATTATATTACACATTTGAAGTATATAAAAGAAGAACCAACTACAGTATTTTCAAACCATATGTTGACAGAATTAACAGTACGAGTCTTTTTAAACTGGTTAAAATCAGGTTGGAGTTTCTTCCTCTCTTACGGTGAATTGACTTTGGTCTTCAGCAGTTGAAACTGAAATACACACAAAAAACATTTTCAGCATTTAAACAGACATGTCTTATGTTATTATATTCTTTTCACTTTTTTTAATTTGAGTGAGAGAGTGAGAGAGAGAGTGAGAGAGTGAAAGGGAGAGGGAGAGAGAGAGTGAGAGAGTTAGTGAGAGAGAGAGAGAGTGAGTGAGTGAGTGAGTGAGTGAGTGAGTGAGTGAGAGAGAGAGAGAGAGAGAGAGAGAGAGAGACTGAGAGAGTGAGTGAGAGAGTGAGAGAGAGAGAGAGAGAGAGAGAGAGAGACAGAGTGAGAGTGAGTGTGTGTGTGTGTGTGTGTGTGTGTCAGAATTAAGTTTTACCTCTCGCTCTGTAACATTTGTAAAGCAGCATGACTGTCGCTAGCAGATACGGAGAAGCGGCCAGAAGAGAACTGAGGATTTTGAGGACAGAAATCTGACCTGAACGTGACACTGAGAAACAGAAACACAAGAACATTATTGAGCAACAAAAGTTTTGTGAATGAATATTAAAGCTTTGCAATATTCTCATATTATTCCACCACCATTTCCCTTTTAAAGCTCTGTAAAGGAATAGTTCATTTAAAAATTCATATTCTGCTGAAATTTACTGATCTTCATTTTCTGCGTGACCTACACAGGTCGTTGCAGTAAATGAGAACTCGTTCTCAGTCAACTTACTTGTATAAATAAATAAATATTGTTCAAACATGTTTGAATTTCTTTCTTGTGTGGAAAAAATATATATTTTGAAGGATTCTTTCATTTCCATTGTATGGACAAAAACACAGATACATTTTTCCAAATAACTTGTTTTATGTTCCACAGAAGAAAGTTATTCATTTTAATTTTTCTGGGGTGAGAAAATAAATCATTCTCTTCAGAACAAAAATGTATGTTTGACACTGACCACATATGAGCACAATCAGATTCATTCCTTCCCGTTTTCAAAAAAAAAAAAAAAAAAACTAATTCATAATTTATGAAAAGTTGTGGGATGTTGTTTATAAGGTGTTGATTTCACTAAATCTCAGTATTGTCACGATCACCAGCTGGAGAGCCCTTGATAAACACCAGAGGACACTCAACCCCAGACCAGTGCAACACTGTCATGGACTTCATTACCCATAATCCTTTGCCCGAACTCATCAGCACTCATTGTTTTCAGCTGTGTCTCATTAACCTTGTTAGCTCACCCTTTATAAGCCTGGTCAATTCAGTCATTCATCGCTAAGTGTTGCATGTGTCTTAACTGCATTTCTAAAACTTTGTTTCCTGGTTTTCCTGATTCTCTGCTTGTTCAGTTGGATTTCTCTGTTCGCCTCAGCCCTTAACTCGGTTATTGTTTGCTTGTATATGACCTTTGCCTGTTTATGGACTTTATTTGTGGATTACCCTTTCAATAAATATAAGTGGTGGTGAGATGAAGCCTCATGAAGCTTTTCAGCCCAGTGCTTCACTAAAGGGTTCATTCCTCGAGGCTTCATTTGCTCACACCACCTGGTGGTCAAAGAGTGTAAAACAAGCAGATCCATTACAGAGGACCAGGGCTGTGTTCAGCCCCTACAAAAAGTTGCAAAACGTTGTTTTAAACAGAAACGGTGGTGCGTTGAACACCCTGTTCTGATGACGTAAGTGTTGCAACTACGGCAGCTGAGAAGGCCATTCTTTTTGAAGAATTTTCAGTGCACGATGAAATCGGTATAAATATTTGTTTAATACTGCAAAGTACGCTCAGTGTTACAGTCACTGCCCTTGATGTCCAGAATAAAAGAGAACATCCCAATCGATTGAAGGGATTTTTGGAAACTGTGATCCAACATTTGCCTCGCATTTCAGGATGAAAAGACAAACATGTCTTCTAATATCTTCAACTGTTGCGTATGCCGAGCTGCAGGACACATTTGTAAGCGACTTTACTTGGACCCATTGTGCGAGCTGTCTCTTTAATAGCGTGTGGTTTATATACATGTTGCTGATTATTAGGCTGAACACACCCACCCACCAAACAAGAGAAAACGTATCTCAAACCCCGCTGCACACTGTTTCCAGGAAACATGCCGTTCAACCCGGAACTGTAGGACAACATTGCGCACTGGTTTGAGCTTGAACAATGTGATCTGTGATCAAGGCCAAACTTATCATTGAGCTTGACTGGACTCTGCCGTTACCCGTTAACGTTTGTTTGATTTGTACAGTTATACGCCAGTCAGAAATCATTAGCCGCATTTCCACTGTTGAGCCAGTACGAGCGAGGGCTACAAACGGGCCAGCCGGGGCTAATAGTTTCAGACTGTGATCTTAGAGGCCATAATTAAACTGCATAAACTGGTATTTATAATAATTTTACATAGAGCAGACACGATTCAATAAGTGTATTCTTCTTCTGATTAATTTGTGATCATGACGCACTCATTTGTCGCCACCTACTGGTGGGTGTAATTTAATAATTTCATAGTAGCCTATTACCATTATTTCATTTTTCCAATCATTTTAATATTTCTACATAAAAAGTGTTATATTTAAAACATTAATCTCTTAATATAATTTATGCAAAATCCATCTATGGATTTTGTTGATAGTCATTTAATTTGATTGTACCCATACATTGTTTTTTTTTTTTTCAGATTTAATTTATTCACTGAATTTAAGAATCTAACATAAGAGTAGGACGCAGATATGACAATACATTTTTATAATACTATCTCTGGCTTTATTGCTCAGTGTTATTTCAGGGTTTTGATCTTCTCTCAACTGAGAAAGAGCACATCCTGTATTTTATTGTATTATATAATGACTATTTAATATACATCTAAACTTTGGCTATGCTAGGCATGTTGCATATTAATTGTTCTATGAAACTCAAGCATAATGATGTTCTAGTTGAGGTCATTTGTAGGAGAGTTTGTCAGCCTCAGCCTAAGTCCTGCCCTGTCTGTGATGCACTGTATTTTGTGCCAGTTAAGGCTTAGAATAAAATAAAATAAAAAATCAGTTTCCACATAGACTAATCTATTTATATGAATATAATGTGTATTTCCTGGTGGTGTATAATGATTGTGTAACATAACTGTGTAAATAACGTATTGGCTTGAAATAAATGGGGCATCAAATGTGTGTAAATCAATTATTTGGTCATAATACGCATAAGGGACAATATTACTATTATGAAAGTGGCTGGGTTTAAACCATGAGTTTATATATCTGTCAAAATATTGCACCAAGATTCGCACCGCTTCCTGTACCAGTCTTCAATGACGTCATTGGTCTAAAGCGATACACGCCTCGATACGAGCTTCACTGAAAGCTTCCGGGATTTCTCGACACACACTCCGAAGCCTCGGCACAGAACGCAACATCACTAATAAACACTGTGTTTGGATCCTCAACCTTCATGTCTCCGACAGTACATGACAAGTATATTTAGCATGTGATTTGATGGTTATGCTTTCGTTTATGTGAGACAATAAACACTGATGTCAATAACTGATTTTGCTCCAGCAGAAATATGAGCCAGAGACTATAATATATAATAGTCTATAATAATGGTGTGGCGTTTCTCATTAAATCATCTCACCGTTCAAGACTCCAGTGACTGAGATCCAGCTGTGGAGTGACTGTCCTCTCTCTGTTTTACAGTAGTAGAAACCCTCATGTGACTTTGAGACAGCAGTGATGCTCATCTCTCCTGTCGTCTGATTCTGGATCAGTGATCCGTCTTTATAGAAATCAGCGCTGAGGATCGGGGAGTTTGTAGATCGATGTAAACAGTGTAGAGTCAGAGTCTGTCCCTCAATCACAGGATCAACAGAACTCTCCAGAATCACCTCACCGTCTACAAACACAAGAGATACATCAACAGATGTAGTGACGATACCGGCTGTATTAATCAGAGCCATACTTCAATTATTAATAAGATCTGGAGGGTCAAAATGTTCACTACCGTTAATCTGAGAAACTGATACTTTTATTCAGCGAGGATGCATTATCAAATGCATTGATCAAAAAAGACATTTATAATGTTACAAAAGTTTTATATTTCAATTTAAAAATTGTTATTCAAACTTTCTATTCATCAAAGAAAAAATAAACGTTTTCCATATGAAGCAGCACAACTGTTTTCAACATTGATAATAATCATAAATGTTTCTTGAGCATCAAATCATCATATTAATGATTTCTGAAGGATCATGTGACACTGAAGACTGGAGTAATGATGCTGAGAATTCAGCTTTGATCACAGGAATAAATTACATTATATTCACATAGAAAAGGGTTATTATAAAATATAAGGGTTATTATATAATCCAATACTTAATGATAATGTAGTGTATTTTATTTTATTAGTTAAATATAGTGATTGGACTCACCATGTACAGTGATGTTTCGAGGACGGCGTTTCTCTCCAGATTCAGACTCACACCAGTACACTCCAGTGTCAGATGTGCTGAGAGAGTCCATTACACATCCAGATCCTGTTTGATTTGCACAAGTTTGTGTGCCTTTGTCTGTGTATCTTCTCACTGTCCATCCAGCAGAGTTACTCTGATCCTCACAGCTCAGAGAGAGAGAGTCCGATGAGAAGTGTTGACTTCTGCTGGGCTTGATGACCAGAGACACTGAAGCAGAAACTCCTGAAAAGAGGAAAATCTCCATCAAAACTGACAGCACAGAGACTGCAGTGAAACACAGATCCGGATGAGCACAAGCATAAACCCTCACCAGTGATCCACAGTGTGTGTGAGCTGCTGGTGTGTGTGTAATAGGCTGGTCGTCCTCTCTCGGCTCTGCACGTATAAACTCCTGTGTGCTGTAGAGCAGCAGGACTGAGAGTGTAAGATCCTCCAGCTCCTCTGCTGCTGTCTGACAGATGATCATGATCTCTGAACCAGCTGAACGTCCAGCCTTTAGAGGAGCCTGAAACCTCACAGGTCAGAGTCACTGATTCTCCTTCAGTCAGCCACGGCTGTGGAGACACTCGCACTGATGCCTGAGCTTCAGCTGAACAAAACATCACGAGTTACAGAGCCGTAGAGAAACTGATGGAGAAGCTGATCACAACAAACACACACTCACCTGAGACAGTCAGTGTAACAGCATCACTGCGCTGAGAGCTTTGAGTGTGTATCTGTCCTGTACAGGTGTATTTACCGCGGTGAGAGAGATCAACACTGCTGATGTTCAACTCTTGTGTTGAGGTTCGGCTGACAGTGTCTTTATTTTGGCTGTTGGTTCCCTCTATTTCCCATCTGTATGTCCACTCAGTGTCTCCTCCCCACTTTATATCACATCTGAGAGTGACTGTTTCTCCTCTAAACACTCGTTCATCAGGTCGTACCGTCACCACAGCTTTAGGAAACACTGTACAAACACAGATTATTGCATTTATAGTTTCAGAAGTTGTGTAGATATTGTCTCTGATCTGTATTTGTTGCATCACACACTACAGTCTCTCTCACCTGTAACATTTACCCACAGTGCATCACTGTATTGTGTGTAATAGACTGGTTTCCCTCTTCCAGCTCTACACCAGTACTGGCCTCCATCAGACACTGAATCAATCTTCAGACTGTAGTTTGTTTCTGTCTTCTCTGTCTCAGGGTTCAGTGTGTGATTGTACCAGTAAGAGTCCCAGTTTCCAGTGGACGGATCCATGCGACAGGTCAAAGTCACTGTGTTTCCAGTCAGTGCAGCTCCTGCAGGATCTGATGTGAGTTCAGGCTTCGGCTGTAGATCTGCAGGAGAACAACAACAGATTCAGATCCTCGAGAGTCAGAGTTCACCTGCGTTACACAAATCATTGAGTTTTTGTCAGCAACAGTTCATACAGAAGAGAATAAGTGCTGAAATATGGATTTTATAGTAGCATTAAACAGATATGAATATGAACTACATTAAAAACAAAATTGTTCAGTTTTGTTCTAATGAAGAAAGACAAACAGATTTTGCAGAAAGAGATGTGAGATTAAATTATGACAATTTTCATTTTCAGGTGAAATAATGTTGAAACTTTTGTGAGTGTCAGATAAATATAACCTATTGTTTAAAGGGACACTTCACCCATTTGCATTAAGCTTTGCATTGTTAGAAACCCAGTCATACTATTGAATGGTCATGCAACATTTTTTCATTTTCCCCCGAGACGAGAGAAATCTGTATTTACCTCTTTACACTTCCTCCTACAATGTCATTGTAGGAGGAAGTGAAAGAGGGGGGGATTTCTGTTAAGACTACAAGCACTAGATCCACCCTTTCAAACCCGCCCATAGGGGGTTGGACCTAATGCGCTAACAGACCTATCACAGATCAGTGCGAGTGCGTTTGATTTCAACGGCAGAAACCTGCAGAAAACAGGGACGTAGAAAGCTGAGTAGTAGGGGTTACCATACTCTATTTCCCGGACATGTCCGGCCGTCGAGATCGACAAAAATGTCCGGGATTCAGCTTTTGCTTTCTGCGGTCGCCATCCATTGTTTACATGCTCACCTTTTGTTTCAATCTAACTGAATTCACCCCGATTGGTGAATCTGAATGTAATGTTTACATGAATGCTAAACAAGTGATTGGTTGATTTGCGTTTTAAAATTGCTAAGAAAATACCCGCACCTCCGTGAGAGATAGCCCATGAGACCGGTGCATCTCACAGGCGCGCTCATCAGTAATCACAGTAATACAGGGAGCAGGACGGGGCTAGCGCCGCGGGAGAAAGACGCGAGGCCGGTGGCGTGATCGGTTGAAAGACGCGAGGCCGGTGGCGTGATCGGTTGAAAGACGCGAGGCCGGTGGCGTGATCGGTTGATGTGTGTTTTCCCATTGCTAAGAAAATACCTGCTCCTCCGTGCGAGATACGAGAACAGTGCCTCACAGGTGTCGGTCGTCAGTAATCACGCCACCGGCCTCGCGCCGTTCTCCCGCGCCCCTCAGCCTCGTCCTGCTCGCCACAGTAAACATGATGAATGGCGACAGTAGAACGCAAAAGCCGAATCCCGGACATTTTGGGCAAACTCGTCACGGAGACTCACTCGTAGCCTAGCCTTGCCTTGATGTTTTTGTTTTCAACTGCGCTGTCTTCCCGGTAGGCGTGGCTTGGGAGTGGCCTTGTAGGGCAGCGAAGCAAGTGCATTCTGGGAGTTGTTGTCTTTCATCCACATAAGCCAAAAATACATTTTCTGGCTTTTCTCAGTCTAGAAAGCTCCAAATTCAAAAATAATTTCACATTTCTTCTACATAAATGACCCACTTTCAATACACATTCATGTGTCCACGGGTGAAATGACCCTTTAAGTAACTGTAAATCATAATCAGGTACAAAACTATAGAGGACCAGGAGTGACACTTAAAAATAAAATGAAGAATCAATTTATCAATTTAATATTTCAAACATAAAAGTGTATATAAATAAATCACTTTTAAATGGACAAATTAATAGACATTTTTAAAGTTGTTTATTTGATTCGTGTTTTTAAATGTATTTTAATAAAACCATAAAACAATAAAAAAACATGAATAAATAGACAAATTTAAAATTGTTTATTTATTTCATGTTTTTAAACATAGATTAATAAAACAATAAAAAGTACATTAATAAAATATTTTAAATGCACATGCTTTTAAAAAAGCATTTGGCAAACCTTTTCTCTCTATTCGCCAAAAGCTTTTCTTTACCCATTTGTCAATCGAGTAAAAAAAAAATGCCATTGGACAGTACACACGTGGGAGCAACCAATCAGCTTTCGCCTCAATTTGGAGCGCAACCCTTCTCTCACTAGTAAATGTAACAACACGCACTGTCATTGGACAGTTAGAGAAATTATACGTCATTACAGCGGGCGTTTGAAGACGGGTTTGAGCGACGCAAAAATGTCAGGTGAATCTGAGCATGTTTGGAGAGGGATTGTGGATGATTTGTCAGCTTTAGTTGATTTCTGCGGGGGGAAAAGTCATTCACAGAGTGTCATTCAACGACTGAGTTGACTGAGGTGTTGTTCAAGAATGCTTGGAAGCAGGGGCGGTTTCTTCATTTGGGCGATTGGGCGACGCACCACTAAAGTCTGAAAGGGACTTTTTCAATCACATTCGCATTCAACCACAGAGTTACGCTAGCCGTCACTGTTGTTCTTGCCTCTGGATATAGTCCAATCAGCGTCAAGTCGCGTTCTGTGGAGTACCGCCTCTTTTCTGTGGAGTACCGCCTCTTTTCGATACTCCACAGTATCTTCTTTACTGTAACTTTTGATCAATATAAGGCAACCTTGTTGAATAAAAGAATAAATTTGTTTTAAAAAAACAACAACAGCAACAAAACACTAAACTCTTATACTAAGCCCAAACATTTGAATGGTAGTGAATCATGTTACAGTAGATTTCTATTTCAGATAAATGCTGTTCTTTTGAACATTCTATTCATCAACGAACCCTGAAAAAAAATGGTACACAACTGTTTTCAACATTCATAATAAGACATTCCTGAAGGATCATGTGAAACTGAAGACTGGAGTAATCATTTACATCACAGGAATAAATTGCATTTTACAAATTTATCCAAAAAGAAGTCTAGAAAGTCCAAGAAATATAAATACAACAAACTTGCTCATCCGAAATTGTATCCACGGCTGGATCAATTCGTTATTAAAAGTAAATCCCGCTCTCTTATTCTGAGGAAAATGCGATCTGTACGTCACTATCCAGGACTAGTTGAAGAGCTTCCTCACCAGTGTAGCGTGTCATCTTCCAAATGCGCAGGAAAGTGAATGAAACTTATGATGAAACTTAATGGTTTTTAAGGCATTGTTCTTCAGGCTCAGAGGGTTAACTCTATTGGGCTGTGACTATGTGTGCCGGCTACAAGCTGTAGGCTAATAGAGATGGGAAACGAAACCCCCCATAACCAACTGAGCAAACAGTATGATGATTTAACATCGTTTGATAATCGACATAGTCAAATCCTCCATACTCCTTGTACATGTGGAGTCATTTGGACAATGGATGAATAATGGACATGTATTAGCTGAACCGAGCCTGAAACACACACGAGTAAATGAAAACATCAGCCTTGAAAAGTGTTGTTGGAAGTTGGTAAATAAAGTAATAAAGCTATACATTTTCTCATGAACATTTACTCATGTCCACTATGCTTAGTCGCAGTAATCTTATAAAGGCTTCATATCTTAATACGCATCTCTGCTGCTGTATGCTATTTTACTCCTGCATCAAATGAAAGACTGTAAAACACTTTTGTTAAACAAATAAGGCATTGTTTGATTTTCCGTAGAATAAGCAATGGTTAATATTTAAATATTAATGTCCATCCTGGTTCATGAACCCATAAAAGTTCCCAGAATTTAGTGATGGTGCTTAATGCAGATGCTGAATAGCAGTGTCCACCAAGAGAATAGAAATGTACTGCAAACATTTAGATTTACGAGACATTATTTTATGATATTTGGAACAGAATTCCAATATTTGAACTGAAACTCTATTATATCAGGGTTTGAAAATGTAGGGCCTAAAAACGTTGGGCTTGAAAACGTTGATGTGTTTGGTCACTTCTAAATTCATTGCTGTTAGATACCATTGAATATACTGGGGTAAGCTAAGTGCTTTCAGAGTGTCACCGCGCGCTAGAGCGATTAAGTGCACGCACTGAGGTGAGAGAGGTATGTATCAACTCGTCTTAGTTAAGGGAATAACATAATATGTATTAATTAATATTAATATTCAATAATATGAATAATGAGAGGAATTTGATTACACTATTTGAGATAGCCCGTCGGGCAGGCCGGTTATGCATTTTGGTAGCCCGACTGGAAAACACAATAGCCCCGGGACGTCGGGCTAATATCTATTGTACATGAGCTACTGCTAATGCGTTACTACTTGGCATTTCATATCGGTCCCATACAATGGTTGTCAACAACACAATTTGAGAGTGAAACCCACATGCTGTCACTCCTGAACTTCACAGCATAAACACATGAGTTACTCAATGAATGACATATAGCCGTGAGAGCAAAACTCATGTCAGCCCGTGCGATCTCAGAAGGGGCCGCTACATCAATGAGCGGTCCAAACTGCAAAGAGTCTCCTATTAACACTCCTGTTGTGAAGCAAATACTTCTGCAATAATTAGCAAATTCAGTGTCTACTTAACTGCAACGTCTGCTAGTGTTTGTATTGCCGTTGATATTTGCTAACATTGCAATCTGATTTGTTATACATGTTGCTGCTGTACAAGTATTAGGAATTGCTGTAGCTCTGTTAGATATGTGAATAAACGAAAGCCTAAAGCCCATCTCACTTTAAAGAGTTCAGCAAGCTTGTCTCTGTCTCCTTACATTGCCTGCGTGCTGCTGCATAAATGTAAAATGCATATTCTCTAGCTCAGGGTTCACCAATCTCGGTCCTGGAGGGCCGCTGTCCTGCAGAGTTTAGATCCAACCAGCTCCAACACACCTGTTTGAAAGTTTCTAGTATGACTAGTGAGACCTTGATTAGCTGGTTCAGGTGTGTTTAATTGGGGTTGGAGCTAAACTCTGCAGGACAGCGGCCCTCCAGGACCGAGATTGGTGAACCCTGCTCTAGCTGCTAATGCTAGTAATTCACTCTAAGCATTAAATCAGGACTCTTGACATGACACAAGATTTAAACCTTGTGAATGGCTAGTTAAAGGGGTCATGAACTGGCTTTTTAAAATTTTTTATATTGTTGTCTGAGGTCAACTTATGACGTTCGCTTGGTTTTTACATTCAAAAACATCAAAATGAATAAGTAATAGGCTATTTTCGACCCTAGTTTTGAGCCTAGCTCAAAAACGCTCGGTTTTTATGGGCGTGTCGCATTGAAGACTTGGAAGTAAACGCCCACTGCTGTGAGTGGATAACAGTTTTGCATATTATAATAAGTTTCAACTCACTCGTCAGTGCACGTGGGGGAAATTGTTTTGAAAACTTCCAACGTTGTAAAATGGCAACCGGAATGATTCGCCCATACATGTTCGACCCAGAGTCTGATCCCGAATCGCAGGACAATGAACCAACAACACCTCAAATGCAACGGATACTTCAGCCTGTGACAGCGTGGTAAGTTGTTTATGCTACTTCTAATGTATCTTTAAGGTTTTTATAATTTGATATTATAGTGTAAGCGAATATGATAGTGAAAGTCTTTTGTCAAAATTAAACAAGTAATAAAAACTCAGTGAGTGTTTTAGCGCAATTTTCTCACCTCATGGGATCACAACACTAAGAGATAGTAAATCTTTTCCTGGATTTTTTTTGTGCGTTCCCGAGATTAGACCTTCCTTAACATAATGCCGAAAACCCGAAGTCTCTAGGTGGTCTGGTTGAGGAGGAGATAGAAGTGCAAGATTTGGTGCGCACAGACAGAACAGAAATCATGAGTTAACAATCGCAATTTGTCCGGTGGAAAATTGCGCTAAAAATGTACCAATAATGAAAAAACAATTATGCATAAATAATCGTAATACGTTATGGTTGTGACAAATCAGGTATATGTACTTGTACTTACCACTGATATATTATAAATAATGGTTAAATTACTGTTTCGTGTTAATGAATTATTAATGAATAAAACATAGTTTGTCGAATGTTGTACCTTAGTTTTTCGTTCAACATGGTCAGTGAGGTGTAAAACATGCATGTCTTTTTTCAATAATCTGTAGGTGTAACTGTGCAAACTGTGCTGTTATGCCAACTGAAAGAGAAAATATATGCTGCTTGGAGATTCCTCAGGTAAGTACAAGACACACAATGTTTATGTTTACTTATATTTATGTGAATGTTTTTAATTATATATATATATATATATATATATATATATATATATAGAGAGAGAGAGAGAGAGAGAGAGAGAGAGAGAGAGAGAGAGAGAGAGAGAGAGAGAATTAAAGTGTTCTTGTATTGTAGATTGTTACAAGGATTAACCAGGTACCAGACATACTTACATGCATGACCCATCACCCAGGCTTTGAACCAGTGTGCCTTAATGTGTATTCTCTGCAGAACGCACTTAATGTTTACAGAGCTGATTATGGCGCCTTGAGACTCAGAGGAATAGAACAGTAAGATTTGTGTAATGTCAAAAAAGTCTTTATAATTCACTTTGTAATACAATAACTATTTTGTAAAGCAGTCATTACATTAGAATAGAATTTAAGTAAATTTCAGTATGTTTCAGTAAATTTCATAACAACAGTATGTTTCAGTGAAAACACTATTTTAACAAAAACAGTTTGATTGTTTTTATGTTTTTTTTTTTTCAAATTCAATACAATAGATGTAATGACAACATTTGTCATCAATTCACAATAATAGCAGGTAAAGCAATTTATCTCATTTTGTCAATGTCTTTCACATTAGGCGCTACAGGCACTTAGCGTACAGGACCTTTGTGAGCTGGTGCTGGGGCTATCTGGGCAGGAAGATCAGGGTTGTTATCCCGTCTTGTGTTGTCCTGCGCATACGCCAAGAGTTTCCAGACGCTGGAGGCAGCTACGTAGGATTCAGACCTCCCCTTGATTGAACCGTGATACATGCCTTGCGATGGCCTCTTCCATGGAGGGTCTGTCATACTGGGCAGAGAGTGTTTCAGGGACATTTAGTTTGTGTATCTCCTCCATGTAGGGAAGAGGGTCTGGGATTACCTTTTCAAAAAGGAATGTCATCAAATTGATGACATAGCCTTGAAAAAAATAATTGCACAATAGATATTATGCATGTTATTTATTGATTTGAATTTTTTATTTACGTTATTGTGAACAACAATAAATTTGTTTAACTTACAGTATGTTGCCTGTGATTTTAATGGCCTCATGGAGTATATTCCTTTTTTGGCTTTGGGAAACAAAAGCCTATACATTGGCTTTCCAGTCAATGTTTTAGCCTGAGGACGATTTGAGTTCTCGTTGAAATGCATACCTGCCAAATAAAGTCTGAAATAAAAACAACTAAATACATCAACAAAGTTATTAAAGACATCATTATAGAGGTTTTAATCATATTAATTTAAAACATACCTGCACAACATTCCAAGGTAAGGATAAACCACATTTTTGGGTGCAAAACGTAAAATGACACTGTGAAAAGATTCCAAAGACGAAGTTTGATAGTGAGGACTGAGTTTCTCGATATCTTTCATCATTCTCTTGTTTGTAAGAATCTTTTCTACAGTACATAGTGCTTTGGTTCCTGTAACCAAATAACAAACAATTACAATTGTATAAAAAAAAATTGGTTACCGGTACACTTTAATTTTAGGTGTCCGTGTTACAGTGTAATACTACTGAGTAATATAAATTAACTACATGTTCCTACTATAGGGTAATGGTAGGATTAGGGTGTTTTAGGGTTAGTTGCATGTAATCATGCATCATTTACTGTGATTACTATGTAACAGGTGTAACAAGGACACTTACCAACATATTTATGAAAGTAAAAATGTTCTGTACATTTACAAACGATAAGCAATATATTTTGTCAATTTGAAACAAATAAATGTAATGTGGTCACCTGGTTGGAACCATTTGCTGCGATCAGTCGATTCACGGATTTCATGGTCGCACTGGGGGTATGATGGGTTGTCATGTACGTGAATGTCTTGAATATGGTTTACCATGGACTTCCATTTTGCTACCCGCTCCACAGGTGTTTTTGAAGTAGCTGCAGTCCAGTAGACGTGATTTTTAATGCTATGCTGCCACTTTTTCACTACTTCACAGTCCTTATCTTTGCTGATTTTTTCCAACTTCTTAGACAAGCCTGAATAAATTAGTATTTACAATATCACGTGTACTCTGGAAATAATCACATCATCATTGAACATAAGGGAATTACAAGTAAAATCAACATTTACAATAAAGGAGAAAAGGTACCTTTCTCCAGATGCCAGACATCGTAGAACTGTGGTATGTTTATTTCCCTCAAAAATTTTTGGATCTGTGGGTGTCTATCTGTAACAATGCATTCAAGCTTCACACCATGTGCCTCTAGATGTTCAAGGCTTCGTTTTAATCCCTCCTTTTCCATATGGTAACTTCCTGCTACCTCATTGCTCTATTTGGGGGGGGGGGTGTTTACCAAAGTAAAGTACATACAAGCAGCAAATGTTATATGTAGTTAGTGCAGTTGAAATTAGTTAATTGATGTATTGGTACTCACCTGCACTAGCTGTATGTCCAAAATGATGTTGCTCGCAAGGTCCATTAAGGTATATGCACCATACTTTGCTGAGTGGCCTAATATATATGGTCATAATAAATGATACGATAAAAAAAAAAAAAGACTGACCACAGTACATACAAATTTAATTAATCTACACAGCTAACAATTATTATTTTACCTGGTGAGTCCGCTCTCATATCACCACCCGCTATCACTTTGTCCCCCTGGCTTAGCTGGCGCAAGACTTCTTCTTGTTCTTTCTTCCACGTATAGATTATTGCAGGTTCCAGATACATGCTGGCATGCTTTCGAAAAGTTCTGTGTGTAATCATCTTGACATGCATTGCGTTGAATACCTAAGTCATATACAAAACATTTTTGTATTTAATCCATTAATTATATTAGCGAATTTCAGTATTTCCTTTCCAAGTACCTTTTGTAATTTAAAGAAGGATGCGCCAGTGAAGTATATGGCAGCAGATAATTGGAGGTTGCCCAAAGGTGTGCTGCCAACAACAGGTTGGCTTTGCCATTTTCTAAAGTATTGACAATGTGGGCACAATTGATCAATTGCAACAAAAGAACCTTTTCTTCGAGGCCGAACGTCACAGCATCTCGTGCACACTGGGCAGATTTCAAAAAGTTGCAGGAGGCACTTTTCAAATACAATGTATTTTGTATCCTGCTCTATCGATGTACATCTTCAAACGAAAGAAAAAAACTAATTACATTCCAACAAAGTTATGTGATTTCTTAAACAGGCTATAACGAGAATAAAGAAGATAAAATCCACTTACAGAAGTTGTGATGACTCTGTGACAGTCGTGACAGACTCAGCTGGCTCATATGTTGTGTCCTGGCTATCAAAGACTTCAAAAGAAACACTTTTCTCCTCCTCCAGTTCTAGACAAGCTTTTTTTGCTGGCCTAAAATCCTTCAAAGGTGTTGAAGTTGTGAATGGAGCACCTTCACTTTTACATGACACCTCTGTCTGTGTTCCTATAAAAATAAATACAAGAATTTAAAAAATATTTATTATTTATACATATGTTATGTACTAAAAACATTAACTTCAACATTTAAAAACAAGCCTATATGTGAAATGTCAGAAAAAATACAACCAATCAACCATTAACACGACTTTAAATAATACAATGTACAATGCCACATTATACATTAAAATGTCTGACCATTGCCACCAATAAAGACTTTTTTTTTTGTATAAAAACAAACCTTTATAGGCAGATTTGTGTTTAAAAATTTTATAATAAGTTGAGTTGACAGAGATGCTACTCACATGAGTGACAAGTGTACAGATATAAACACAAACCTTTGCTTCTGAATTTAGGTCCTAAGGTTCCAAAAGCCAGCTGTGTGCCCTGTGATGTTAAATTAAATTCTGTTTGACAAGCTACATCCTTCATAGTTGGACTCTTCTGTGACTGATTAGACACGTACACATAAATATTAGATATCAAACGATCTGTAACAATGCAATACTAGCCTATCAGATTATTTTTATTTTTTAAATAAAAATTTTACTTACATAAGTGTGTTGCACCATTCCTGTCGGATCCAATATAGAAGGCACAGCACCGTTTTTTAATCTTAATCGGTCTGCAAATCCAGTCTCGACCTGTGTCTTGTTTACAAAACAATCCTCAGTGAAATGAAGCGAACAAACGGACAATGTTTTACCCACATCAGCTGGAACGTCATTAAAAATAAAGTTTAGCCATGCATTCCTATTGGAATCCAGAGGAAGCTTATGCAGCGACTGTCTTTTTCCACAACCAGGCACTGCACAATATTTTGTAAACGGCATGTTTGATGTTTATTGCTCAGTCGCTCGATTCCGTTTGTCATGTCATCACGAGGTAGGCTATGTTATTTAGCTATGCCTGTAATGCGCGAATCGGTGGGCGGGGCTAAACAGGCCGTGTTGAAGTAGGCGTTGATCTTCTTTTGTGGAGGCGGTGTTTTATCCTCTTTGACGTCATTGTTCCCCACTTTGAAAAACGAGTCGTTTGCTGAGCCTGGTGTCAATAAAAGCTTTTATTGGACTAACAAGGACGTTTTCAGTTCTGAAACTTACAGGATATTCTTATAATATGATGACCTCTTATATGTCAAAAGCTCAAGGAAAATTTGATTTCTCAGTTCATCACCCCTTTAAGGAATTGATGAAGCAGATTACACAAAACACATCATGATATAGCATAAAAACCAATGAACTTATCATTGAATTTCTGAAAGTGGGACTGCTAAGGCAAATACTATCCAAGTATTTGAAGGTTGAGCAGCGAGCTCATTGGCTACTGATACGGCAGGAACCAATCAGCTGTGCCCTATAGATAACGATGTGATTATGAACAGGTGAGTAAAGGACCTATTAGCCTGCGCCATCTAGAGTTTCATGCCAGAACTTTGTATATGTCTGGAGGATATAGATAATGTACTCTGAAAAGATCCTTTTTTTTAGTTCAGTCAATCTTTCTTTTGTAATTTACTGTAAACATCAAAAACAATATAATTATTGTTCACAGTAATATTCTTCTCAATAGTTTAATCAGTAAAAAAAAAAAAAAAACTGATTAAAGTTTTAAATATTCATGTCGAAGCTGCGTCCTCTTGACGTCACATTTATCGGCCGCATACGTCATAAAGAACGTCTTATTTCAGGACAGTCTCCATTATAAAACTGAGCGTTATTGCTAGTGAAGTGTAAACTGTTGTAGTTTCCTCATGGGAATGTAATGGTCAGTTTACTGAGATGAAGAGCCTCATGACGTTTGCGGCAGATAAATGTGACCTCCGGAGGATTCAGCCTTCCACATGAGACACAGCCGGTGACTCCAGGATTTGATGATCTGTGAGATTGAGAATGTGTGTGTGTTGTTCACCATGAGCTCTGAGTGACTGAACTTACTCACAGCGGCCTTTCTGGAGCCCATAACCACGAGTGAGAAAGCTTTAGAGTTCAGGGTTTATGGGACGGTAAGTTAATCCTGCTTTCTGGAACAGTCTCTGTCACTTTACTGTTACTGGTTATAGATGTTAAATATTAGCAGAAACGACTAAGCAATCACAATTCTGTATGCAGATAAATAAAAGAAAATTCTGTAAATAAAAGAAATGAAAAAAGATCAGAAGGCAAGTGGTAATTTGTATTTTGAACGCTTAAGTTAATCAAGATTTTCAGATTTGAATCTTACAATTTCTCCTAAAACACTTCTAAAAATATATCACACACGTGCGGCTGAAATAATCAACAAAATAGTATTTCTGTTGGAGCTTCAATGTGGACATAATGCAGACTAAACCTCTGTTTTCTGTATGTAACACATTAACTAAATGAAATGATATTCATATCCAGACTGCATGTTCTCCATTCTGAGCAAAACCGCAGTCTCTTGATTGTAAGTGTGTTTGTAGAAGAGGGGGACACCACTATAATCCATTCATCAAATATACAGGACAAGCCTATAGTGATCATGTCCCAATCACGCGAACGGACAGCCAATCAAACCACAGCATTGGTGATATGCTGCATATACTAATGACCACCCACACCAATGTAACCAGTGAACTTGATGGACATTAAAGTCATTTAAATGTGGATCCTATCTCTGTGTTCTTACCCACACACCATAGCGATGACCAAACCTAAAGAACCAGTCCACCTTCATTACAGTGATCATAGTAGAGAGAGTTTAGGAGGACAATGATGTTGAACTCACCCTTCACTGAGAGAGAAACAGCAGAGCTTGATGTTGATGAGTTTGGTCTTCTATCTCTCTGTCCTTTACACCAGTACTGACCCTGATCAGATGTTATTACTCCTGTGATAGTGAGAGTGTCTCTGTTTACAGTGTAACGATCAGACGTCTGTAATATTACACTGTCTTTATACCACTCATATCTCCAGTTTTTGTAAGAGTTTATCACACACTTCAGATTGACTGTTTCTCCAGTGAATACAGGACTGTCTGGTGTCACAGTCACTGTAGATGTGGGTAAACCTGAGAAGAAAGACAGAAACACAAAATGACTCAAACAGCTCTTTCAGGGCAAAGTAAAATAATTAGCTAAATAAATAGCTCATGGTGAGTGTTCATTATAGGCCCTGTTTCTCGATTATATATACTGTATCTTAGTAGAGAGAGTTTAAGAGGACAATGATGTTGAACTCACCCTTCACAGAGAGAGAAAGAGAGCTTGATGTTGATGAGTTTGGTCTTCCATCTCTCTGTCCTTTACACCAGTACCGACCCTGATCAGATGTTATTACTCCTGTGATAGTGACAGTGTCTGTGTTTACAGTGTAACGATAATCAGACGTCTGTAACTTTACACTGCCTTTATCCCACTCATATCTCCAGTCACTGTGATCAGAGTTTATCACACACTTCAGATTGACTGTTTCTCCAGTGAATACAGGACTGTCTGGTGTCACAGTCAATGTAGATATGGGTAAACCTGAGAAGAAAGACAGAAACACAAAATTACACTTTTTGTGATCTCTTTCAGTAAAAAAAGTAAAATAATTACATTTTGTAAATGTTTTGAGGATGTTGAAGATCTCAATGATGAAGTTTTATTGCAGCAACAGTGACAAAGTCCATTAAAGCCCCTGCGTTCATCAGAGTCAGAATAAACCCTGAATAATCTCTGCTCAAACATTATATACTGTATTACATTCTTCTTCCAGCTCGACATGTAAATGAAGTTTTGTCTTAAAAGTAAACTGAGGATAACAATGAAAGTGAAAGCCTTCCGTTCCACATCTTTAATATTGTTTCAGACGGGAACTCCAAATCCACTGAAGGATTGACGCCAATTGTCTGAAGCCTTTTCTCTACTTTTACTTGCAAACATCAGCATTTATACAGGGTTCAGGGGGGTGTAACAGCCAACCAATGAGAATATACATTACATTCTTATAGGATGTGAGACAAGTCCATTTATGGCCACTTTCCGGCTGAAGGCAGCCCTATCAGGCCCTCTCTCCTAACAACAACAGAGGGACCCTTTCTAGGCTGCTTAAAAACACACTCACATGCATAGAGCATAAAACAGATGTGTGCAGAGAAGCAAGAACTTCTCTCCACTGCAACCCCTGTAGCCTCAAAGACCAAAGAGGAAGAAAACGGTGAAACAGAGACAGAAAAGTCAGGCTGATTAGATTAATCTGGCAGAAGGCTAATCAAATAAATAACACAGCATGGTCTTCATAACCTTTTTAAAGTTCAAGAGCAGTGGGTGGTTTTTTTTTTTTTTGTCCTTTGTTGTTGGTTAACATTAACATAACACCAGGATTATTAGGATGCTGTCACTTTAAGGCTGAATGCACGGATCATGCGTTTTGTGTTCGCGTTTGCTTAAAGCTCCACTATGTGATTTTTTGACCACAAGAGGGCGCAGTTTCCAACAATAACAAAGGCGAAGCTTGATGACGCTATGAAGGAGGTGACGATGGGAGATGTCGTTTTTAATGCGTTTTCACCATCTAGCAATATATCTAAATGAAATTAATGAATCATGATCACGGATGAGGTAATTTATTCGTTTTTGTATTACCTGTATGTCTGATCATATTATTTTATGTCATCATAATTAATGAACTGCAAGGAACGTGAAATGTTATGCTATATTATCCCGTTACAACTTACAGCTATTTGTCAAATGATTTGTTGGGTTAATGTTGTGCAGTTTTACGTTTTTATGGTTAATGCCGTGTTGTTTAACGTGTTCAAACCAATATCTAAAAGTAAATTTGAACGAACATTTGCAAGTAATGACTAAATATATTTTTTTAACAACACATATCCGATTGTATTTAATTGTACTGCCATAATCTCGGTCACCACACGTGATAAAAAGCCTTACCGAAGTACAAAGAGCAATATAACTTTGTTTATAAGTGCTATTATTGACAGTTGCATGTCTTACATGTCTATCAATACACTCGCGAGAGCAGAGTCTCTGTCAAGTCCAAGATAGTCGCGCAGCTCTCTCCATCTCGAAAACGCCTGGCCGATATTTATCCGGGTTTTATTCCTCCGTTTGTCACACAGTCTGCGTGTATCAGAATATGGACGCTTTCGTTTTGTTGGCACTTCAATACTCGCAAAGAGTAATCGTGATCCATAACAGCTATAACCATACAGTCTATGGCTATAACGCTTTAACCACCACTTCCGCATTTGACCATGCGATATTCCGGTGTGGTGGGTCATATTTTTTATTTTATTTATTTTTCTTCTTTGTCAGACGTCTTTATTGTTTATTGTGATAAGAAAAAAACTCAAAAAAAAAAAAAATTGGTGGAATATCCGATCACATGGTCCACACCGGAAAAAAAGGATAGAGCGGACATTGCGTCACTGAGAGGCGACATTTCTTTTCCGGGACGGACAGTTATTTAAAATCGGAATTTCTCTGAAATAAAAAATCTTTGGAGACTTTTGAAATATTGTAAGTACACAACTGGAGGAAATATATCACACTGTGCAAGTTATTTTCAGAAATTTTATTACAAAATTCCAACATATTGGAGCTTTAAGACATAACCGACTATTTAGGACTATGTTTTTTTTTTTTGCATAATTTTGAGTGAATGTGTCCACTGAAGCACAGGTAGGCATGAAAGAGAGCTCAACTTCACACGCTGTCTGAGAGAAGTGTCTTTCAGGGCCGCGCTTCAGATGTTAAACACACACACAGCACACGAGTTACCAATTCCCTTTCGCGTGTTCCACTTCCTTTAAAATTTACATTGGAGAGGCTGAAACTTTCGTGATGAAGAAGCACTGACCCGTCAACTGTACAGAGCATCATTCACGTTTGTTCACATTCATGTTGTCTCAACACTGCATTTGTTAGAAATTGTTACTGGTCAAATAGCGACTGACAGCGTTTCATACACTCGCCGTTTTTTACTGGCATTCGGCTCATGGGGAGTGTTCATTATAGGCCCTGTTTCTCGATTATATATACTGTATCTTAGTAGAGAGAGTTTAAGGACAATGATGTTCAACTCACCCTTCACAGAGAGAGAAAGAGAGCTGAATGTTGATGAGTTTGGTCTTCCATCTCTCTGTCCTTTACACCTGTACCGACCCTGATCAGATGTTATTACTCCTGTGATAGTGACAGTGTCTGTGTTTACAGTGTAACGATAATCAGACGTTGGTAACTTTACACTGTCTTTATACCACTCATATCTCCAGTCACTGTAAGTCTCTATCTCACACTTCAGATTGACTGTTTCTCCAGTGAATACAGGACTGTCTGGTGTCACAGTCACTGTAGATGTGGGGAAATCTGAGAAGAAAGACAGAAACACAAAATGACTCAAACATCTCTTTCAGGGCAAAGTAAAATTTACATTTTGTAAATGTTTTGAGGATGTTGAAGATCTCAATGATGAAGTTTTATCGCAGCAACAGTGACAAAGTGCATTAAAGCCCCTGCGTTCATCAGAGTCAGAATAAACCCTGAATAATCTCTGCTCAAACATTATATACTGTATTACATTCTTCTTCCAGCTCGACATGTAAATGAAGTTCAGTCAAGGTCACTTTCGTCAAATGTATATTTATTATAATAATGCATAAAGTTAGTGTTGGCTGTATGATTCTCTTATGGACAAAATCCACTCGCCCGTCCATGCAGCCATGCCTGTACAGAGCGGGGAGAGCAGCAAGTAAAACCCCCTGGGGTAACATAACAGATCCAGTAATCATGCATACATAATTACAATCACAATTTACATGAGTGTTGTAAACAAGCCAAAATACATGAAAGATGATACAATGGAATAAACTATGACAGACATGAACAGAACTGATTAGATTACAGATGCAGCTGGGTGGAGTTGGGGATGGAGGCGGGAGATGTAGCAGATAACCAATAGAGAGATGCTGAATGAATAGGGGTTTTAAAGGTCCCGTATTATGCCCCTTTTCACAAGATGTAAAATAAGTCTCTGATGTCCCCAGAGTGTGTATGTGAAGTTTGAGCTCAAAATACCCAACAGATTATTTTTTACAGCATGTTTAAATTGACATTTTTTGGGGCTCAGAAAAACGAGCTGTTCCAGTGAGTGCCCTTTAAATGCAAATGAGGTGCTGCTGGACGACACAGGAGGCGGAGCTTCATGAGCTCGCGCTCAGTCTGTCAGGAAAAATTCATCTCACGGAATGATGATAATATCAGAAACTCTCAGTAACGGTGTTCATTTCGAGTCGGACAATAATGCCTACAGAGTCAGAGTGCTGTATAGAGATGAAACAGGTATGGTTTAGTAGTTTAATTACGGTTATTATAACGTATTTGTCATCTGCTTGTATGTATCCATTATTTATTAATAGCCTACAAGTCTGCTGTCTGAATGATGATCAAACATGTACTGATGAGTTTAATAAAGTTTATTGTACATCACACAAAAGATGAAGCGTCAGTTTTACTGTAGTAAAGTAGCCAGTAGAGTTGAGGGAGCATTCCTGTGGGCGGAGGTTAGTCAAGAAACGGTTCTAGTGACATCACTAAAGCAGGATGTAGAGGGGTGTAGTCCAATCGAGCCGTTTTTTGTAGTCAACTTCTGTTAAATAAAATATCTCGCTTGGCATTGAACTTTGAGCTTTATAATTTTACAGATATTATTTATACTCTAACAGCAACATTACACACTAACTAAAGTTTGAAACATGGGATCGCATGCAACGGGACCTTTAAAGGAACCGCTGTGATGAGTGTCACAACTGGATTGGTACATCTCAGAAACCGCTGATGCAAGCTTGACTGACGTATACCTGAACTAACGGAATGCTCAATTTTTGTCTTAAAAGTAAATTGAGGATAACACTGAAAGTGAAAGACTTCCGTTCCCACATCTTTGATATTGTTTGAGACGGGAACTCCCTGTATCCTTCATGTATCTTCTGAACTAGAAGTGATCGAGTTTCACTCCGGTGGTGTTTACATATTACTGAGATCAGGAGGAATCGTCTCTATGATAATTGAGCTCTTTTAGGGAAGAAACATATGCTAATACATATCTTGAAGTGGAAGCTGAGTCGGGGCAGACTAACATTTCTCACACTATATAGTTTATAGATGATTTTATCTCATATTTCCTAGTATTAGTTGTGTTTTGCTGTTGTACTGTCATTAGTTTTGTCATGTCAGTTGTTTTGAGGCTCCGTCTCGATCTCAGACAAACACCTCTGACTCGCCATAGAAAGCAGAATGAAGCTCCTGAAGGAGAGATGAAGATCTCCAACTACAAGCTCATATGAGGAGATACTGAGTCTGAATCAACTTCATCAGACTATCTGAAGACTTCATGAACTCATTTAACATCATTATCTGTGAGTCGCGTCATTCTCTCTGACTTCAGCACAAAACTCATCTTTTCTATTAGTAAATATCTCCTGTAACCATAGCGACAGTGACTAAAGTAAATCTCAAAGATGGAGACGCCAATAACACTGGAAAGTCACAATTTACATGATGTTTTAAAAAATATCCTGATAAAACTGTGCAACACACACAAGACATCTGAAGACAATCATGACTAAAAGTGAATTGCTTATAAGAACAGATGTGGCTGATACAGAAGATTATAAGTGTTGAAATATGGATTTTAAATGATCATTAAACAGATGTGAATATGAAGACTCACCTGATATAGTCAGTGTAACAGCATCACTGAAGTCTGTGTGTGAGTTTGATCTCTCTCCTCGACAACTGTATTCACCACTGAGAGACACATCAGCTGTGAAACTGTAATATGCTGTTGTTGTATATGGATAGACAGTTTCTCCATCTCTAAACCAGCTGTATCTCCACTGAATGTCTCCTCCTCCCTGTATGTCACATGTGAGAGTGACTGTCTCTCCTATGAACACAGGCTGATCTGGCTTCACCGTCACTACAGGTTTCACTGTATTAATACACATATGAGTAAATATTGATTAAAACGGCATCACAGTATCATGATCATTGTTAGTGTTTATGAACTCAAAACCTCCTTATGAGACAAACACTGTATTAAAAATGAAAGATCTAGTTTGATGGAAGTTTGTATTGATTACATCAAAATTGTTTGTAATTATTGATAGACTATATATACTGATAAACTTTGTATAAACTGAAAGACTGGGTAAAGTGTGTCATACATGTAAACTGAGTCTATAATACAGGGTGGGCCATTTATATGGATACACCGTAATAACATGGGAATGGTTGGTGATATTAAAGTCCTGTTTGTGGCACATTAGTATATGTGATGGTCACCACCCATCTTGAGCAGTTTGCCCCCTCACATATACTAATGTGCCACAAACAGGACTTTAATATCACCAACCATTCCCATGTTATTACGGTGTATCCATATAAATGGCCCACCCTGTACTTGTATGTTATTTTCTATTTGTGTGTCACAGAATTGCAGCTTGTACAACATTTACAAATCTTACATAATTTAAGAGTGTAAAAAAATTACAGACTTAAATATGCAAAGTGATGAGGTCATGTGACAATATAGCATACAGTTAAATAATATACTGTTGTACAGTAAAACATGCTGGGTTAAAAACAACCCAATTTGGCAGCAGATTGGGTTAAATGTTTTTTTAATCTAAATTTTGGAGTAAAATTACTACATTTCTGGATTAAGATTAACCCAAAATAGTTTGAAAATAAAACCAGGGCCCGTATTCTTAAAGCTTCTAATAGGGCTGCACGTTTTCAAGTTTTTCATTAACCGTTAACCGAGGCCCTTAGCGGTTAATACTCGGTTAACCATATAGTGTGCGCGCCGCAACCCCGAGGCGTAATTTGCGGGTGGGACATGTCCCCACCATATTTTCTAAGGTCGATATTGTCCCCACCACTTTGAAACATCTCGCGGCACGAATACCAATACAAATAAACAAAACATCTCCAGTTAACTAGCAGAGCATTCATTTCGTTCGTTTTTTTTTTTTTTTTTTTTTTTAGGCGATCTAGCGCTGAAATGTTTTGTTTTTTAAATCAAGTGATCAAAGTGCTCGTTGCCGCTGCGATCGAGAAGGGTCTTGTAAATCGTGCTGAGGTATTATTAATTCGTGGCCACGAAACAATTCACCTGAATATTCACCAATTCACAAAAAAAAAAAAGGAATAAAAAGCTGTACGAGATAGTCGGCCTTCACTGAAGAGCTATCTTCACAGGTAAGAAAAACAGTTTAATAATTATTATTAATTCGTGGCCACGAAATAATTCACCTGAATATTCACCAATTCACAAAAAATAGGTCTTTAGCATTCACTATAATTAATAGTATCAAACTGTTTTTGGCCACGTTGTAATTCGTTAAATCAAAATGAGGGAGGGAATTAGTTCAACGTGTCCACGATTTATTAAAACGAGGGAACAAATAAGTCGTCGTAACAACTAATTATAGATCAGTGGACAGGGCGCATAGAACAAACAGTGAGAGAGCCCCGGCCGCGCGCGCGCGCACTCTCACCGCCTTCAAACAACACGAGCGCTGCATTGCTCTCTCTCCCTCGCGCATATCAACACAATAGTAAAAGGTCTGAAGACCGATTGTGTTCTATAGATTAGTAGTTTGTTCATATAAAGTGTTTGATTAGCAAGTACATGTTTAGGAAATTCATAATACAAATTGTATGGGTTAATGCAGTGGTTCCCAAACTTTTAACAGGCATGTACCCCCTGAGACATTATAGATCTTCCGGAGTACCCCCAACCAATTGTTAACAACAAGTTTTTTTATTATTATTATTATTATATTTATTTTTATCAATTTTGTCGAGAACAGTGAATAGAATCATAAACATATGATAAATCTCATCAAAAGTCAACATATGATATAGGGCTGTGACGGTGGCAGTTTTTTACCACCGCGGTAGTAATGGACCCAAATACCGGCGGTGTTGCGGTGGTCGGGGGACGTTGTTTAAAAAAAAAAGAAAAGAAAAAGAAAAGAAAAGAAAAGAAACAACACACTAAAGCCTGCAAAGCATTGAAATAAATATCAGTAAATACTGGTAACTTACATAATATAATAAAGTTGAATCTATTTAAAAAAAATAATAAATAAATAAAAACTTTCGTTAAATTTTCCACACAAAGACGCGTTATACAACCTACCGCTCTGCTCTTTGAGAGGGATGTGGGACACGAGCAGGAAAGAGACCATCGATCTATTTTCTGATATCTTCAGTTTTCTACTTGTAAAAGGTATGAAGAGCGAATTCTATCTTCCACAGGGGCAAGGCATTTAGGCTATGTTTGCGCGCTGCCAGAGAAAGCCAAACTAAAATCACCCGCGCGTGTGAAACGCGCTTTACAAATGAACTTGACGCGCCTTACCAATTATCATATGTCTAATAACAAGAACAAACTGTGTTAAAAAGAATTTGACGTACAAGTAAAAATGTAGGCTATTTGTCCTACAGCGTTTTTCTAGGCTACTTTAACACAGTAAAGAATACGAAAATAATTGACCTAAAAGCGAACAAAGGAAGAAACTTTATGCCTAATCCCCTTTGGAAATGGGTGAGACGCGAGTGAAGATATGGGAAAAGAAACAAGAGATTCCATGCAGGGATGAGTCACGATTTTTGAATATTCGATTAGTTTATTTAATTATAGACTATCTAATGTTCTAATGTCTGTTGTGCGATCTTTCTCTAAAATTAAATCTCCATGTTCTGGTGCTGATGCGGTGGTGACGAGTTCATGTAACCAGAGGGTGACGCTGCCAATAACGCACATAACAGCTGTCACAAAGAGCCGGCAAAAGTAATGATTATGAATGTGTCAAATATAGGAATGAGACATTTGAATAGTTTATTAATAAAGTGTTTATTTTTTTGTGTCAGTGTCGGGCTGCAAAGATTAAGTTGCTGACTCGTTATCTTCGCAGTGAACGCGCCTATAGAGAGAAATGCACACTTCATACGGATATGCTAGTCGGTTTATTTTCGTTTTGAATTGTTTTGTTTAAAAGTAGACAATTCAAGCTTTCTATAAGGAATAACCATATATTTTTAAATTCACTAATAATCGGGTGACCAGATCGCAAACCAGAATTCAAAGCCGAAAAAGCTTAAGTTTATGGGCTCACGCACAACTCTCTCATTAGTCATGAATTCAAACTTTTCCATGGCTGCGATATAACATTTAATTGCTAACCTATTATTTCTTTTGTAAACAAAGCTTTGTGTGTCATAATATTAATGTAAAACAGCATTCATATATTTGGCAAACCATCGCCGGTAGTCTAATACTCAGCCACCGCGGTGGCGCTTTACAACCGCGGTGGTGCGTTTGTCAAGATTACCGGCACAGCCCTATTTCGCGTACCCCCTGAAATCAGTCCACGTACCCCTGGGGGTACGCGTACCCCAGTTTGACAACCGTGGGGTTAATGTAACGGTAAACGGACTCTGCGGGTAAAACTGTTGTGATGAAACTGCGCATGCGCGGGGTAAAACTGCTGGGGTAAAGCTGTGGCTCTGCAGACAGATATTATTGTGCTGCGATCAGTGGCGCGGATACTATGTTTGTTTCTGGCTCGCGCACAGCCTTCACTCTCGGACGCGCGCTTTCTTTGCCCGCTTCATATTAGAAAACTGGTCTAGCGGTCTCTGCTGGTGCAAAAATGTATTACAACTAAATTCAATGCACGCCATTGACGCCACTTAACCGAGCAAAATGTTTCACTCGGTTACGCAATTTTTAACGGTTAATCGGTTAATCGGTTAACCATGGACACCCCTAGCTTCTAAGAATCCTCTCAGAAAACTCCAAATTTAGCTTAAAAAATTCTACATAAGAGTCTTAGATTAAGAGGGATTCGGGACCGATCTGAGAGCAACTCTGAGCGAGGAAAAGACTGTGGATAAATGTGGATCCTATCTCTGTGTTCTTACCGACACACCATAGCGATGACCAAACCTAAAGAACCAGTCCACCTTCATTACAGTGATCATAGAGAGAGTTTAGGAGGACAATGATGTTGAACTCACCCTTCACAGAAAGAGAAACAGCAGAGCTTGATGTTGATGAGTTTGGTCTTCCATCTCTCTGTCCTTTACACCAGTACTGACCCTGATCAGATGTTATTACTCCTCTGATAGTGAGAGTGTCTGTGTTTACAGTGTAACGATCAGACGTCTGTAATATTACACTGTCTTTATACCACTCATATCTCCAGGGATCTGACCAGTAATATGTACTATATCTCTGGTAATTTCTCCTGATCCAGTCAGGGTAAGTCTCTATCTCACACTTCAGTTTGACTGTTTCTCCAGTGAATACACGACTGTCTGGTGTCACAGTCAATGTAGATATGGGTAAACCTGAGAAGAAAGACAGAAACACAAAATTACACTTTTTGTGATCTCTTTCAGTAAAAAAAGTAAAATAATTACATTTTGTAAATGTTTTGAGGATGTTGAAGATCTCAATGATGAAGTTTTATTGCAGCAACAGTGACAAAGTGCATTAAAGCCCCTGCGTTCATCAGTCAGAATAAACCCTGAATAATCTCTGCTCAAACATTATATACTGTATTACATTCTTCTTCCAGCTCGACATGTAAATGAAGTTTTGTCTTAAATGTAAATTTAAATATCTCCTGTAACCATAGCGACAGTGACTAAAGTAAATCTCAAAGATGGAGACGCCAATAACACTGGAAAGTCACAATTTACATGATGTTTTAAAAAATATCCTGATAAAACTGTGCAACACACACAAGACATCTGAAGACAATCATGACTAAAAGTGAATTGCTTATAAGATCAGATGTGGCTGATACAGAAGATCATAAGTGTTGAAATATGGATTTTAAATGATCATTAAACAGATGTGAATATGAAGACTCACCTGATATAGTCAGTGTAACAGCATCACTGAAGTCTGTGTGTGAGTTTGATCTCTCTCCTCGACAACTGTATTCACCACTGAGAGACACATCAGCTGTGAAACTGTAATATGCTGTTGTTCTTGTATATGAATAGACAGTGTCTCCATCTCTAAACCAGCTGTATCTCCACTGAATGTTTCCTCCTCCCTGTATGTCACATGTGAGAGTGACTGTCTCTCCTATGAACACAGGCTGATCTGGCTTCACCGTCACTACAGGTTTTCCTGTATTAATACACATATGAGTAAATATTGATTAAAACAGCATCACAGTCTCATGATCACTCTTTTAATAATAATAAACTTTATTTTTATAGTGCCTTTAAAAGCTACATTTTTACACATTTACAATAATATTACATTTACAGAAAAATAAGAAAAGATAAAAGAGAAATACAACAATATAAAAGAAAAGCAAAAGAGAAGTGCATTCAAATATACAATACAAATATAAAATGTTATCAAAAGAGTTCCACTAGAAAATGGTATGAAAAAAAAAAGCTAAAGTAATCAAATAAATCAAACAAAAGCTAGGCTAAAAAAGTATGTTTTGAGGAAAGCTTTAAAAACACTTATTCCGCTTGCCTAATCTCAGAGTACATTTTTTTTCCTACTATGGAAGTCAATGGTTCCAGTTAACTGTCTGGTTACTGACATTCTTCAAAATATCTCCCTTTGTGTTCAGCAGAAGAAAGAAATTCATACAGGTTTGAAACAACTTGAGGGTGAGTAAATGATGACAGAATTTTCATTTTAAAGTGAAGTATCCCTTTAAGTAAGCATGGCAATTTTAGAATCAATATGAAACCTGACAGTGTAAGGATTACAAAATAGGAGCGATGTGATCCCTAGTCCTGGTCCTAGTCTGGATTTTGGCGGCAGAATTTTGAACAAACTAAATCAGAGCCATCCACATTTAAAGTTAAAGACCCAGCTTTACGCAGCTGGTGGGATGAACCAATAAGTATAACCTCAGTCTTGTCACTGTTTAGATTTATTTTTTATCTCAGAAATACACTGAGACAGAAAGGCAACAGCCACATTATCATAAGGTTTTGAATGTATGTAAATCATCTGCGTGAAACTGAAAGTTAAGACCAAGTGATCTTAAAAGGTGACCGAGTGGAAAAATGTAGATGCAAAAGAGTAAAGGACCCAAAATTGATCCTTGAGAAACACAAGATTTCAGCACACCAACCTCAGACCTGCGTTCATTCATAGCAACAAACTGCTTTCGATCTGAAAGGTATGCCTTACACCAGTTTAGTGCAGTATCAGAAACACCAAAGACAGTTTGCAAGCGGCTGATTAAAAGAGTGATCTACTGTGTAAAAAGCGGCACTGAGATCAAGAAGGATCAAAATCCAGACAGACAGAATCCAATCCAATTAACAAATCATTCAGTGTTGTGGAATTCATGGAAATCAGATTGAAAGGGCTCAAAAAGATTGTTTTAGATGAGAGTGCAATTGAGAAGCAACAATTCACTCTAAAAGTTTAGCAAGGGAAGGAGTTGGAAATGGGAATGAAGTTATTAAGATTAAAGTCTGTGTTAGCTCTTTTAGGTGTTACAGAAGCTAGTTAAATGCAGAGCACAGAGTCATTTATAATCCTCAAAACAACAGGACATAAAGAGGCAAACATGACTGAAACAGACAAGTCGGTAAAGGGTCAGCAATGGAAGTGGCGACTTTCATTTGTGAAACCTCATTGCTAAGAGAATGAACATATAGAGAAATGTGAGAGAGAGACACCAAGTTTTGGGCTTTGAGCTAATCATGATGTGAAACACCTGCAGAGAATGGTAAAAGGCGATGGATCTCTGACTTCAGCCTTTTTGCTGTTATTTTGGGTTTCTGCTTTATTTATTTATCATGTGTTTGCTCCATGTGTTAGTTTAAGTTTGGGTAGTTTGCAGGCCTGTATTTTGGAGCGTATATCTTGTGTTAATTATGTAGCTTATTCTTTATTTATGTTGATTTTCTGAACGGAATGTTTTCCGTAGTGGTGCTTATTTTGTTATGTTTGATCAAATAAATATTTTTAATTCGCTTTTGTTCTCGCTGCCTCCCTCAATTGTCGCGGCCGTGACAACTGTAACATTGCAGAATGAGTAAGAGGACAATGATGTTGAACTCACCCTTCACAGAGAGAGAAAGAGAGCTTGATGTTGATGAGTTTGGTCTTCCATCTCTCTGTCCTTTACACCAGTACTGACCCTGATCAGACTCAGTAGCTCCTGTGATAGTGAGAGTGTCTCTGTTTACAGTGTAACGATAATCAGACGTCTGTAATATTACACTGCCTTTATACCACTCATATCTCCAGTCTTGTGGCCAGTAATATGTACTACGTGTCTGGTAATTTCTCCAGAACCAGTCACTGTGAGTCTCTATCACACACTTCAGATTGACTGTTTCTCCAGTGAATACACGACTGTCTGGTGTCACAGTCACTGTAGATGTGGGTAAATCTGAGAAGAAAGAGAGAAACATACAAACTGACTCAAACAGTTCTTTCAGGGGAATGTAAAATAATTACATTTTGTAAATGTTTTACAAAACTGTTGTAAGAAAAAAATTATGAGGACGTTGAAGATCTGAATGATCTGAATGAAGTTTTATTGCAGCAACAGTGAAAAAGTGCATGACAGCCCCTGCGTTCATCAGAGTCAGAATAAACCCTGAATAATCCAGTGTTTCCCACACATAGACTAATTTGAGGCGATGCGCCACAGAATCAACACCAGCCGCCACATATTGCGTTTCTTTAAATCACGCTATTTAAAATACACAGTGTATTCATTCAGCTGCATTTCCTTTCCCTGCTCTCCCTCCGTCTCTCTGTCACTCACACACACACACACACACACACAGCCCCCAGCCCACCGTGTCTGTCTCCATGAAAACAAGATCATCCGAGATCAAAAAATATTTTATATTCTGAATACAGTGTTGTCAGTGAGTTAATGTTGGAGTCCCGACCCGACCGCGCCTTCTTTAGCAAGTTAACTAACGTTAGTCGCAAGTTTGTACTAAAATGCAGTTGGGTTGTCGAGGTCAAAACACTATATAAGCTGTGAATCAAATAAACTTATTATAAATAAGGTTATGTCATTTTTAGGGTGTTAAATATGTGGATTTTGTGAAGGTGTGAATAATTTTTTATGCTTTTTTGCTTTTTGAAGTTTTATATTAATGTTAGCTATGCTTAAAGCTACAATCTGTATTTTTTCGCCACTAGGGGTCGCTAACCTCTTCAAAACTTTACAAAGGCGTAGATTGATGACGCAGTAAATGAGAGTGGAAATCATGGCATAGAAACACAAGCATAGAAACAAGGCCCTGCCATAAAGTTATTTCACTACTTCTGTTTCATTGTGACTTTAAAATATTGATGTGAGTCCTGAGAGTTATAAACTCTATAAAGTCACTTCAGTTATGAACTTCAGTTTTCACTCTCAAAATCACTGATAACACATTATCTGTCTTATAAAGACACACTTTATGTTGCTGTGCATCTGACAGAATAATGACTAAAGGTGGATTACTTCAGTCCTCTTGGCTGATTCAGAAGAATATAAGAAAAGTGTTGAACCACAAATACTGATTTTAAATGATCATTAAACAGATGTGAATATGAACACTCACCTGATACAGTCAGTGTAACACCAGCACTGATGTCTGATCTCGTTGCTTCACATCTGTATTTATCACCATCAGACACAGATATGATTTTGGTGTCTCCCTCAGTGCTGTCTGGATTGTATAAACCATCTCTAAACCATCTGTATCTCCACTGAATGTCTCCTCCTCTCTGTATGTCACATGTGAGAGTGACTGTCTCTCCTCTGAACACAGGCTGATCTGGCTTCACCGTCACTACAGGTTTCACTGAGAAACAGAAGTAAACATTGAAAATATCAGTGTGTTATGATGTGTGTTATGAGCTCAAAATGTCCTTATGTGAAAAACATCATGATATTAAAGACCTAGTTTGTGTTTTTGACAAAAAACAAACAAACAAAACAAAACAAAAATATTGGTAAAACCTGTAGTCTACTGTACTAACATCTGTACATGAAAAACATGAAGGAAAACCTTTGAATCATTGCATGTGTCCTGTTTCACACTAAAATACCCCATTATGCTATTTTTAAGGTTCCTAATTTTGTTTTGGAGTCTCCTACAACAGGTTTACATGCATGTAAAGTCACAAATTATTTAAACCTTTATCGCCAAAATGAACTAGCTTCCGGCAGGCGGCCGTACGCATCGCTTTACGCCAAAAGAGTAACAATTGAACTTGAACTCAAAGCTTACGCTACTCCTACATCTACGTCATACACCGTCAAGTGTTACTCTTCTGGCGCAAGTCGACTTGCGTACGGCCGGCTGACGGAAACTAGTTATTTTAGTCGACAAAGTATTAAATATGGACATTTTTCTAACAAGAACACATCGCTTCACTTCAGAAGGCCTTAATTAAGAGTCTGTGGAGCACTTTAATGATGGATATGATGCACTTGTATGGACTTCAAAAAATAGACTTGTGTGCCCATTCACTGCCATTGTAAAGCTTGGAATAGCCAGGACATTTTTTAATATAACTCTGACTGTATTCGTCTGAAGGAAGAATGTCACACACCTAGGATGGCTTAAGTAAATAGAAGAGTAAGATGGAGTAAATCATGGGGTTAATTTACATTTTTGGGTGACCTATCCCTTTAACACTCCAGTTACTCTGCATGAACCAAGCAGTGGACTTGAATGAGGGGCAAATTGTACGTTTCTTAATGTTTTCTCGTGAATCTGAAAGAACTATTTTGTGGAAAAAAAATAGAAAAGAATCAAAAGTTCTGCTTGTCGAAGCAGTTCTGCTGCGTTCGATGTTTAGTAATGAATGTATTCTCCTAATATTGTATCATAAAATCATATAATCATACATTCTTTGTTGAAATATGCAGAAATTTAAATGACAAATATGAATATTGTAAATATTCGAAGTGAAGGAATTCCCACCCAGGTCTCTTCTAGCGCACAGAGCCGCCGCTGCATGAAGTGTTGCCAAATCCACGTTTTCTTCATTGGAATTGAGTTACTTTTACACTTTAGCTGCGGGTTGCATATTTTCAAAACTTGTCTTTATTATATGTGGTTTCTAGCATTTGTAACTTTTACAACAATTGTAACTTTTAGTCTCTGCCGAGGGAGGCGCTAAACACCGCGGCCTCGACTGTCAGTCGCTAGCGCACCTCTTCAGATCAGGAGAGTGAGGTTTACACACACCGCTCTTACTTGAGCCCATTATACCATTAATGACAAATTACATTCATTCTCATTTTTTATATAGAAAAATTACTGTATTATTTATACAGTATTCTTCTGTTGTCTTACATAACATAGAAATGTATGTAAAATTACAAAAACAATGGTGATAATAATTTGTAAAATCACCACCAGATGGTGCAAAGGGTCAGCTGACACTAGAGGTGCAGGTGTGACATCACTTATAGGCCAAAACACTGAAGCGAGTTTTAGCACAACTTTCATCATCCCGAAGTCAATGGTTTTTTTTTTTTTTGTTAAATGGCTGAAACGAGGTCCAGACATTTTCACATTTTATTCTACGACATAAAATACATCAATATTAACTGGTGATGATGATGTAAAACTGGCGGTTCGGTACTTACCTCGGTTTTTACATCACGGTTCGGTTAAGGGGGGAGAAAACCTAACATTAATTTTTTAATATTTTTTTTGTTATTAAACAGTGGTTTACTAAACAAATTGTGTCTCTGTCTTTAAATGAATTCAGTTATAAGTAAAAGTATCTTATGGATAAAAATATATATATCTCTGCTAATGCTGTAAACAATCGGGATCCCTTACTTGCACATTACTATAATATTAAAGGGTAACAGCAGAGCCTAAATTCAGTTGCTTTATATATATATATATATATATATATATATATATATATATATATATATATATATATATATATATAAACTGCACATGAGGCATTTTTTTTTTTTTGCATTAACTTTTACATTTATAGTGGCTGTGATTTTCATGACAGATATTTTAAGCATAGCTTACATTAAATAATGAAGACATCACTAACAGGTTAAGTAAAATAAAATGAATGTATGATATAGTGCATATATTTAGTGAAAGAAATCATTTATCTGCTGACTAACTGGAACACACCAAGCCGACGCCGACGAACTAGCGCTGATGAAAGCCTCGCGTCGGGGTTAAAAGCGGCACCTGAACACACCGAGAGAACTACAGCCGACTGTCAGCTTGAATGCGGGTTCTGCGCCTGCGTGTAAATGAGACAACTGTCTATTTCTGCAGATATATTCGTCTATATTCGTCATTCAAAAAGGGAAACCGACGCTGCCGGCTGCAGATACACAAACCGTAAACAAAGCAGTGCGTGCTTACCGTTTTGAATATCAATCCTGCTAAACACTTTCTTTATTCCACTCCTCTCGTGTTAATATTGAAATATTCGCCAAGGAACACTCAGGTAGGCTAAGATGACGTAACATTAGAACAGCTTCTATCTGGACCGTTTTGACTTCTTTGCTCGCTGTTTTGCTATTATTATCGTGCACTGACTCGTTCACTAAAGCCTGGAACACACCAAGCCGACGCCGACAAACTAGCGCTGATGAAAGCCGACTGTGTTGTCGCCTCGCGTCGGGGTAAAAAGCTGCACTTGAACACACCGAGAGAACTACTGCCGACTGTCAGCTAGAAAGGGCGTTCTGCGCCTGCGTGTAAATGAGACAACTGTCTATTTTTGCAGATATATTCATCTATATTCATCATTCAAAAAGGGAAACGGACGCTGCCGGCTGCAGATACACAAACGTAAACAAAGCAGTGCACGCTTACCGTTTTGAATATCAAACCTTCTAAACACTTTCTTTATTCCACTCCTCTCGTGTTAATATTTAAATATTAGCCAAGGAACACCCAGGTAAGATGACGTAACATTAGAACAGCCGAACTATCTGTACCGTTTTGACTTTGCTCGCTGTTTTGCTATTATTCTCGTGCACTGACTTGTTACAGCCAATCAGAGTTCCCTCTTTCACCGACGGCCCGACGCCGATTCAACATGTCGAATCGGCCGTTACAAAGCCGACGAGGACCAATTTCAGCCCACGGTGCGGAACACACCGAGAAGATTTAGTCGGCCGACGCACGGAAACTGCCCGGCGGCCGACCGTCGGCTTGGTGTGTTTTAAATTAAAAAAGTAAATAAAAACATGTTTTATGCATGTTTGGCCTGGGGTTTTTGTTGCATTTACACTGTTCTGACCACTAGGAGTCACTGTGGAGACAGGATCTGGATTTGCTTCAACTGTTTCAGTGTAATAAAATATTTCCAAATATCAAAGCACAGCAGGAAATTAAGCAGTTATATTCTAGAGCTATATAAGCAATGTGAAATTAATAACTTTCATAATAAAACAATATAATAGGACAAGATCAGTGAATCAGACCACTGCATGTCTACATGATCATCTGTTCAGATTTTCTCTTACAATTTTTGCCATAACAAATGTGCTTTAGAAACTCAAAGTTAAAGCAGCCAGAGAAAAATTAATGTTGAAAAAGTCAAGAGCCCAACTAAAGCAAACACTGATAACCATAGTGGTAACATATTTATTATTTTCAATAAAACATCAACAACTAAACTTGTGTAAATTAACTTTTGTTTGAAAGAAATAAGTCAAACTGGATAGTAATAAGTGAAGACGCTGAGATCTTGAGAGATCTGTTAGTGTTTATAAAGTTCTGTTGGGATTTAAAGTGTTTCTGTGTGTGTGTTTTGTGGGTCACCGTTGAGCTGAAGAGTCTGCGCTTCAGTCAGGAGAAGACCAACACACACTGATGATATGTGGCATTGCTTTAAAGGCAGTAACTGTGTTGTTGCAGTGATAAATACATTAGCTCATGTGCTATGCTATTGCTAGCTAACGGTTAACTGTATAAGAGCATTTCATATTACAGAGAATGTTTGATCACAATAATCCAGGATATATCTGTAAAACAATAGTGTTTTTCTATAAAATGTTTATTGAAATTGTCTTTAAAAGTTTTTGTATTTTATTCACATTAGGGTCTTTTAGAGTCTTGGCCGGTGAGGGCGTCGAGGAGAGTTGACGTCAGGTCATCTTTATGGTAATGAGCTATGATGCGGTTCTAGCAAAGTAGAATAAAAATGTCTCTTTAGTCAAAAAGGTTCCTGACCCCTGGGCCCTGACCTAAAGTGTTTGAGTGTCAAATCAGACTTTGTTCACGGGCAGATAATGAAGATCATAGTCTGGTATTATGCAAATTAGATACTTTATTGCGTAGATAAGTTACAGAAGTGAGACTGGAAACACTGACGACTCGTTTCTGCAATTCAGAATCTATTCCTTTAGGAGACAATAACTTTATTTATCTGCACTTTGATCTTTAAACTATTGCAGACCTTTTACATTCAAAAACCGCTTCATCACGTATGACAGGTAATATTGAAAAAGCATAATGGGGCTTTAAAGAAATAAGCAGAAAACAGACACTGAGCTTTATTCAGTGAGCAGTTCTGCATCTGAGAGAAGAATGACTAAAGTGAACCGCTTCAGTTGTCTTAAGAACAGATGTGGCTGATACAGAAGAATATGAGAAAAGTGCTGAACCACAAATATAGATTTTAAATGAGCAACAGTTGAATATGAACACTCACCTGATACAGTCACTGTAACACCAGCACTGATGTATGATCTCGTTGCTTCACAGCTGTATTCACCACCATCAGACACAGATGTGATGTCGATGACTCTCTCAGTGCTGTCTTTGATGTCTGAACCATCTTTAATCATCCATCTGTATTTCCACTGAATGTCTTCTCCCTGTATCTCACATGTGAGAGTGACTGTCTGAGGCTGATCTTGATTCTCCGTCCCTGCAGGTGATAAAATTATAAAAAGTATTGCAGTATCAAGATCATGAACTCAAAACTTTGAGAAAAAGACAGCATTAAATAAAATATTTAGTTTGCTTGTGTTGATGATTACATTATAAATAAATAAATGTATTGTTAAAACTAAATAAAATATGTATATTTATATTTAGTTCACATGTATGTTCCTTGAATTAATCAAGCATGTTCAAATTGCAGCTTGTGCAATATTTACAATATTTACTCTACATACGTTAAATACATTTTCAATAAGACTAGTCAAGCTGTCTTATGATACCATGAAATTAATATTCATATTAATGTTATTTACACACTCTTAGAAAGGATGTTAAAAAGGACTCAACCTGTGTTAAATTCTTACACTTTAATGCGTGAGCTTTGTTCATTTTAACTCCTTTATAAATTTAAACACAGTAAATGTGTCAGAAAGGTTAAAATTAACATATGTGCTGTCCTTGGCCACAAACATTGTGTTAAAAACATACCAAAAGCCCTAAACAAAATGTTAACATTTGATAAAATTAATGTAAAGTCATTGATTTTTATTTTATTGTCAAAAAAATATATAAAAAAAATCAAATTCATAAACCGTCAGCATATAACAATAAAATAATTGAATTTTAAGCATAAAAAAAAAATCCAACATAAGGCAAAATAATAAAAAATATTTTTTTCAATATTTAAATGATTTAAACTTGAGTTTCTCAGGGGCAGGAGCTCAGCCTCAGATGTAAAAAAAGGGGCACACAATAGTCTAGAACTATTTTAAATGTATAATAATCAGATTGATTGCAACAAAAAGATAGACGTCAGATAAAAATAAACAGTAAATAAACCTTTAATCACAGCAGCATATTTGATTTTTAACGGGAATGAAAGTGAGGCTGTGGATAGACATCTTCAGTGGGTTTTACTGTTATTTAATGTGTTTTTGGATTGTTGCTCATGAAACACTGAAAACATATCTTTCCAAGAAATTTCAGTAGACAAAAAACCCTAGACAATATGAGCTGTGGAAAATTATAAGTGATCTATGAGCTTTAATAACAGCTTTTAACAGCGGATGTCATTGAAAACGGTAAATGTCCCTCACAGCCTCGCTTTCATTCCTGTCTTGGCACAGCTCTGCATAAGGTCTATAAATTACTTTTGAGTGATTTGTTACAAAAGTGCATAAAATATGCTAAACACGAACTTTGAACGTGTGTGTGTGTGTGTGTGTGTGTGTGTGTGTGTGTGTGTGTGTGTGTGTGTGTGTGTGTGTGTGTGTGTGTGTGTGTGTGTGTGTGTGTGTGTGTGTGTCTGATGCACTTGAACAGTGGTTCTCAAAATCTTTACACCAAGTACCACCATTAATGACCAATATGAAAATACAGTAGAGTAGTAGGCCTAACTATTACAGCTCAAAAATGAGGCAGTTTTATTTCTAATAAAAATATTTATCATTGCCAGACACTTTAAACATTGTAAAAGCACAGATTGAATATTAACACTGCACTGTGCTGCTTACATACAGGCAGGGGCGCCGCTAAGGGGGCGACTCTACTTTTGGGGCCCAACCTCATATTCTTTCATAGAGCCCAAAGTTTATAGCGGCTCCCCTTACTCTATACAGGTAAATAAAAAACGTAAATAATGATTAAATTAAAATGTATTGCATATTATGATAATGATAAAGATTATGTTATGAAAATGTATTGTACTTAAAAGTTTAATAAAAAATTGTACTGTACTTAAAATATTAAGTTTAAAAGGTAGGCTACTGTAATTAATAATAATAATTAAAAAAAATTTAACACAGACTCTGTATTCATATTTAACCTTTTTACACGTACATTTCAAATATTCTGGCTGACCCCTGGGAGGTTGTCAAGGCGACCGTTATTTAGAACTTTATTGTTTCCATGGTGACATTGCTTTTCACGTGACAAACCGCAGCCACCATAGACATCATCTATGGCAGCCACAATAGCGCTGAATGACTGATGGTCTGCTTTTATTTATTTATTTTTATTCAAAATATTCACGTGTTTTGTTGTTTAAACACCTTTATAAAGATCGCATTAGTTGAGCTAGCCTATATGCGCAATGGGCATCGCCATGTTAGTTTGTGCCTCATGGATAACACAGTCTCACCCCCAAACGTCACATACTGACGCGTCTTGACCATACGGCAACATACGACGAAAAGGGTACCCCTAAAACGTCCATATGTGACGATTCGGGTTATGGGTAGTTTAGGTATGCGTTAGGGCAGCCTTTCTCAAAGTGGGTGCCGCGGCACACTGGGGTGCCTCCTGACTGTGTCAGGGGTGCCGCCAAAAAATTACGTAGGCTAAAAAAAAAAAAATCTGACATTTCATATAAATATATTTGAATTTACATACATTCTTCTTCTTTTAACCCTTTCGCACGTACGATCAGTCTAGGCCTGGAGCACCGGTGTGATTAGAACGGTCAGTGCATGACGTGATCAACTGCTAAATTCAAATGTGCTTTCGCGCGTTGGCTGGCGCTGAGCCAGAGACAGGCGCGCTCAGCTGTCATATATCACAACTTTTCAGTGTTTTCATCCACATAATGTTTGTTTTAGGTTTCAGACATAATTACTAAAAAAACAATACATTTAGAGTTTGTAAAATACACACTGATGTCAAAGGAAGAGGCAATAATAATAATTTATATTATAATTAGTTTTATTCATATCAGATACACATTGTGTAAGTAACTTTAAAATTTACTCTATTCTTCTCCCAGTTCACCTGCCACTTACTTTTATGTATTTCGGGAGAAGTGGATGAATTCACTTGTTGTAAATCCAACAGATCCGATTCTCTGAACTGCGTCTGCGGCACAAACTAACATGGCGGCGCCCATCGCGCATACAGCTCAACCAGACGGGCTCTGGCTCAACTAACGCGATCGTTATAATGGTGTTCAAAAAACAAAACACTTCCACTTGCATATAATCGGAATATCAGATATTTCATGCCATATCTAACAAATTTGTGAATATTTTGAATAAAAAAGTAAAAATGACATAAAAGCAGATCATAATTCATTCATCTCTGTTGTTGCTGCGGTGTGTCACGTGACAAGCAATGACGCGTCACCATGGAAACCATAAAATGACACATTCTAAATAAGGCCGTGTGTCCACCAAAGCGTTATTAGCAACCTGAAAACGCTAGGCGCTCTGCTAAAAACGCTCAGCTGTGGGCGCTTGAGAGCGTTTTGGCAGCGCAGCGCAGCGTTTTTTCAGTTGAAACGGTTGAGACCGAGACACTTTGCTTGTTATGATACGGAATATCCGCGAAAGTCTTACTAGTATCTCATTTCACATATATTTTGTTTCTGTGTTGATTCTATATTAAAATGTCAATACAATGTAATGTATTTTATCTGGCTCTTGATTTTGTTCCGTTATTATGCTTGTTGTTGTCATCTGTTGACGTTGTACAAGCAGAATCATGTGGCGGACGCGGTTGGTCGGTGTGGTATTAGTCCCGCCCCTCCTCCACTGTGATTGGACGGTTGGGTAAAAAGTGACAGTGATGAGCGCTGCGTTTTACCAAAAGTTGAACATTCTTCAACTCTCGGCGACCGGTAAAAAACGCCGAACGCTCGGCGCTTCAGCGTGAAAAAGACGCTCAGCGCCTCGTTACGCTCATGGCGTTTTAAAAACGCGGCGCTCCCATTGAAAACAATTGAAAAAACACGCCAGCCGCGAGTAAAAACGCTTTGGTGGACACACGGCCTAACGGTCCCCTTGAAAAACTCACGCTGGGTGGGTCAGCCAGAATATATTGAATTTACGTGTGAAAGGGTTAAACATATTATGAACGGATTAATAAAATTGTCAATTCATTTTATATATATATATATATATATATATATATATATATATATATATATATATATATATATATATATATATATATATATAAAATTTGCATTTGGTTTTGGGTTATGCAGTGTTTTTAAATTATATATATATATATAAATTGCATTTGCATTTGGGTTATGCAGTGTTTTTAAATTATATTTATATATATATATATATATATATATATATATATATATATATATATATATATATATATATATATATAATTTGCATTTGCATTTGGGTTATGCAGTGTTTTTAAATTATATTTTACACTAGGGTGCCTTGAGATTTTATGCACTTTTGAAAGGTGCCCTGACTGAAAAAAGTTTGAGAAAGGCTGCGTTAGGGTACCGCTAAGAGGCGCTGCTGGTGCGCTTATGTCTTCGTCTCATATGGACGTTTTAGGGGTACCCTTTTCGTCGTATATTGCCGTATGGTCAAGACGCGTCAGTATGTGACGTTTTGGGGTGAGACCGGGCTGTCATGGAAAGCATTATTGTAGTGTATTTTATAAACTCTACATCAGTGGACACAAACTTTTCTATCATCTGAAACTGCGATTTATAATCCAAAGTGACTTAAATGTTCAAATCTACTTTAACAACAAGACAAGGCGATAGCTGTTGTTGTTTAAAAAAACTAATAAAGAATACCTTTTAACAGCAGCAATCGTTCTCTCCACCATGTTTAAGTGGCCGCCAGACTCGGAAATAGCAGGCAAAACTATTGTTTTCGTAAATAAATATAAGTAAACAGATGAAGATGGATTCAAAATCTTACTAGCAGTCAGCAAGGGTATTGATTAACATGATGAAGTATGATTATTGTATGTTTTATTCACAATATACAAGTAAAAATTAAATGGCAAGTCACTATCATTAACAGACTATATGGATTCACTGGATTCTGTTCAGTTCAACTATCATTTACTTATACTACAGGGCCGTTGAATGCTTGAATCTGATTGGTTGACGAACGTTCTAAGGTGTGCATTATTTTCAGGGAAACGCACGGCTAAAGTAGTTCCAGGCAGGTCTTGACCGCATTACAGTTCCATATCACTTCGCGTATTCAACTGTAATAGGGTCAATATCACTATAAAGTGCCTTTGGTGTCCTCATCAGAATCGCTCAGTCATCATGAACATAATGCAAAATAATGAAATTCTGAGGTTGTATTATAAATGGCCAAACACTTACACACATAAAAGAACAATGATACGTCTCTTGAAATGTGTTTTTCTGATTTTATACCATTTTCTTTGATTGGATGTATGTGATTTTGGCATGTCCCACACGCTGCTCAGCTAACTTCAGTGAGTGTAAAAAGTGGTTAAATGACATCAAATTAAAATACTTTTTTAATGTACTTATTGTCCTCAGCAAGTTATTTAATAAAACAAGTCATTTTGATTATTTATATTTTATTTTCATAATAATATTAAGCAGTTTGCATGTGTCCCTGAAATTGCTGTCCACCCTGTCATTATGGGGTAAACGCCCATTTAAGAAACCAACTGATGTACTCAGTGACATCCCCTCCCCCATTTGGTCTTTCTTCAGTGGAGGTTAAAACATCTGCAACACACACAATAAGTATCTACACTTATATTTCCTAATTTTCATCATATTGTGTTTGTAGTTGCCTGTTGTCAAGCTTAACATGTCCACCCTGTCATTGTTAAATATTAATTAATATAATAACTTTTCAGAGATTCTAAATATATATTTTAAACAGTGCACAGTCAGCTTCAACAGGGAATCACTTTGCTAACTGTACACCATGTGCTCATTAAATACTAACTTTAGCCAAAAAATGGTCACCCTAACCCACAAATGTGTATTTTTTTTCAACACATTTTTAGCACCAGCAAAATATGTTTAAATTAGAGTGTTACACATAATTTGCAGAATTTTCATCCTTCTAATAATGCATGTTTCTTTAATTCCCTTGCTGTTAGGCTACTTGCCCTTCTTTACAAATGAAACCATTTGCCATCCTTTTTTTTGAATCATGATCATATGATCACTCTGTGTTTCTGAAGCTCGACTGTCATAACGCATCACAAACAATAGCTATTTTAAAGGAGATATTATATCACTCAAACGGACCTATTTTTTTTTTAACTGATGATAAACGTTTGTCTGGCGGTTGTTGAACAGAACCTGTTCTGGCCGGTAGATGGCGCTGTTTACAGTCAACAGGATTCAACAGAAAGACTGACTGATCTACAACTGCAAGACTGTGTTTGATTGACTGAAGAAACAGCCAGAAACAGTGTTTCAGCAGCATGAGGAACAGACAGATGATGCTGTGTGAAAATGTGTGACATTCTTTTTTTTTTAAACTACAACACAACCCACATTTGTTAAATAGATACAATTTACTGTAATAATGCATATATAGTACCTTCATAATCCGTCCCGTATTGACTGAGTCCAGAGTGAACGAGGGACATCAGCACTAAAAGCAGAAGAAACACAGATATGAAGCTTTTCCATTCATTCAACACAACGGAAATCACACACTGAAACATAGAGTTTATTCTACATGAAATGAAAGTGATTTTCTGTTGTGATGCTCATTCAGGGGAGAACTGATGGATTATTCTCCAGATTTAACCCTCAGGTGCTCTTCGATCATTTTTTTTTTTCGATCGTTTTGAATATCTAAAAATCACAGCTTCGTCAGAATGGTACGAAACTTGGACCTTTCTGGGCCTTGAAAGTTACAATGACATTGCTGGCTATGAGGGGTCAGAAGCTCTCGGATTTCATCAGAAACATCTTAATTTGTGTCCTGAAGATGAACGAAGATCTTACAGGTTTGGAACGGCATGAGAGTGAGTAATTACTGACAGAAACTTAATCTTTGGGTGAACTATCCCTTTAACATCATCACACTCAATGACGTCACATGACTCGTGAACTGATATGAGAGTCGATTCACTGAAGGATTCACTGATGCTCAACAATAAAGCAGCAGTTTCAACCACTGAGCTTCACAACAAACAATGAAATGAGAAAACTGTTGACAAGCAAACCACAAAATATCAGGCCACTATTCATTACAAATCTCAACGAATATTAAAAAGCATTTCTCAAACAGCATTAAAAGGGTTAGTTCACCCAAAAATGAAAATTGTCATTACTCACCCTCATGTCGTTCCAAACCTGTAAGACATTCATTCATCTTTGGAACACAAATTAAGATATTTTTAATGAAATCTGAGAGCTTTTTGTCCATCCATTGACAGCCTATGCAACTACCACTTTCAAGCCCCAGAAAGGTAATAAAGACATCATTGAAGTAATCCATGTGACTGCAGTGGATTAACCTCAAGTTTATGAAGCGATGTGAGTGCTTTGTTGGCGCAAAAATACAAATATTTACAAAATATGAATCTATCAATCTCCAATGCACGTTCACGTTTTTTTTTTGTGCATACAAAGCACTCTCGGGTGTGTGCATTATGATGCGCCGGTGTGGTGAACAAATGAGTCTGATTGAAGAGATTAGTCCGAGCTTAGGACCCCATTAGTATTCCAGTAGTATGCCTGATCTAAATCTGTTCTCGTAATACAGATCTGTTCACTGGCACTCAATGTGAGATCCACCAATCAGAGAGGTTCCCAAATCTGTTGATTTTTTGATTGGATGAATGAATGAAGACTATCTTTTTATCATCTACTGTGTTTTTGCCGGGGGCTCGAGTACACACGGAATCGGCCACTATGATCTGAGATCTATGATTGTTGATAAACATGCAATATATCAAAATAAGTGATATTTAAAGGAATATACCACAAGCAGTTTTCACTCCAAACATTTCACAAAATAAATTATTCACAATATTAAACAAAATGCTGTTCAAATGTTCACATAGACTACATCTGTGTTTATTCTGCCAGTTTGAACTGACTTTAAACATCCAATAAATAATGACGCTGAGACCAGCTTGTTAAAAAATAACTGTTAAGCGTCTCAGAAAAGAGAAGTTAGTTCTGAGAAAAGCTCGAGCATCATTTCATGGCAGTTTCCTCTTGGTTTGATAAACTCTGTCAAATGTAATGAAACTCAGACGCATCTATGAGTGATTTTAAGTGTCCAAATACTTTTTTTGCAATTATTTCTTAAGATGGTCAGAGAGAAAGAGAAGTGATAGAGAAGCTGATTGTGTGTTCAGTCTCTGTTCTCAAACTCTCTGAGTCTCTGATGGAGAGTTTATCAAAGATACAGTATCATTCAACACTAACTCAGATCAGCACAAATACAATCAGGGGTCGTTTTCACAAAAAAAAGTAGCTAACTTACCGATTTAGGAGAAAATCTTAAAAATAATGAGTGTCAGTCCTAATTTTGGGACTCCTACATTTTTGCTCTACGAGTATTTCCCAAAGGTTTTTAGTGCTAAAACCAGCTCCTAAATCTGTGGAAAGTCACTAAAACCAAATCACAAACAATCCTAAAATGGATGTTGTGGTGTGTTGTTCCCATTTGAGCCTTGGGTGCTGAGCCTTTTCTTTATAAATGCAAAAAAATATTCTGCTTTATAGATTTTACTCTGCAATGACATAACATAAAGATTAATGTATGTACAGGCAAAATACATTTAATGATGGAGAATAAAACACTGCCATCAAGTTGAAAATAATCAGTGTGTTTACATGCACCCTCATAAAGCGACTATATTGGGATTTTGACACTATTGTGATTAAATTTTACCTCATGTGAACGCAATATTTCGATCAAACTAATGCAATTAAGCTCATAATCATAGTAACCATTTTCACATTAAACTGTGGCGTACGCCTATTTTAATCACAATAAAGGCATGTAAACACCTTAAAGGAGTAGTTCACTTTAAAATGAATGATTAAGCGTCAGGGTGTTTATTAATATAACTCTGATTGTATTAATCTGAAGGAAGAAAGTCATATACACCTAGGATGGCTTGAGGGTGAGTAAATCATGGGATAATTTTCATTTTAATAATAATAATAATAACATTTATATAGTGCCTTTCACCAGACCCAAGGACGCTTTACACATAACTGCAGAGACAAAAGAAAAGTCATTCAAGGTTAAATGCCTTTGTAAAGAGGTGGGTTTTTAGAAGTTTTTTTGAAAGTGTCCAGAGAAGGGGCATTTCGGATGTCTGAGGGGATGGAGTTCCAGAGGAATGAATGAACGCTGAATGCTCTGTCCCCAAAAGTCCATAGTCTGGTGTGGGGGACAGAGAGCAGGCCCTTGTCAATGGACCGTAGATTCCGTGAGGGGATGTAGGGATGGAGAAGGTCCAGTAGGTACTGGGGGGCAGTGGCATGGAGAGATTTATAGGTGAAGAGGAGGATTTTGTAGGTGATGATGCACCATCATGAGGATGAGCTGTATGTAGACGGTCAGGAGTAGGAGGCAGCAGTTGTTGATGGATAGAGTCCACTTTTGCCTGAAAGAAATCCAGGAAATTGGAACCAAGATTAGAAGTGTCAGTGGGACAGGGGGCATCGTGAGGGCAGAGCAACCAGTTAATGATGGAGAAGAGCATTCTGGGTTGCTTTTGCTGGTTATCAATGAGAGTTGAATAGTAGTGTGTTTTGGCCTTGGAGAGAGCTTCTTTATAAGACCTCACATGGTCTTTGAAGGCCTCTAGGTGGACAGTGAGGCCAGATTTTTTATAGAGACTTTCCATCTGGTGACCAGCGGCCTTCATGAAGCGAAGTTCGGTAGTGAACCAGGGGGCAGGACGGGAGAAAGAGACAGTCCGGGTCTTGAGGGGAGCAAGAGAGTCCAGGCTGAGAGACAACGGCGTATTATAGTGGGCGACTTGGCTATCCACCCCGGGGTCCGGGGGATCTGAGGCCAGGTGGGTCCCTACAGTGCTGGCTAGGGATGATATATTAACAGACTTGATGTTCCGGAATGTGATGGTACATTTGAGTTGTTGCCTGGGCAGAAGGACTGGAACATAAAAATGGATGGCACTGTGGTCAGATATTGCTAGGTCGATGCATTGCAGCTGGGAAGGAGTGGTACCAGTGGAGCACACCAGATCCAGTGTGTGACCTTTGGTGTGAGTGGGACCTTTGACATGCTGAATGATGTTGAGGCAGTCCAATAGTGACAGGAATTCAGCAGCAAAGGGACAGCTGTTAGGGTCCACATGGATATTGAAGTCCCCAAGCAGGAGTGTGGATGGAGACATGGAGCAGACGGAGATGAGTAGCTCTGATAGCTCGGCCATGAAGATGGTGTAAGTTTTTGGGGGGGCGATAAACAAGGACCACCTGGAGCTGTGCAGGCCCAGCCAATGTAAAACAAAGACACTCAAATGAGGTGATGTTTGGCACTGGAAGTTCTTTCACTGGGATGTCAGCTCGATGAATAACAGCCAAGCCACCACCACAGCCCGAAGAGCGAGGCTTCTGTATATACACATAGCCTGATGGGGTGGCTTGGTTGAGTGTCATGAAATCCTGCTGATTTTGCCAGGTTTCTGTTAAGCAGAGAAAATCTATTTTCCTGTCAGTAATAATGTCATGTATGAGTAATGCTTTATTGTTTAGGGAACGAGTGATCAATAACATGAACATTGCAGACCTGTTAATAAGTGCTAAAGCAGGTAGTGTAGAAGAAGCAATATCAACACAAACCAGGGACCTTAGATTGACAGAACGCACGTGCAGTTTGTTGTGATGACGTCGTTTCACAGCAACAGAGCGTCTGTCCAACAAAACATTGGGGATAGCATAGTCCGTGTAAACAAACTTACGTCGAGAGCCCCTATGTACATAGCGGGGACGACGCAAGAGTTTGAGTGATTTGATGGTATCAAGGCAATGTGGTATGATGTGACAGAAGAAGTTCAGAAGTCCCGGGGAGGAGACGAGACAGAGTAGTCGATAGTCCAGGTTTCGTGGCAGTTATCCAGTCGGTGGTACCGGAGGATGTAATCCAAAATTGTTTGTCCGTGGTGGATCACTAGCCGGAGCAGTCAGCGTGGGTGAGTATTAACGTTAGGCTACAGAGCCGAAGTTGCACCGAACAATCAGTTGGAAATACAGATATATGCAAATCCAAAAAGCAAGCCTTATCCTAATTGCCTGGTCATTAAACAAAAAAAAAAGGGCAATGACTCAAAGAAAAAAAAAGAACTGCGATTTGTGAAGCGGCGACACACGCCAGCGTCCTCACGCATCGGAAACATACAAATTTTAAAGTGAACTACTCCTTTAATCACATTATTACCGCTCTGACCAAAGTGCGCTTGTGCTCGGTTCCACACCGATGCCGTGTGTTGTTCACACAACTTCAAGAATGAACTACGTTACATTATTCTGAAGTTTTCTCTTCTCCAAATCGCTAAACTCTGTCAACACTCGCTGCGCAGTCTCTGCTCCGTATCTTCATCCAGACGGTGTGAGGAACATGACGGCAGTGAAGGCAAACTCGGCATTGCGATGTTCATCACGCCACAGAATAATATGCATACTGAATGCCTATCTGAGTGTGGTATAACCATACTTATTAACAAATCAGAATAATGAATATTGCATGTAAACTGGAGTGAAGAGTTCTGCTCGTGTCATATAAACAGGTTACTGCGATTAAGACCTTACTCTGACTATTAGAAATAATCTCATTATTGGTGCACATGTAGTCATTGTCCCATCATCTGCGCCGATAGCCTTGTGGGAAGCTCGGGTTGACCCGAGGTCGAGTTCCGGCTCGTGAACCTTTCCCAATCCCCCCTTAACCCTTTAAAGCCTGACACATTAAAAAAATGGCAGAAAATTATATATTTTTGGAAATTAGATGTTTATTAAGCCTTGAATCAAAATATAAAAATTTTTTTTTTGCCAACTCATTTTGTTTATGATATATTTTTTGTATCACATTTGATACATCAGGCTTTTGTGGAACGTTTTGCTTACAACAGTGTAGATTTTAGAAACAAAAAATCTATTATGCCTTTAACAGTTTGAAAACATAGCAGTTTCTGTCTTTGTTCAGGCAAAGACGCACCTTACACTTCTCACAGTACACATGTGAGAAGTGATTGTTGGTGCAATGCTTGCATCTTTGCACCAACAAAGTGCAAAGATGCACTTTGGCGGCCTATAGCTTTAGGCGGCCTATAGCTTTTTTATTTATTTATTTGATTTATTCCCATTTGGAAAGATTTTTTTAAATTACTAAGCAACCACTGAATGGAACAACACAAATTATATATCATTTTAAAGCTTAGGATCTCAGCTTTTTAATGCATCTAATTAGATTTATTAATTCCTAACGAGTGCTGAGTAATCCCTCTAAAACCAAGTGTACCGCCAGCAGGCGCCACCTAGCTGCGAAAATATTCATTACCATATTTTTCAAAAATCTTGCCTTGATTAACACAAAGTTGATGTCATTTGAAAGCTTAGATTCTGAACTTTACAGTGAATGTATCCACTTTGAAAAACTCTTAAGTATTGCTGAGTTATTTGCTGATAAATAGAATTTCTTTTTTTTTCATAATCTATAAAATAATGTACTGCAATGTGTCAAAAACATCATACAGCTCATGAAACATTCTCAGATAATTGAAAATGGCACTTCATTTTTTACAGCATATTATTACAATTAAAATGAGCCCAAAATTAACATAATCTATTGCTTTTATGACAAGATATTCTTCATGGAGAAAAAATTGCCCATGAGGGGGTGTCAAAGACTGTACAAAAAGGCTATCTCTTTTCCAAATGCTGTAATTTTTGATTGCTTTATCTAAAAAAAAATGTTTTTTTATCCAGATGCAGCTAACATAGGGGGACTTCACTAAAAAAGAATTTTCCTCCTACCTTATTTCCTTCCTGAGTTATTACATGACAAATAAGAAAGATATGCAAAATCATAATAAAAATTATATATATATATATTGTCTTTTATCTGCCGTTTCTTGGCAGGACAATGTCCAAATGTAATGTAATTTATATTTTCAAAAAATGTAAAAAGAGTTCTTTCAAACGATACCTACCTTTTGACTCTCCTTGCTATAGTTTTGGAGTTATTATGATTATATAATTTTTATATGGGGCAAAATTGGCTGTTTCAGGCTTACCAGTTCATTTCTCTCTCTCTGTGTGTGTGTGTGTGTGTGTGTGTGTGTGTGTGTGTGTTTGTGTGTGTGTGTGTGTGTGTGTGTGTGTGTGTGTGTGTGTGTGTGTGTGTGTGTGTGTGTGTGTGTGTGTGTGTGTGTGTGTGTGTGTGTGTGTCTGTGTGTGTGTGGGGGGGGTGTCTTATTTGCACTCTTGATGTTTTTGAGTGTCACCCCTTCATTGCTGTACACTTTTTTTCAGCACAGTGGCTGATCTAGCTTGTACCACCAAAAGTTTCTCTGAGTTTTCCTATTTTTTCATATTTCCCATTCGTCGCCCGTTTTCGGGCGGGAGGAAGCTAAGTGTGACTTTTTTTTACGACCCTTTACCATATCAGAATCTCCTTGATTTTTTTTGTGTGTTCATATAGGTAATAAAACAAAAGTCACCAAGTTTCACCCCCATCCAATGAAGCAAAAAAAAATTAACAATTCGAAACGTTCAAGTATTCGCCCGTTTTCGGGCGAAGAATCCCAGAGGGTTATGTCATTTCAGTCATTAATTGCCATTAATTGAATCATCCCAATATTGTGTGTGTTTGCATTGTGGTAGTCATAAAATAACATTACTACATTTGACATTACTGTTTAGACTGCTTTATCTTCCATTAATACCTGTTGTATCAAATTTGATACACAATTTCCAACACGATTTACTCGTAATTTAACGATTAAATTATTAAGTAATTATGCATTATTTCAATTCAGAAAGTGATAAATTAATTATATCAGGCGAAATCCAATATTATTTTTTACCTTAACAACTTGAAATTAGCCTTTATTTTCCTGCCGAAAGCGTCTAGCTTGATTCAACTCGCAGCCGCCAATTTGAAAAGCTAAAAAATCACCCCTCTACTGCCTGCAGTACAGTGAAATTCCACAAGATGGCAGAATACACGTATCAAAATAGATACAACAGGTTTTCAAAGAAAGTATTGCTCTCACTGATTCAGTATATGTCTTAGAAACTCGTGTATCAAATATGATACATGCGGCTTTAAAGGGTTAAATTCTACAATCTCTAAAGATGCATACATGTAAGAGGCTGACAATTAGCTGAACATATTAATAGTGACCCCTAGCCTATATTTTAACATCTTTATTTGAATGGCAACATGATACCTCTTTGGCTCGTTCTTACAATATTTCTATGATTATATCACTGACAGAGACGCCTCTCCCATCAGCCAATCACTGTGGTCATAGTTAGTAAGCATGATGACATCATCCATAGCAACGAGGTCATCCCGCCCTTTCTCTTAGCTTTAGACTTCTCTCTCTATATTCCTTATTAAAAGTTGATATCAACAGCTTTGTGAATAGGTTTTAAGAAAAAACTATTAACTAAGAACTTTTACTGCTATTTAGGAAAACTCTTAGTCCTAAGAAAACATGTTTTGTGTATACGGCCCCTGATTTAACTGAACTACTTGAAATAGGAAGAAACGTTACTACAAAACTAAGCAAAAATACATGCACACATTGCCTCCATCTTTCACAAGCATCATCACACAGATAAATGCATCATCAACCTCTTTGTCTGATCAACACGCAACATCATCACAATTAATTTGAACAATGAAGAATACAGTGAGACTGTGGATTCATATATAGACTCTCCTACACAACAATCATTATTGTATCCCATCTTCAGCTGAATACATTGCATTAGAAACAGAAGATATTAAGAATATAATAAAATACTCACAGATGAGAGGCAGTGCACTGGAGCCCATACTGTCACATTAATAAACTGTTTTAACAGCGCTGAGTGCTAAAATACACACTTCCTGTGTTTAAACAGTCATTTCACACTTCAAGAAGAGATGAAGGAGGAGACGACAACACTTTGTACAGAAGTACATGAAAAAATTGAAAGGAAGGTTGTGAAGTGTTTTGGGTTTACAGTAGTACATTTGAAAGCACTGTATAAAAGCTCTGTTCATCTACTTGAAAAAAGTTTTTCCAGTAATTGTTCTCGCACTTCACACACTACAGACAGTGAATACAAAGTGAAATCACCACGTGATATCTAGTTTAGGGCTACTGGTGTAAAGGCGCTTTCACACCGAGCGAGCGTGATGCACACACACCGAATGCAAATTGCTAAACGATTGATCGCCTTTGGATAGTTTACGCCTGGACAATAGGTGGTGCTGACCAATAATACATTTTTCCATGTGTATGTATCTCATATGTTTTTCCATAGGCTTTATAACCTCATCCCCTTTATAAAAAATAAATAAATAAAAATATAAAAAGGCTGATGCATACTTGCAATGAACTTGAGTGATGGCCACCTACTGGACATAAATAGTAATGTTTCCAAATTAATTATACATGTTAGACTCATTAAGGGCCTTTTGTATAAGGTAGTCTTCAGAATTTGTAATAATTTAATAATTTAATTTTAGGGGACCCCCCCAAGAGTCCTAAGTCATTTCGAACCCTGAATGAAAGTGAATAATACAATCACACAAAGTGACATTTGCCGGTGAGGTGGTTACCAGTCGAGGGCATGGCCAGTCCGGGATTTAGAGGGGTTTTAAGCAGGCACTCGAAAGGAGACCTCAAGACAGGCTTTGCAAAATGAGATCATGAATATATCACTTAGTGAATATGAACCAAAAGGAATAACCTAAGGCTTATTTATATTTCTGCGTCAAACTTTTTAAGTTACGACTTGTTTAGAGAATCTTTGGTTACATTTCAGAAGGTGTCAAAGGACGCTAAGCACAAATTTTATTCTGAGACTATTTTAAAGAATGCTAATAATCCCAAAGTGTTATTTGACACAATTAATGCGGCTATAAATCCTATCCAAAATTTGCAACCGGACTCCTTAACTATTACCTGTGAAGAGTTTAAAAAAAAATTCAAAGGGAAGGTTGAGAACCTCCGTGTCATATACCACAGGTAGGGACTGATGCTCCCTCTCCGTCACCATGGACTTCCCCGAGTGGAGCGATTTTTATCCCATGACTCGATCTGCTCTAGCAGATATTATTGCACACTTAAAACCTTCCTCTTCAAAGGACGATATCATGCCACCTCGGCTCTTTAAGCAGATCGTGGATACCCTGAATCTAAATATCTTTAACTTAATCAACAAATGCCTTAGCCAGGGCATTTGTCCAACTGATTTTAAACATGCTGTTGTGACTCCTTTGTTAAAACGGCCAAACCTCCCTATGGACGACCCAAATTATTTTAGGCTGATTTCAAATCTGTCATTTTTAGCAAAGGTGCTAGAAAGAGTTGTTTTTAAGCAACTTCAAGACCACCTGTGGTCGAACTCCATAACTGAGGTGATCAATCTGGTTTTAAGTCAAGGCATAGCACTGAGACCGCACTGGTGAAGGTGCTTAATGATATTTTCTTGACTTTGGACAAAGGGGAAAACTCTGTATTGATGATTCTTGATCTCAGTGCTGCGTTTGATATGGTGGACCACAATATTTTTCTGCAGTGTCTGGAATCTTGGGTTGGCCTAAAGGGGAATGTCCTTAAGTGGTTTAATTCGTATCTTGTTGATAGATCTGTTTCTGTGTGTGTAAAAGATTGCATGTCCCGAAGGTCCTTGTTATTGTGTGGGGTTCCCCAGGGTTCGATTTTAGCTCCTATTTTATTCTCTTTATATATGCTACCTCTTGGTTCAATCTTTCGGAAACACAACATATCTTTTCACTGCTACGCGGATGACGTACAGATTTATTTTTCGGTAAAACAGTCAAATAGTAATACTTTCGGTTACCTATTAGTGCGTATTCAAGAGTTGAAAGACTGGTTGGCAGCTAATTTTTTAAAACTAAATGAAGAGAAAACTGAGGTTATAGTTTTCGGTCCCAATTCCAACTTAGTGTCTGAGCGACTAAAAGATACCCCCCTGGCAGTTGCAATCTCTGAAAAGGTTAAAAGCCTTGGTTTTATCTTGGACTCTGAGCTAAAAATGGATAAACAAATAAATTCTGTGGTTAAATCTATTTTTTTTTTTTCACTTAAAGGTCTTAGCAAAAACCAAACCATTTTTATCTCCGACAGATTTTGAGAGAGCTATTTCTGCGGCTGTTTTCTCTAGAATGGATTATTGTAATTCACTGTATGCTGGGATTGATAAAAAAGCTCTGGCACGCTTGCAAAACATACAAAATGCTGCAGCCAGATTGATGAAGTCAGCGAAGAGAACGGATCATGTTACACCTTTATTGAGATCCTTGAATTGGCTGCCAGTCGAGTATAGAGTGCATTACAAGATCATTGTTCTGGTTTTTAAAGCACTACATAATTTGGCACCACCATACCTTTCTGAGTTGTTGTCTGTACATTGCATTCCATTGCTTGTTTCTATGTAATTTTTAATTAAATGTTTTATCCTACTGTATGAAGCACCGTGGGCAACGCCTGTTGTATTATGTGTGCTATACAAATAAAAAATTTAAAAAATAAATAAATAAATAAAAACCTTCCTATCAAATCATCATTTTAAGGGATGTGTTATTTCAAACATCAAACTTTCAATACTTTCAACCCATCTTCTGCTCGACCCATATGCTAAATCTATCTATGAAAACTGTATCTGTATCTTTTTCATCTTACTGATTTTATCATGTCCACATAATCCATCACTTGATGTTTGAAGGGTCCTTCTGAAACTGGGATAGAGCCTATTGGAGTTGCTGTTCCTTTTCTGACATTATTTTGTGAATCTTTGTCTTTTTTTATTTTTCTAATTTTATTTTTCTATTAATCTCCCCCCTTGCGCAATGGTCAAAAAAACCATGCGCATCTGAAATTAAAATAGTAAAAAGGGTTGCTAGTGTAATTATTTGTCTTTTAATACCTCATTTGTCCAATAGTCTGAAGTTGAGGGTTTTGCTTATGCCTTCTTGACTAATGATTTAGACTTAATTTTATATTCAATTATCTATTCTAAATTTCAAGGTCCGAATACAACTAATTTTTAAATTGGTAACACAACTCTGATGACAAAAGCTACTGAATGTAGGCAATGTGGCATTCCCCATGTGACAGTGTCTAAATGTTTTGAATAACACAGCTGGTCGATATCAGTTGCCATTTGATTGTGTTAACCACTGCTGTCATAAACCCCAAATTCTTCAATATCTAATTGTGGCAGTTCGCAATTTTAGGTTAAGTCTGACACCCGGAAATAGTCCGGGAACCCTGTTTGTTTAGGTACACAAAGCACGCAGATACGTAGTGGCTGAGTCAGATAACAGACAACAATGATAGTACAAAACAGTTTATTCAAAAAACAACATTTAATAAAATACAACACGATTAATAAATCGTAGAGTCAGATAGGTCAAACATCACACAAACCCACACACGCCTACCACTTCAGAACCTGGGGGATTTGTCCTGACTATCAGATCAACACTGCAACCACTCGTGCTCTCTCACAACACTCCACCCGTTGTGAACACTGCAGACTGTCAGTCAAACCACCACCACACCCAGAAGACTTCAGGAACCACGGGTACCCCAGATTCTGAAGGGAGAAGACAAGAACAGTCAATAAGATAACAAACAAAAACACAAAAAAAACCACATACACTTTCCACATAAAATTCTGTCAATGAAACCTATAATCACACCCGGCCATAAAGGCCTATCTCTCTCAATAGTGATACCAGCCAACCAGCTGATGCTCGTGGACCGTAATCAGCACGGTAGCGGGTGATAACGGGTCATTCCCCTATTTATGGAGAAACACATATCCAAAATCACAAACAGAAAATCAATTCAACACAAACAAAACAGAAAATACAAAAGAAAACAAAACAGTCCTAATAATATACAAAGATAAGGGTGACACCCATAGACCTTCGTCACTGTAAGGTTCCCTGTAAAATTTCTGGAAGGTCTGGACATGCTGTCGTTTGAAAGAACCATTATCAATTTCTCTTATCTGATGTGTCATTCATCTGTTAATTTAATTTCTCTTCATAATCTTTTCTTCTGTTGCTTATGAGATGCTCTTTTAAATGACTGGAGATTTTAGCATAATCTCTATATATACATATTTTATCTCTAAATGTCAGATATTTCTATAAACCTTTTTATTAATTATTTGATTTTCCTCTCTGAACTACACAAACCACTTACACTAAGGATAAAACTCCAGTGTTTTTGATGGCCACCAGTTTGCGCAATCCTCCATATCAATCCTTGTTAGGCCTGCTTATTAATTTAATTCCCCCATAGACCGGTCAACTAACATTTAAGCAATTTTTATACTTTCTTTCAGGTTAATTTCTTATCAATTATTTTTATTGGTGTTGGTATTTGTGAAATTAGTCTACTTTTAATTCTGACTGGATTAGCAGATTTCACCAATCTTACTTGATCTCTTAGTAAACTGTTTTTGAATACCTTTTTATTTATTTATTTATTTATTTTTAATTTTTAATTATTTTTTTTTTTTTTTTTTTATTTTTTTACGAATGTTTCAGTGTATCTGCACATAGCCACATCGAATGTTCCCTCAGCTGGTCATTTTGTTTTTAGGCTTCTTTCCCCATTTTTGGAGGGTTGTCATAGTATCTCTGCAAAATTATCTCTACAGGTGTTGATGCCATTATAATCTTAATTATTATCGGTGTGTTTCACTCATTTTTAGTATACCTTACTAACCCCAGCTTGCATCTATTCTTAATAGTTTTCAGCAAGATGGTCAGACATTTATTAAGATATCTGATTAGTCTTTCTCAGGTATTTTTAAAAATGCAGTTCCTCTATTACAGGTCCACTGGTGCGGACGACAGTTACAAATAAAATCTCTCAGAGTGTTGTTCGAAGTGTATGTTGGAAATGGTTACTCACTTTCTGGTTTATAGTAGTAGTCGGAACTAAGGGTGGTCAGAACTAGGAAAGGTGAACTCTTTCTCTCTGTCTCCCTCCTTTCCTTCCTCACACACCCACATGCAGTCTCACTTTCTTCTTGCAGCCCCTCCTCTCTCTGTCAGAGGCAGCCCCTCCTTTCTGCCCCTCTTTCTCATATCAGTCACCATTTACTTTTGCTGTATGAGAGAGAAACAAGTGTTCTTTCATAATTCTATGAATATCGTTCTTTTTCAAACAGTCATTCTGTGCATTTTACGCACGCACACACACACACACACACACACACACACACACACACACACACACACACACACACACACACACACTTTTACTTTATTTTTCCTTGTAACAATGAAGAGGCAAAGCCGAATTATTTCTAATTAATTTTTTTTTTTTTTAAGATTTGTCTCCTCGTTTCCTCTCCTGCCCCTCCTATTTGTCATTCGTTGCAACATTCTCAGTTGTTACTGACTGCTCTTTTTTGACAACTGACTGCACTTCTGTCTTTTTCATGAATTTCCAACATATGACTGGGTTGGGGTTGCTCCTCAAAACTACCACTACCACCAGTTTTTCCACTGTCCAATTATCTGTGGTGGTCTGATTTCTCCTCCTTGTCCGACTTTAACGATTGTGTCACTTTCCCACTTTTCTGGCCTTGAACTCACTACCATATACATGTTCCTCAAAATCATGGCTCCTCCGAAACCCCGAGGCCAAGTGTACCAGGCATTTCTTTTCAGGTATGGGATGTACAATGGATTTAGCTTTATTTCTGATTTTATTAGCAATGACAAATGGCTATTCTGATTATGATTTATGCCGCTATAAATTGCCCTGTATCCTTCAGTGCAAATGGCTATTCTGACTACTACGTATTCACAGATGTCGTGCGATGCAACTGACACTGTGTTTATGTACACTCTACACACTGATAATGTGAAAAAATATCACATTTAACAAGAATCTGCTGATTCAGATGAACCCTGCTCTGCCTTTTAAAATCCATTCGCATGATCAGAAATCAAACAGATTTATTTCCTTTATATTGTTGAGACTTACAACATCCCCATCCCCTATCTCCTCTATTCATCTTTACAAAATTAAGAATGTATTCATTATGCTTTCATGTTTGAATATGAATTTATTGTAAATCAGTTGAGCTTCATGTTTCATAAAAACATACTTTTTTTAGAAAATGTTCCCCAGTGACCACAGACAGATTCGTCTCAGAAACTTACGACAACCACAGTCAGATTTGGTAGCAGGTCTATTTGAGCTCTGTGGGTTTAACCATGTCTGACAGTAAAGTGGTTTGAAATAAATATAAACTCAGTACTTCCACATTGCTCAAGATCATCAAGCTATTTACACTCGGCATGGACAAACTCAGCGTAAGATAAAGTTTCCCTGCAGATAGAGATTGAAAAACTACTGTAAAAGTTACAATAGTTTTACTGTAACAGCTATGTAGTGAAATAAAGAGATGCACAATGCAGAATGCCATAAACACAAAGAGCAGGAAACCCTATACATCTATAAACTTCAAGGTGGAAAACAGAGTGCTTATAAACACAATAACTGGTACTCAAAGAAAAAGGGAACCTTCAGAACCTTCAATTCTTCAGACAAATATGATAATGCTGACATGTACACCTGCTTATATTTTAAGAGAGAGAACATTATGTAAATATTACTTTGTTTGCAGCTCTTCAACACAAACCCAATCTAAACAGTGCACCTCTGTGTTGTGCATGTCAAATAACATCAGTCACAATAAATAAATGTAATTTCCAATATGCTACCTATTTGTTATTCATGATTAAGCAGAATCACTGAAAACTTATTTTTACCATTAGTGACGTGAGGAAAAATAATTTACTATGAGGAATAAACTAAAATTTACAGCATTTCAACAAAACTTCTCACATATTTAAAGGCTGCTAATGGATCATTGAGGGTAAACGTCATATTATGCAACTACGCATTACTTTACAGAGAGCTTATGACCTAGCCACGTTCTGCTAGGTTCACAAATAAATTAAAATTATGTCATTAATTACTCACACTCATGTCGTTTCAAACCCGTAAGACCTTCGTTCATATTCGGAACACAAATGAAGATATTGTTGATGAAATCTGATGGCTAAGGGGTGCTCAATTGACAGCTATTTAATTAACACTTTTAAGGCCCAAAAAGGTAGGAAAGACATAGTTAAAAAAGCACATTCCAAAAATGCATGCGGGAGTAAGTTCTCAGAGTAGGTTCATGGTTAACACACAAGAAATTCTCAACAGAGCGACTAATCGACAAATCACCAAACGTTCGCTAAGAAAAAGCGTGCCATACTATTTCTTTCTTCTGCTTTTGTAAAATTCCAAATTGCATATACTCGGTGAATATCGCCACCTGTTTGGTGGTTGTTCAATCATTTTCAATCTTTTCATTTAATAATCTTTTAAGTCCCCCTGTGGTGAAAATCCAGTTTTTAATGTTGTTTATACGTCTATGTGGTGTTTTTAATATGCTTTAAGACAAACCATGTGTAAATTCATAAGTCGACACCATTGCTGAGTATTTTCTCCTTAAAACTGCAGTGAACCAAAGACAGTCTCAAAAACACGCTTTGAAATCGCTGGTGTTCATTTATTTTATTCTCACTCTCAGTTATTTTGCTTTATTTCCAGATTCAATCACAGGCTCCTTCTTACATAGTAGAGCAAGTTCGCACATGCGCACTCTTCAGAAATGGTGCTTTGAATCTCTTGACAAACTGAAAGACATAAATGACATTTGTATGTATTCTAAATAAAAGACACAGGATTTACTGAATGTCATCTTGCTTATTTTGCTCAAGATAAGGATTTATTAAGTCCACATGTCATGCAAACAAGAAACTCTGCTTCTAACCACAGGTCGAGATCTGTTGTTCCACACACACAACTCTGCGATGCTGTTTGCGAATGTTCGTTAGAAAGATGGTTTGGGAAACACTGACTCGCTGAACTATGCTGATAACGACGGAACTTGCGAACATAGTTGGCTAACGATGCTTTTGGGAAACGCACCCCAGATCAACGTGTGATCGCCAACGAGTGGATCTCAGAGCTGCTGTGAGTGAGTGGAGGCGGGGCTCATTTGCATATTCATAGAACCGCATATACTAAATGAGACAAGGGTGTAGAGTTACATTCAAGCTATCTTAAGGCATGAAGATTTTTTTTTTTTCAAGGAAAAAAACGTTTAAATATGTCATTTTGTTGATCAAAGATGAGTTTTAATGGATACAGTTATTGACTACAGGGGGGATTTTAATTACTGTGAAAAATAATTATACTGTTTGTTTGATGCTAATTATATAATAAAAAGAAAAACTGATTAAACTTAATAATAGTTTGTGATTGAAAAGATAGTAAAAAGTAAAAGTTTATTTCTTATGTGTAGTCATTTTGCTTCCACATTGCATGAAAGGTAAGATATATCATTGTAGCCCATCACCCAGGTCCTACTCGCCTCACTCTGCAGGGGCATCGAACCCGGGTTTCTGGTGTGGGAGTCAGGCATTCTAACAAGGAGACTAAAGAATACAGTCGCTTAAGCGCCTCTTGGGATCAAGGAAGTGAGGCTTTACTCGCACAGCATACTAGTTGTCATCCGTTACATCATAAATGTTTGTTTTTTATTGTTATAGAAATACATTATAACTAATCCGGGGCTATGAGCTACTCCGGAGCAGGTTATGCTCAGAGAGCCAGAGTTTTTGGAACCGAAAGTTAGGTTATCCGCTTACTTACCCATAAACAAACCCAGGGATGTCATAACCTGCTTTCTGGAATACCCCCAGGTGTTCGTCACTAATGGTCAATCATTAATCACTTAATTATCTCATTAACTTCAACAGTGCCTCAGTGTTTTTTTAACACCCTGCAGTGTAGGCACAAATGAACATATAGAGCAGTGTTAAAGCACTGGGTATTTTGCCATGTACCCAAAAACAGACAGAACATGATGCCATGTGGAAACTTGTGGGTCAGCGTTAAACACACAAACCACAGATGAAATTTCCTCCTGTGAGTAACATGTATTGTGCAAGCTTCACCAAGAGATTATTGTTGTTACTTTATGGTTATCCTTTGTCATTATCAATCTTGTTTGCACATACTTTCCTCTGTGTTTGTATTTCAATGTGTGAGAGAAATTAAAAAATTAACTGTCGGTATCAATCGTAAAATAAATCCCAGGTATATAACACACTGTATGTGTGGTCTGTACGCTTCTTTTGAATCCCATGAATTGCAGTGACAACATATGAAGTTCAGGGACTGAACAAACATTTCCAAATTGTTGCAAGTCACATAGCCACATACTGCAGACTAAAGAAGTACACAATTACACTGGCACACAGTAACACTATAAGTAAGACGTATTACTTGTGAGTTTTGGAGGAGGAGGATGTTGAGGGAAAATGTACCAATTCTGCTCTCTCAACCAAAGACCAGCAAACAATAAATACTGAAGCGTGTCACCTTGCCATGTATCGTCTCTGACAACCCCCCCCCCCAAATCTCCCAAAGTGAAAACTTGTGAGACACTGTGACTTGTCAAAGATGCTATGACAAATTGTTCATAGTTTTAACTGAAAAGCAAGAAAAGTATTTTCACTCAGATTCACACATTCTTTTAAGTAAAAGCCCACATCAGTGAATTGCTATTGGACTGACTGATCAGACGATTTTTATTTTACTATTTACTTTTTAGTTCTGTCCAACCATCAACCATATAGACGGCAGAAATGCTCCTTTCAAGTGAGTTTACTGACCATCATTAAACATGGTGCACTTACTCCAGCTATTCACGGATCTATTTGCTTGTATTGTTGTGAAGAATTTTTCAAAATCCACATATTTGTCCTTTGATTTACAGGATTTTGGCGACATTGAATTGTAGACGTATTGTGTTACTCGTTCATCATCTATATCTTCTTGTAAAACCATGCATCCAATGCATTGGTAATAATGCATCACAAATGAAACATATGAACTAGGCTATAGCTTACATAAATTGCATACACAATTTACATATTAGTTGAATTATGTGCTCACAACACAAATAACTGGGGTTATTTGTGACTGGGGTGTGTGTGTGGGGGGGGGGGGGATGACTGGGGATATAATCCAGTCAGCTTTGTGGTATAAGTATTATATTCATAATGGATATAATCCAGTCAGCTTAGATGCGATTGTGAAATGCAGAAAATACAACAAAGAGAACTATAGTGGACAATATTTATGCAGCTTAAAGTGTATGTTGTGCTGTATCCAACAAGTATTATATGGCCTAAAGTGTTTAAGAACGGTCTATAAATGTCTGCAGGGCAATGTGGTTCCGTTTTATAGTTTGCACTTGAGCTTGAAAGTACATTTTGTGCAGTACACTGAAAAAAAATAATTCATTGGATTTACTCAATTGAATAGTGGACATTGGTTGCACACACATTGTTTGCTTTGGTAGCCAATTGTGTTCCATCAACACAGACTATTCACGTTCAAACAACACAGACGAACACAGACCATTCATGTTCAATCAACAAAGTAAATTATACTAAATATAAATTTATTAATCTTTTCAGTGCATGAACCAATCTTAAATGCTAAGTTTACACACTCTTTCAGCCAAATCTTTTACTATTAGTGTTGCTGAATCAGTCCACAACCTAACCAAATGCTCCACTCCTCTCCACAATGGCAACCCTCTGTAATTTAAATGGTTCTAATAATTTGATTGTAATTGAACATTAAACACAATTACACACTATCAAGTCTTCCCCTTTTCTAATTTTCTCAAAAACACATAAAATAACACTTAATTTCAACATTTATTCTCTCTTAACCCTCTGGGCTTCTTCATAATTGGGTCACACTTAGCTTCCTCCCGCCCGAAAACGGGCGAAGCCTTAAAATTGTACTTAACTTTGTCCTAGGATAACCATTCAAATATTGTTTTGTTCTATAATGTTTTCTGATTATTATATAGAATTTTTAGAATTTTTTATGATACTTTGCATTAATTATGTAATTTTTATGAGCTATTTTTTCCATTAGAATTAATATATATATTTTTATTTTATTTATTTTATTTTATTTTTCAATAAATGCAACATTTCACATCAAATTAGAGTGCAGGCCTAAAAAAAATATATATTTCAAGTGAGAAGAGCGCCACCTAGTGGCTTCAAAATTTATTAATTTGTGTCATGTCCTATAACCCCCCATAGGCGGCCTATAGCTTTTTTATTTATTTATTTGATTTATTCCCATTCGGAAAGAAAACAATTTATTACTAATCAACCACTGAATGGAACAACACAAATTATATATCATTTTAAAGCTTAGAATCTCAGCTTTTTAATGCATCTAATTAAATGTATTAATTCCTAACGAGTGCTGAGTAATCCCTCTAAAACCAAGTGTACCGCCAGCAGGCGCCACCTAGCTGCGAAAATATTTATTACCATATTTTTCAAAAACCTTGCCTTGATAAACACAAAGTTGATGTCATTTGAAAGCTTAGAGTCTGAACTTTACAGTGAATGTATCCACTTTGAAAAACTCTTAAGTATTGCTGAGTTATTTGCTGATACATAGAATTTCTCTTTTTTTCATAATCTATAAAATAATGTACTGCAATGTGTCAAAAACATCATACAGCTCATGAAACATTCTCAGATAATTGAAAATGGCACTTCATTTTTTACAGCATATTATTACAATTAAAATGAGCCCAAAATTAACATAATCTATTGCTTTTATGACAAGATATTCTTCATGGAGAAAAAATTGCCCATGAGGGGGTGTGAAAGACTGTACAAAAAGGCTATCTCTTTTCAAAATGCTGTAATTTTTGATTCCTTTATCCAAAAATAATTTTTTATCCAGATGCAGCTAACATGTAGGGGGACTTCACTAAAAAAGAATTTTCCTCCTACCTTATTTCCTTCCCGAGTTATTCCATGACAAATATGAAAGATATGCAAAATCATAATAAAAATTATATATATATATATTGTCTTTTATCCACCGTTTCTTGGCGGGACAATGTCCAAATGTAATGTAATTTATATTTTCAAAAAATTTAAAAAGAGTTCTTTCAAACGATACCTACCTTTTGACTCTCCTTGCTATAGTTTTGGAGTTATTATGATTATATCACTTTTATATAGTTTGGGGCAAAATTTGCTGTTTCAGTCTTACTAGTTCATTTCTCTGTGTCTGTGTGTGTGTGTTTGTGTGTGTGGGTGTGTGTGTGTGGGGGGGGAGGGTGTCTTTTTTGCACTCTTGATGTTCTAGAGTAGTGGTTCTCAACGGGGGCGGTACCGCCCCCCAGGGGGCGTTCAGAGAACAACGGGGGGCGTTGGAAGCAAGATTTTTGAAAGGGGGGCGTTCACGTGTTAATGGGGGGCGTTCACAAATTTTTTAATTTTTTCATTTTAAGCATTTAGTAGTTGTAATAAACACTGTAAGTGGGCTATTTAAAAAGCGTTAGGACTATGTTTTTGTTAAATTATGTTGTAAAACATGCGCATTGCGCAGAGTGTGATATCATATTGTGCGCATCTATGGTGCGCGTGAAAGAATACCTCAGCAGCGCTAAAAAACAAAACAAAAAAACATTCGTCCGCACCCGCTCTGACCGCAAGTCCACCGTCAGTGTAGTAGGTAGGCACTAGGCATGTTTTTTGTGTTCATTTCTATTGCATTACGATTGAAAGCAGTATCAATAATGTAAAAAACATGATGTGCAGTCAAGTTGTGTATATGCTGTGAGTGTTCTCACTGCGCGCGCTTGTTGTGATTCGAGGAGTTATGACGAGTTGTATTTTGACGACTTGATATTATTTCTTATTCAAAAGTTTAGAATGCCTAACATTCTAAAATCTTTCAGTTTTATGCGACATGTAGCCTATCGTTACTTTTGCAACGACTCTATTATTTTTCCAGTCATAGACCAGCGCTCAAGCACTGACTAGAATCCAGCGCTGATAAGAATCAGCATTCACGAGCTCAAAAATGTGTTTGGCGCTGACAACAATCCGGTGGTGCTGAGAATCCAGCACTTACAGTACTAGAATCAAAGGTATGGAAAGTTGACAAGCCATTAAAAAGTATTGACTTAAGAAACACATATTTTTTCAAATATTTTAAATAAATCATGTTTCCATTCACTCTGGCGACAAATTTTAAAATTAATTAAACTGTATTCTATATTTATAAGGTAAAACTTTTACATTTTTAGGCATTAACTAATTCAAATCCCAAATGCCAAAATGTTTTCTTTGTTCACCAAGTAATTTACTGGTCAGGCATTATTAACTCACAGTAAGGAGAAAATAACAATTTGATGGATAATTTAAATATATTCTGCAATCACATTTTAGTAATGTATTCATTCCGCCATCACATCTGAGCAGGAAACACTGCTTGGGTAGTTTCAAGATATACAAATAATTAATAATACAATAATAATGTAATTGTTCATATGTGTTTATTCTTGTTAGAAGATTTTTTTTACTGATTATGAACACAAATTAATCACAACAAACCAAATTAATTGTAATTGTATTAATTATACCAGAAAACAAAACAAGAAAGAAAACAAGCTGATACCATGGTATTTTAGGCCTACAATTCTAACATAATTTTTCATGAAAAATCAAGATTTTATTTATTCATTTTTCGAAAGTAAGGTTAATGTAAGCAGCTTCTTGCAATACTCTTCTAAATGCGTAATAAAACCTAAGTGCAAACATTACCACTTTAATGATCGTCCTTTATTTTTCAGTGCATTTGTTTTACAATATATGGCTATTACTGTCATGGGATTAATTTTATAACTATTATTATGTAGTAGTGTAATGTAGACAGACACAACTAAAAGAGGTTTAAATTTTTCTTTGTACACTGAATATGGGTTGGCACTTTTAATTTTGAACTCTCAAAGTGCACCAGATTGATGAATTTAACATTAAAATGCACAAAATTTTCTTACGGGGGGGCATGCCCCCGGACCCCCCTAGAAGGCCTGAGGTCCACTCACCACAGATTTACCAAAATCCTGTGAGAAATACTGGTATTGCTATGTCAATGCAATTTATAACTTTTTTTTGGGGGGGGGGGGGGGATGAATCACTGTTGAGTATAGTTCAGTTGTATTAACAAAAGACAATTTTGCACTTATTTCATCTATTGACTCTCACTCATTCCTGCTCGCTCAGTATAGTTTGGGGGTGGGGGGCGTTCAGGGACCTGGATATTGGATAGGGGGCGCTGGCCCAAAAAAGGTTGAGAACCACTGTTCTAGAGTGTCACCCCTTCATTGCTGTACACTTTTTTTAGCACAGTGGCTGATCTGTAGCTTGTACCACCAAAAGTTTCTCTGAGTTTTCCTATTTTTTCGTATTTCCCATTCATTTCCTATGTCGCCCGTTTTCGGGCGGGAGGAAGCTAAGTGTGACTTTTTTTTTTACGACCCTTTAACATATCAGAATCATCTCCTTGATTTTTTTTTCCAAACACAAGCAGGAGTGATCACAATTATTCATGAATGTAATTATTATCCAAATAGACTTATTAAAACAGGAAAAAGGCCTCCATGAGTCTTAAGGAAATCATTTATATTACCAATCCACTTGCAATGTGTGCTTTTTAAGTCAAAATTTATTATAAATTATGCACTTCCCTATAGCCAAGATATTTATTCATGTATTTTTTTTTTTTTTTTGTTCTTTCTGGTGTTGATGAATGGTGAAATGTTGTTGCTAGGCTATTGGTTGAGATTTTCTTCTTCGCCTTCTCTCTTGAGTACAGGAAATAACTTTCTTTAAAACAGACTGTGTGTTTGGCAGCGTGTCATTAATAGATCAGTATGGAGCTCAGCTCACTTCTTCTGATGCTCTGTGAGTATTATTATCTCATTTCAAGTCAAGTCAAGTCGTCTTCATTTATATAGCGCTTTTAACAATGTAGATTGTTCCAAGGCAGCTTTACAGTGATAATAGGAAATTAAAGTAAAGTGTTTTGGCTTTATAGCAGCTCTAGAATAAAGTTATTGTCCAGCTAAAGTAATTATGCATTTATAATGCATTAGAGCAAATATCATGTTTTGATATGTATTTTAACTCATTCATGCTGCTCTTATTCTATCCGGCAGAAGAATCATGTTTATAATGTGTGTGTCAGCTTGTACATCTTCAATGTTTACAGTTCAACTGTTTGACTCTTGAGCTTTCAGCAATCAGAAGTTGCTTATCCAAATATGAGGTCTACTTATAATGTTTGTAAAAACCTCTTTAAGCAATGATTTGTCAATTGACGGAGTTGGAAATGACGGTCCCCTTTAGCTTTGTTATTGCTTAGTTGGGTGGTTGTGATTCGCTGTGTGGTGGTCTAAGCAGATTTGTTGCTTTGGTTGTGATTTGTTGAGAATTTCCATCTTTTTGCCGCATCAGCATCTGATAATTGACTTCAGGACTTCTGAAATCAGGTTCATTTTTCCCCTTTTTGTTTGTTCATTTTAGGTAATTCAGAATACTTGTTTGAAGTTTTCCTGATTTCAGTCCTACAGATTTTTGCATTGACTAAATTGTCAGTGGTGATTCCAACTCATATTAACTTATATTAACTTATAATAGACTTGGTTATTATTTACATTCTGAATCTGATGTTTGTCTAATTCCTCGAGCCTCTTTCTTTCTTTTGACCTATACTCAATTAATTATTCTTCAGTTATTGTCTTCAATTGTTTTTTGTATCCTTTGTTCTTTATTAAAACATTAAAATAATAATTTCATCTTCAGAGGAGTCTGTAACCTTCCAGGTCATGTTTTGTAATTCTGGTAATATGCAGAGCTCAAAAATGTTTGTATTCTCCTATGTTCTTCTAACTGACAAACAATTGTGTTTGCTTTCATTCACACCTGACTCTGTGAACTTAAAGGGCACTTATGCCCCTTTTACAAGATGTGAAACAAGTCTCTGATGTCCCCAGAGTGTGTATGTGAAGTTTTAACTGAAAATACCCCACGGATAATTTTTTTGTCTAATTTCATTTTAAATGTCTGGACAGAAACTGTACTAGCAGTGTTCAATACTGCATACAGAGCCAGAAAATATATGCTGAATGGAAATAGAGCAGGTATAGTTTAGTTTATACGGTTATAACTTATTTGGCATCTTGTTTTTTGTCCACTATTAATACAAGCCTGTTGTAGCAGACCCTGTCTGAATGATGGACAAAAATATGCTGATGAGTTTTATGAAGTTTATTGTACATCACACAAAAGATAAAGCGTTAGTTTTACTCCAGAGAATCACTGTAAGAGCTGAGTAAACACAGTATAAGAAGTGCACATTAAAGTCTTATCCATAAATGCTCTCTCATTTTCATTATCATCAACATCAGGCAAGTGTTATTTAAATAAACTCCTGATGTACTTACAAACTTTCCAATGCCTCGTTTTATGAGTACAGAACCTATTTGTACTACTGTATAAGTTTGGTACCATTCTGGGCATTATTAGTGGGGTAATTTACGAGATACATCATCCATTAGCGCCTGCACTAAACCATCCGGCTGATTTCTCTAAATAAGCTCTAACTTTAATAATAAAGGTTAATTTAATTTGGCTGGAGGTCATGGTGCAAATTACCCTTTAGTTGATTTTACTCCGAACCATCCCTTTAACTTTTTTTGCTCACCAGCCACTGTGGCTAGTGGTTTTCCTAAGTTACAAACCACTCAGCATTTTCACTGGCCACAATTTTGACATCGATACCATAGGGAAAAACTGCCATATAGATATTTTAAATATTATCTCATAATTTGGCAGGCGGTATATTAGGCTGCTGTCACTTTAAGACCTGACACACAGACCCACTATACTGTTTTATATGTGCTGCACTTTGGGTGTGCAGCAAAATCTGCAGGAATGAGTACATTTATGCTCAATACATGCAATCCCTCGACGAAATCCAAGCCTTGTTACACCAACAATATTCATCCGGTCGGAGCAAATGAAATGAGTGCGTAAAGGTGTTGGTAAGGAAGAGTCATGTGCGCATGCGCTACTTTCTGCCAGTCATCATCAGCAGCCAGAGTGACTCAGCGGAAGGTGCAAGGCAAGCAGGATTGTGTGGGTCAATAAACAAATGTAAGTTGACTGTTAACTAAGTTAATGATAAATGTTGGTTAAGGATTTTGTCATGCCTTAATACAACGTCATCCTTTTATTATTGATTATTTAACAGTGATGAAGCAGTTTATCGCGTGCTGTCGGGTGCACGTGAATGTGCCGATTATGTTCAATTTGAGGCCTACTTCCAATTCGTAGTATTAATATTGCACCCAGTGTTTGATTTGTATGTATGCATGTGTGATCATCACATTAACAGCTGAAATATTTCACGTTTATGAACGCGATGTTTTCTGATTATGTGCCGTTCATTTAAATCACTTCATTATTAGTTTCGGTTTTGAATATTTTACCATTTCTGACCACTGGGTGGCGGTGTTGCGTAAAAATTTCGTTGCTTGTATATTGATTTCTTTATTTTATTCTAGAAGTGAACTTGATAATCTCTTTATTTGAGAGATTCGGTAGCTTTGTGGAAATAATGTTTGTGTAATAATACACAAGACATTTGTTAATATATATCTTTATTCATTTCCCTTTGTAAACACGCTATTAAGATGTAAAGCCTATGTACTGTTGTGTTGTGTACAGCCAAAGATTGTCAACAGTAAACCTCCTTTTCCTGGAACTGATCGAATCCAGTGTGTTCTGACCAACACCCCATTGAGAAAAGCTACATATAAACCAGTCCAACCTTTTCAGTCCTACTATTGAACAAAAGGGACGGGTTTGTGTGTCAAATCACTGTCGGAGAGATTAGAGAGTGAGAAAGAGCAGCGGGTATTGTGTATCTTGTGGAAGAGTTTCAGATATTTCAATATCGATATCTATCGGAAAATCAATATTTTTGACATATATCTTACTCTCGTCACGTGATATGTGAACTCTGATTCCTTCTGCACTATGTACGAGCTCGTGTTGGATGAGCTGGATGGAATTGAAGCGACAGTTATCCAACTGACTCAAGAGATCTCGTCACAGCCGTAACACAAACTACAGAATGAATGAATGAATGAATGAATGAATGAGGCATTTATATAGCGCTTTCATAATGTACACCTGAAGCGCTTTACAATCATATCAGGGAATCTCTCCTCAACCACCACCAGTGTGAGCATCCACTTGGATGATGCGACGGCTGCCACAGTACACACACACACACACACACACACACACACACACACACACACACACACACCAGCTATAGGTGGAGAGGAGAGAGAGTGATAAGCCAATTCAGTCGACGGGCATTATTAGGAGGCCATGATTGATAAGGGCCAGTGGGTGGAATGAGGCCAGGACACCAGGGTTACACTCCTACTCTTTACGAAAAGTGCCATGGGATTTTTATTGACCACAGAGAGTCAGGACCTCGGTTTTACGTCTCATTCAAAGGACGGTGATCTTTGACAGTAGCCTATAGTGTCCCGAAACTACACTGTGGCGTTAGGACCCACACAGACCACAGGGTGAGCAGCAACTCTTCCAGCAGCAACCTGGTTTTCTCAGGAGTGTCCCATCCAGATACTGACCAGACTCAACCCTGCTGAGCTTCAGTGGGCTGGCTACAGGGTGAAATGGCTGCTGGCCATATCACCCTGTATGCATATGAATGAATGTTTGTTTTATTGAAATACATTTCTGTGAATGTGGATTTTTCTTATAAATGTTTAGAATGACATGCATATGGACGACATACAAATATATGCCTTATTTTTTAAAAGCAACATCTATAATTTGTGCTCTCTCTCTCTCTCTCTCTCTCTCTCTCTCTCTCTCTCTCTCTCTCTCTATTTCTCTCCCTCTTTGTTTCTTTTTGGGGTTTTTTAGCGCTGACTTCAAATATCCATTCTGGACACACTCAATGTGAGTTGCATATTTGTTCTTTATAAAACAATACATGACACGTGACCATGATGACATGAGCAATTACAGACATTACTTCCGACTGTATATTACCTCAAGACTGTATCATTATATTCTTCCAGATGGACCAGTACCACATCTAATTGTATATCCCCAGAGATCTGTGTTCACGGGAGACACAGTAACTTTCACATGTGATCTGGGAATCTCGACTGGATGGACGTTTTCCTGGTTCATCAAGACCATGTGGATCAATTATGGCATAATAAATCATTATCAATTGATCAATGTTCAAGCCTCTGATGAAGGACATTATGGGTGTTTTGCAACCAGAATAATGTTCTACAGCACAGAGTACTCAGAGCACAGTGAAATGGTTATGTTAACAGTACAAGGTAAGCTTTTCTTTGGTTTTGTTTGTCTATACAGTTAAGTACAAATGTTACAAAAATGTAGACTACTTTCCACTACTAAAGATAATTAAAGGGTCATTTCACCCGTGGAGACATGAATGTGTATTGAAAGTGGGTCATTTATGTAGAAGAAATGTGAAATTATTTTTGAATTTGGAGCTTTCTAGACTGAGAAAAGCCAGAAAATGTATTTTTGGCTTATGTGGATGAAAGACAACAACTCCCAGAATGCACTTGCTTCGCTGCCCTACAAGGCCACTCCCAGGCCACGCCTACCGGTAAGACAGCGCAGTTGAAAACAAAAACATCAAGGCAAGGCTAGGCTACGAGTGAGTCTCCGTGACGAGTTTGCCCAAAATGTCCGGGATTCGGCTTTTGCGTTCTACTGTCGCCATTCATCATGTTTACTGTGGCGAGCAGGACGAGGCTGAGGGGCGCGGGAGAACGGCGCGAGGCCGGTGGCGTGATTACTGACGACCGACACCTGTGAGGCACTGTTCTCGTATCTCGCACGGAGGAGCAGGTATTTTCTTAGCAATGGTAAAACACACATCAACCGATCACGCCACCGGCCTCGCGTCTTTCAACCGATCACGCCACCGGCCTCGCGTCTTTCAACCGATCACGCCACCGGCCTCGCGTCTTTCTCCCGCGGCGCTAGCCCCGTCCTGCTCCCTGTATTACTGTGATTACTGATGAGCGCGCCTGTGAGATGCACCGGTCTCATGGGCTATCTCTCACGGAGGTGCGGGTATTTTCTTAGCAATGTTAAAACGCAAATCAACCGATCACTTGTTTAGCATTCATGTAAACATTACATTCAGATTCACCAATCGGGGTGAATTCAGTTAGATTGAAACAAAAGGTGAGCATGTAAACAATGGATGGCGATTGCAGAAAGCAAAAGCTGAATCCCGGACATTTTTGTCGATCTCGACGGCCGGACATGTCCGGGAAATAGAGTATGGTAACCCCTACTACTCAGCTTTCTACGTCCCTGTTTTCTGCAGGTTTCTGCCGTTGAAATCAAACGCACTCGCACTGATCTGTGATAGGTCTGTTAGCGCATTAGGTCCAACCCCCTATGGGCGGGTTTGAAAGGGTGGATCTAGTGCTTGTAGTCTTAACAGAAATCCCCCCCTCTTACACTTCCTCCTACAATGACGCAAAATGACGATTTTTGCGTCATTGTAGGAGGAAGTGTAAAGAGGTAAATACAGATTTCTCTTGTAAGAATTGATAAATTAGGAAATTCCGGACAGTCAGTTTCTGGGTTGACCAGACCCTGAGAGGACAAAAGGACCTCTCCGGAGATTACCATTTGAACTGGCCCTCGTGCACTATCGAGACGAAAGTCTCACCTCCGAGTCATCCTAATCTACATCTCTTTACCTCTCCCATCACCCCCTCTCTCCCATGCCAGATGATCACTTGATTTCTCCAAAGAAAATGTATAGTTTAATGTGAATGATTATCACAGAGTATTTTCATGTTTGGTATTGTTTAAAATGTCACAGTGCGACTGGTACAAATGTCTCTTTCCAAATAAGTAAAACAAAAGGTAATAAGGTTTTTAAGAGTTTATGGATAACTGACTTACAAAGGAAGGTGGTCTCTCAAGCAAATGGTCACCCACCCCCATGAAGGTGCGACCACTGCATGCAAATTTCTTTTGTTAGTACATGTTTCCTGGTGAAAGGTTTGTGTATATAAGGAGATGCAGCAGAGAGTTCGGGGCCTTTTCTGTACCTCAGATCGGTCCGTTAGGCTGGGAGATATAGATCTCTCAGTCTAATGTATTTCTTAAATGTTGGGTTTGCATCTTCTCTCTATTCCAGAGCATTTGATGTTTTGTATCGATTATCTTTGAATTGATTATGAAATTGGCATGATACATTTACCTGACATAATAAATTGTTACATGTGATTATTCCAACTGTTCTTGACATTGTTCATTTAATGGTTAAAAGGAATAGTCATTCGCTCACTATTAGTGAGGCACAGATATTATTAAAACCTTTCATTTATGGAGTCAGATGAAATTACGAGAGAATACATGACTAAATGTATTGTAAATTTAAACAACCAATACTTCGCATGAATGAGGACAAGAACACGTGATTCCTTCCCTGTGTTATTGGAAAACCTCCATTGGATCAATTTCACAGGCCTTACACTCTCGTCTAGGGGGAAAATGAAAAAATGCTGCATGACCATTCAATAGTATGACTGGGTTTCTAACAATGCAAAGCTTAATGCAAATGGGTGAAGTGTCCCTTTAAAGGGTTACTCAACCCCTGATCAGAGCCTGACTCCACCCACTGGCAATATTTGAAAAAGCCTTGTGCACCCGAGACCCGCTTTCAATAATCATGTTCACATTAGCAGATAATGAGTTGCCATGAAAACGACTGACATCTTTATCTTTTCATACAGATCACATAAACAGAGAATATTTGTTTTCGTTTTGAATTAGATAATTTAATAGTAGAGACTTAAATGTTTATAAAGATATATTGCCTGTATTCGCTGAGTTTTGTTTAAGTTTAGAGATGTGCTCCAGAAAAGAAAGTTCACGGAGACGGAGAGGCAGAAAGCATACCCTGTTTTCTTTATTTTACAAAAGCACAATGGTTTATATTTTTTTCGACTGTAAGTGGACACATACAAAAGTAGACATTTGACAGTTTATTTTATACGCTGGAGCGTTTGTCGACCTTAGAGGATTAACTTTAGCCTAATAGGAAGGAACAAAAATTGTGATAACAAATATATACTCACTCCTATCAAGACGCCGCTGGGCAAGAAGCCCATTTTACCTAGGCTACATGAAATAATCGAAATAAATATATAAATGCTACGCTAACTAGATGCTAATATACGCTATCCTGATTGTTTTCAATACTCGCAATTCCAACTCCTGACTCACTACAGTGGTTTTGATGGAACAAGATGTTTTCATACCAGGGGCTGCCGAGGGCGTGGTGAGCTGGAACCTGCTTGTGTCACACGGCACCACAACATCCAATAGGACAATTCAACTGCAGTAGCAACCGTTCAACCTGAAGAGGGCAGCACTCAGACGTTTTTACACCATATATTGTTGAATTGAAACACTTTATACCCAAATGTCACAATAATTTCTCGAATCAATGAACAGCATTAATAAAGCCCCAGTCTTGTAGATCATTAACTAAAAAAAAGTTGTTTTAGGGTTTAGTTACCCTTTAACATGTCATTTCAGTGGTTATAATTCACACAAACACACATACATACATTATCGTGGCATTAAACATACGCCATTTATCTTGTTTAACATGTTCATTTTGTCATTATGTGCTATATCCAGCAAAGTAAACAATCAGACAGGTCTTATGGAAATAATATATATACATTTGATCAGATATACATACAAGCTATATATGTCTGTGTGTTTATGCTGCATGAGTAATATATGCAATATATGCAATACATTACACATACAGTACTATATCTGATCACATATACATCTATATATATATGATGTATTACTGAATATAAAATTACATACATTATGATATATAAGTAAATATATTGTCACATATTAAATAAATAATAAATAAATAAATACAATTCCAAGGTTTATTTGGTTTTTATTAAAAGTTTCTCGTATCCCATTTGTGTGCAAAAAGACCTATAATTAAAGGGATCATGAACTGCATTATTTTATTATTTTATAATGTTTCCTGGGGTGCACTTGCATCACTATTATGATTGACTGACAGGACAGCTGACTCCCTGGTTTCTTAGCAACATAAAAAACACAGCACACTGCCAGTTCTGTGTGATGGCCGATTGGCCGTGCTGTGTGCTTTGCATGTTCGAACCTGAAAAACGCGTTTGGTGTGATTGGGGCTTAACTAAAGTTTAAAAAGTGAAATCATAGTCAAGGAACCCTTTAAGTCATTGGTAAATTCTAAGCACTATATCTCCATATCTCTCTTTGAGTGGTCTGACATGTCATTTGTTGGCACAAACAAAAATGTGAGTTTGGTCTGGCACTATCTTTTGGTTTGAATAATGGAGAGTGGAGGTGATATGTTTAGGAAACACACTCAGAAAGTACTTGGGATAAAAGCATCCAAATAAATGTCAATGCAAATCATTATTATCATTATTCGTTATTTTGGCTTTTTTAGTTGAGTGCTATTAGCAAAAGTGGAACAACACTTTTATATTTAAAAGAAAACATTTTCAGACAAACTAACAAATCTGGAAAATAATGCCTGTGTTTGTGAGAGATACACTCAAGGTTGTTTCACTGTGTAGATAAACCGCAGCCGACTCTGACTGTAAAGCCCCAGAGTTCAGTGTTCACTGGAGACACAGTTACTCTCAGCTGTGACATGGGAAGCTCAACTGGATGGACGTTTCACTGGAGGAAAGACTCAAACCCTGAATCCAGTGATTATGCAGGAACTAAAACAATCAGATCTGTGAGAGTCTCTGATGGAGGAACATACGAGTGTATAGCACAGCGAGGAGAATACTACTACACACAGTACAGAACAGTACAATACACACAGTACAGTAATGCAATAAAGATAACAGTGAGAGGTAAGTGCTCTTTTATTTAGTAGATTTTTTTGTGTAAGCTAATTTTGAGTTTTAAAAGATTCAAACATGAAGTGTGTTGTTTGCTCATTTCACAGAGAGACCCAAACCTGTAGTGAAGGTGAAGCCTGATGTTCGTGTGTTCAGAGGAGAGAGAGTCACTCTCACATGTGACATACAGGAGACAGGAGTCTGGAGGTACAGCTGGTATAAAGGTCAAGATAACAGCAGAAGAACAGACCAGATCTATTACAGCGCAGGACAAGACCAGATCTATATAATCACATCTGTGGATCCGTCTCATGCTGGTCTGTACAGATGTAGAGGAACTCAGACTGAAACCCTACAGAACTCAGAGATCAGTGATGGAGTTACACTGACAGTATCAGGTGAGTGTGTTCATGTGTTCCTCAGACTGAATTACTTTGTTTGATTTGTTGGTAACACACTTTACAACAAGGTTCCATTTGTTAATTTTAGTTAATGCATATTAATACATTTGATATTTAATAATCTTTGTTAATATTAGTTAATAAAAATACAACTATTCATTGTTAGTTCATGTTAGAGGTCCATTAAATTATATTCACAGCTGCAACTTTTGATTTAATAATATATTAGTAAATGTTGAAATTAACATGGACTAAGATTAATATATGATTTAAGAGTATTTTTCATTGCTCATTTTAACTAGTAACTTTGGCTGTATCCCATCACTGTAACAACATTGAGTCTGCAGATTTTTTTTTATTTATTTACTTTTAATATTTTGCATGTTTTAAATAGATCAAATGTTGCATTGAAAGGCATACATACAAATAAAAAATAAAATCAGTGTAGTGTTTAATATTCATTCATAGTATATGAGATGTGGGATAAACGGATGTTTCGACTGCATTAATGTGCACATCGAAGCTCAAATATCAACTGGTCACTCTTTGATAATAATTTCAGCCTCATGTCAGTAATGTTTTAGGAGTGTAGAAGCATCGGACCATTAGACTTTGACTTTCCTGTCACTAGATAAATGTGTCACCACAAGCGCAATATTACAATTTAATAGAAATAAGCACATATAATACATACATAAAATACAGAAGTAAATAATACAAAAACTATATACCGGTATATATAAATAAATTAATATTTATCATAATTGTAATATAACTGACTCAATTCTTTCAGGGCAAAATAAAAATTCAAAAATAAAAATGAAACCTTAAAGTGCCCATTTTAGGAGAAATGTAAGGTTCAAGTCTGAAAATCTCACATTAACTAAAGCATTAAAAACGATTAAAACTTGCAATCTTTCTTTTCTTTCTTTCTTTCTTTTTTTTTTTTTTTTTTTTGGCAGACATTTAACCATCTATATCCAGCAAAATCAAAGTGCCAGAAGAAGTAGCCTTAGACCTGAGCTTAGCTGAGACTTTAACTCTTGGCTTCCTTGAAAGAGTGACACATCTTATTGATTCCTGTTCAGAGATGTTTCATGCTGCATGTTCTCATTTGTTTCCTTGGTTATTAATTATGTTCCTCGTCTGTGTTTAGTTTAAGATAAACTGTTTAGTTTGTGGTTTTGCTTGTTTTGTTCTGTAAATGAAGACTTCTCTAAATCAATATTTTTGCTACTCTATTAAGTGGTGTCACTAGTGGGAGAGAAAGGACACATCCCTTTAAATCAAAATAAATGACAGTTTACTGTACAAAAAAAAGACAAGACAAGATATGAGCAATAACACTATAAATGAGCTCAACACTGCATCACTGTTCACTTCCAGATAAACCATAGCCGATTCTGACTGTAAAGCCCCAGAGTTCAGTGTTCACTGGAGACACAGTTACTCTCAGCTGTGACATGGGAAGCTCAACTGGATGGACGTTTCACTGGAGGAAAGACTCAAACTGGGAATCCAGTGATTATGCAGGAACTAAAACAATCAGTTCTGTGAGAGTCTCTGAAGGAGGAACATACGAGTGTATAGCACAGCGAGGAGAATACTACACAGACCTCAGTCATGTTAAGATAACAGTGAGAGGTAAGTGCTCTTTCTATATTTTGAGTTCTCTTACGAGAGTCCTCTCGTACTGCGTTTTATCAAAACGCTACGGGAAAAGTCTCTTTTCACGAAACACTGAAGCAAAAATTATCCTTTAATTTTCATATATGTAAAACGCGTTGCGGCAGCAGCAGACAGCTATGGCGAGACGGCTTGTTCGCTCATTGGCTGCTCTGCGGCAACTGCTTAAGCCTATCGAGCGAGGCCTGAGATGACATCAGGCCAATGAGGGCGCTTCGCGCCCTCCTCGCCACTTCCCGCCGAAACGGGCGTGGCTTACCTCTATAAAAGGAGCTCGAGAAGGCTGACTCACTTGATTTTAATCTCTTCAGCGAAGCGCACGCATCGCTGGATCACGGAAGCAGCGTCGTTGAAGCAAGCACATCAGCGGGACGAGCCCTCGAAGCTGCTGGCCAACGCCGCCTTCTACAGCCGTACCTGCTGCGCTTTCCGGCGCCTATATCCTTTCATTGCCTTTGTGTGTGTGTGTGTGTGTTTCCTGCATCACTCACCCCTAAAAGAGCTGCGTCTTTTTTAAGATGCCTTCTTGCGGCTCGTGCCGAGCCCCACTCACCGAGGGAGACAAGCACGTCATCTGTGTTTCCTGCCTGGGTGAGGACCATGCAGCGCTCGCGCTCGCTGACGGCGGATGCCCTCACTGCGAGCTTTTGCCGATGGTGACTCTGAGGACTCGCCTGGCATCCTTTTCCAAGCCTGCATTCACCGCCGCGATGCCGCGCCGTAAAAAGCGCCGCTCGCAGCGGGTCCCGGAACCCGCTCCAGCCCGACCAAGCTCGCCGGTTCGCCCGCCAGCTTCACCGGCCTCTCTCGAATCACTTCCTGATGCTCAGCGCCCGCAGTCTGCCGCCGCTTCATCAGAGGAAGTCGGTTCAGAGGCCGCGTCGGGGGAAAAGGATTCCTGCTCTCTGGTAGCTTCAGGCAGCGAGGATTGGGCGAGCTTTGAGGACCTCGCGCCTCCTGCCCGCAAGCCCTCAACGAGAGCCAACATTGAGAAGGAGCTCATGCGAGTACTCGCGCTGGCCGCGGCGAGCCTCGGCCTCGAGTGGTCTGCACCGGAGCCCCCCTCTCGAACCCGGCTGGATGGTAGCTTCCTCCCTGGTGAGCGCACTTCTCCGGAATCTAAGCCCGCTCCTTTTCTTCCTGAGTTACATGAAGAAGTTGCGAAGGCTTGGAACGCGCCCTTCTCTGCGCGGACGCGCTCATCTGTCTCACCCGCTTTTTCCTCCCTGGATAAGGCCGGAGACCGAGGCTACCTCTCTCTTCCGCCGGTGGAACAGGCGATAGCGACCCACCTTTGCCCGCCCTCTGCTGGACGGCGGGCTAAACCGGTGTTGCCTTCTAAAGCCTGCCGCATGACGTCGACGCTGCTCGCGCGAATCTTCTCCGCCGCTGGGCAGGCCGCGTCATCGCTACACACCATGGCTACGCTGCAGATCTACCAGGGTGATCTCCTCCGTAAACTGGACGAGATGGGACCTGACGCTATCTGCATCGCGGATTTAAGGAGCGCTTCAGATCTCACGCTCCGAGCTACTAAGGCCGCCGCACAAGCCATGGGACGCTGTATGGCTTCCGCCACTGTCGCTGAGAGACACTTATGGCTGACGCTCACGGAGATGGCCGATTCCGAGCGCACTGCGTTTCTCGATGCCCGCTGTCTTCCACCGGCCTTTTTGGTTCTTCTCTCTCCGAGTTCGTGGAGAGATTTACCGAGGCCCAAAAAGCGTCTCAAGCCTTCAAGCACTTCCTGCCGAAGCGCTCCGGTTCTGCAGCGGGTCGTGACAAACGGACCCCGCGGAGCTCTCAGCCTCAGCCCCCGCCTTCGGCCGCCTCATCGCAGCAGCCACAGCAGCGCAGCTCGAGGCCCCGCTCTCGGTCCAGCGCCCGGCGCCCCTCCTCGCGCGGGCCGCGATCGAAGATCGTGGTAAAGCCTGAAGTGCCGAAGAAGTCCTAGCAAGCCTAGGAAAGCGCAGGTGTGTGAGTCCCGTTGCGGCCGGCCTCCCACCCAAGCGCCCCACTGTTTCAGTCCCAAGATTTGCGACTGTTCCAGTGTTTTCTGCAGAGAGCAAGCCCGCACTGCTGCCCGCTTGCCTGCACACAAAAGCCGTTTTCACGGCTACCCAGATAAATCTCAGAAAGAGTGTATTTTCTGGTGTCCCGGCCACGGCCGATGGTGCTATAAATGTAGTCTCGATGCCCACTCCTCAGTGCCCATCACTACACATAAGCACAGCCCTACACTTAGGGCCCGCGCACATAAAATCGACTCAGGTCGATTGCGCTTCCAGCATAGTGAGAGTGCCCACTTCCCAGTGCCCACGAACACTATGTCTAACACATCACAGGCTCTCTGTAAAAACGAGAACTGTGAGCGCGCGCTCTGCTCAGGCAGACGCCGCGCCCAAAGCAGTAAATGTGCCCGCTCCCAGCCCACATCTACTCGCTCACATGGGTCCTATGAGACTTTCTCAGTCCTCCCTCACTCAGCTAAGCACTGTAGCGAGGTCGAGGATGAGCGTCTCGCCCGCTGTATTAAGCGCGCGCCCCGCCTCAAATGCCACAGGCATAACGCCTATGTTTGTATCCCCCGAAGCGCCTCTGTCGCACGGCGATCAGAGCGCGCTCCGTATCCAGCCCCTAGCCAGCCATGCAGATGCATGGGCAGCGCTCCCAGGGGTTTCGGACTGGGTGCTAGGCATTATAAAGAGAGGCTTCTCGCTACAGTTTTGCCGACGCCCTCCCCGCTTCACAGCGCGCGTCGAGACTACGGTTTCGTTGGAAGTAGCTCACTTACTTCGAGCCGAAATATCAAAACTGATAAGCAAAGGGGCGATAGAGCGCGTTTCCCCAGCTCTAAGCGAAGGGGGACTATACAGCAGATACTTTCTAGTCCCCAAAAAGGACGGCGGTATCAGACCCATACTGGATCTAAGACGGCTGAACAGAGTATTAGTGAAACGCAGTTTCAAAATGCTCACAACCAGCAAAATTCTCGCGCACGTTCGCCGAGAAGACTGGTTCATGTCGATAGATCTGAAGGACGCGTATTTTCAAATACAGATAGCGTCACACCACAGGCGATACTTGAGATTCGCCTTCGAGGGTCAGACATACCAGTATATAGTCCTGCCATTCGGCTTGTCCCTAGCACCTCGTACATTTACGAAATGCATGGACGCAGCGCTCGCTCCTCTCAGACTCAGAGGCATGCGAGTGCTGAACTATTTGGACGACTGGCTGATCCTAGCTCAATCACGATCACAGCTCGTGGAGCACAGAACCATTTTACTCGATCACCTCGAGAATCTTGGTATCACAGTCAACTGGACGAAAAGTTCATTGAACCCCAGTCAAACGATTTCGTTTCTGGGTGTCGTTCTGGACTCACAGTCTATGACAGCGCGGCTGTCACCACAGCGCGCGCTGGCCATTCAGCGCGCGGCGAGGGCTTTTCGCCGCGGCGCTGTCACCCCGCTCAGGAAGTTTCAAAGGATGCTGGGTCTCATGGCCTCAGCATCGTCAGTTCTCCGGCTGGGCTTGCTCCGCATGCGCCCGCTGCAGTTCTGGTTGAAAGCGCGGGTACCGCGCAGAGCGTGGGCGACCGGTCGATTACGCCTCAAGGTCGATCACAGCTGTGTTTCAGCCCTGACGCCTTGGACGGCGGACGACTGGTACCAATCAGGTGTAAGCCTGGGGACTTCCTCGAGAGTGAGGATGGTGTCTACAGACGCATCCACCTCGGGATGGGGAGCTCTGCTCGAGGGCAGACCGTTCTTCGGCCTGTGGTCGGAACGAGAAAAGCTCCAACACATAAACTGCCTAGAAATGCTGGCAGTGCACAACGCGATGACGCGTTTTTGTCCCCGCATCAAGGACGAACACGTCATAGTCCGCTCGGACAACATGGCTGTGGTGTCCTACATAAATCGCCAGGGCGGTCTGAAATCCTTATCCCTGTACAGGCTGGCGAAACGCCTCCTATTATGGGCTCAGCACAACTTACGCTCGCTGAGAGCAGTGCATGTACCTGGGCTTCAGAATGTGGGCCCAGACAGACTGTCCAGGAACAATGTTCCCCCGGGCGAATGGTCTCTACACCCACAAACAGTCCGGCTGTTGTGGGAGAGATTCGGCAGAGCGGAGGTGGACCTCTTCGCGTCCCGCGAAAACGCGCACTGCCCCGCATTCTTTTCAAAAACCGACAGCGCGCTGTCCCGAAGGTGGCCGCGCTGTCCGTTATACGCTTTTCCCCCCGTCTCCCTCCTGCCACAGGTGCTGGAACGGGTCAGGGAAACGAAATGCCCAGTCCTGCTTGTAGCTCCGTTCTGGGAGAACCAGATATGGTTCCCAGTGCTTATGCAGTTGACAGATATCGATCCATGGCCACTGCCGCTGAGGAGAGATCTCCTCTCGCAGGCCGGAGGCTCGATTTGGCACCCACACCCGGAACTATGGTCCCTTCATGTGTGGGTGCTCAACGGATACCCGTTGGTCTCACAGAGGGAGTCGTGAATACCATCACTCAGGCTAGAGCGCCGTCGACACGGCGGCTTTATGCTTCGAAGTGGTCGGTTTTCTCCGGCTGGTGTACAGCTCGGAGCATTTCACCCCTCGAGTGTGAGGTAACGGAGGTTCTCTCCTTCCTACAAGAGCTGTTGGATAAGGGCAGATCCCCTTCCACGCTCAAAGTGTATGTGGCGGCTATTTCAGCGTTCTCTGGTTCAACGCTGGGTCAGTCGCTGGGAAGGAATGATTTAGTCATCCGCTTCCTCAGGGGAGCTAGGAGACTGAATCCACCTAGACCTCCTTCAGTTCCTTTGTGGGACCTTTCTACGGTCCTAGCGGCCATGAAAGATGCCCCTTTCGAGCCTATCCAGTCTATTAGCCTCAAACACTTGTCTTTCAAAACAGTGTTTTTGATGGCTCTCGCTTCAGTGAAGCGCATAGGCGACCTGCACGCGCTCTCTGTGAGCCCGGCGTGCTTGGAGTTTGGCCCTAATGACTCTAAAGTCATACTCAAACCTAAGCACGGCTATGTGCCGAAATCCCTCAACACGCCTTTTCGGGCTCAGGTCATTTCCCTGGCTGCCCTGCCGGCATCAAGTGAGGAAGGGGACTCGAGTTTTCTTTGCCCTGTTAGGGCTTTAAGAGCTTATATGTCCCGCTCTGCTGTCTTCAGACAGACAGAGCAGCTCTTTGTCTCGTTCAGTGGACGTTCCAAAGGAATGGCTGTTTCGAAACAAAGTCTATCCAGATGGATAGTTGACGCCATAGCGCTGGCTTATACTGCCAAAGGCATTCCATGCCCGTTGGGAGTCAGAGCGCACTCCACGAGAAGCGTGGCTTCTTCGTGGGCTTGGTCCAGCGGGATTTCCCTACAGGATATATGTACGGCGGCGGGCTGGGCCTCGCCGTCTACATTTATGAGGTTTTATAACCTAGAGGTTCCCGCCTTGCAGGCTAAGCTTTTGTCGGTGTAATCAGTTCAGCCGTCCAGTCAGACCGCTGAAACTCACGCGCTATGCGCTACCGACTATCTTGGGCAGAACTGTGTAAGACCCACATTTCCACATTAGTTCAGGCTCCCTACCCTGTCTATGTGATGTTATACTTGCGTCTGTGGACATGTCTATTCTACGACGCTACAATTTAGGGAATCAAGGCTCCCACCCTTATTCCCTGACTCTGTGTGAGTCAATCTGGTGATTATGCACTGTATGCCTGAAATAGCTTCCGGTGATCAGTGTTTTTATCCCAGCACGCACGGCGTTTTGCAAGGGGTTCCCGTAGCGTTTTGATAAAACGCAGTACGAGAGGACTCTCGTAAGAGAACGTACTCGGTTACTAACGTAACCTCGGTTCTCTCTAGAAGAGGGAACGAGTACTGCGTTCTCTGCCGTGCGTACGGTTCACTCTGGTTCGCTTCGGCGATCAAAATCAAGTGAGTCAGCCTTCTCGAGCTCCTTTTATAGAGGTAAGCCACGCCCGTTTCGGCGGGAAGTGGCGAGGAGGGCGCGAAGCGCCCTCATTGGCCTGATGTCATCTCAGGCCTCGCTCGATAGGCTTAAGCAGTTGCCGCAGAGCAGCCAATGAGCGAACAAGCCGTCTCGCCATAGCTGTCTGCTGCTGCCGCAACGCGTTTTACATATATGAAAATTAAAGGATAATTTTTGCTTCAGTGTTTCGTGAAAAGAGACTTTTCCCGTAGCGTTTTGATAAAACGCAGTACTCGTTCCCTCTTCTAGAGAGAACCGAGGTTACGTTAGTAACCGAGTACGTTTTATTGACTTTCAGACATGTGAAATGTGTGTTTGCTTATTTAACAGAGAGACCCAAACCTGTAGTGAAGGTGAAGCCTGATGTTGGTGTGTTCAGAGGAGAGAGAGTCACTCTCACATGTGACATACAGGAGACAGGAGCCTGGAGGTACAGCTGGTATAAAGATCAAGATAACAGCAGAAGAACAGACCAGATCTATTACAGCGCAGGACAAGACCTGATCTATATAATCTCATCTGTGGAGCCGTCTCATGCTGGTCTGTACAGCTGTGAAGGAAGACAGTCAAACACCCTACAGTACTCACAGAGGAGTGATGGAGTTACACTGACAGTGTCAGGTGAGTGAGTTTATGTTTTCCTCACTGTGACAATCATGAGTCCACAAAGACATTAGATAACCAGGCAAATGTGTGCTTAGTTTGTCTTTATGTTTTTACTGCTTTTCACTGAAATAGTAGCACACACTACTATCATGTTCCAATTCAGTTTATGTTCTAAATAACATTTTGCAAACAGACGTTGGTCCAATCAGCGATGGTGACACTGTGACAGAGAATATGAGGCTATTTTAGTTCAAGTACACTTGAAGTCTCAATGTGCAGGACAGGTAGACTTAGCCTATGTCCTCAAGACATGTTCAGTTCATTCTAGTTGGCCTTCTCTTCAGGTTATCAAAAGATGACTTGTAACCAGTGTATTGTGAAAGCTTGGATGTTATAGTTTGCCCTCGGTCAGACAGAGTCAAAATAAATATCCTTTAGAGGAGGCAGTCAGAAGGTGTATCTCCTCTTTCAAGCATTATTCATTGATTAAAATAAAAAGGAAAAGGTCAAGTTGTGACCACTTTAATTCTGTAAATGCAATGGAGAATAGATCTGTTTTGAAGAAGTTCCTCTTGTTTTTGGAACTAAGAAATAATCTCCATGTAGTTTGTGACCTTAACATATAGAAACTATGCAGCTGAATATGCATTGGGAAACCATCATTTTCCACATACTCTAATATCAATGTTACACAAGTACAGGTGATGTTTTCTGACTATTGTTATGTCCTATGAGTGTCTAGGGTTCTTTTCTTAACAGAACATATCAAAATTAATGTTTTGAAGAGCATTTGTCTGGGTCCTGCCACAGCACCTCAACAACAAGATCCTTTTTAACACCTTTATTCAAAGGCTCTTAACATATAACAGTTTACTTACAGAGTACAACTTAAGCCATATTCATACAGGATAAGTATTACCTGGCCATGTCTGTAATTTGTAAAGTAAAAATTCCCCCGCAAATGACCTACCATATTTCGCCGAACACCGAGGTCCTGTGATAATATCAGTCCTGTGCAAATTGGCCTCTCTGTGATTTGGCGGGGTCGTATATAATTTTTTCAAGGTTTTTGTTTCCTGTGCATGTGCTTTTTTATCCATCTTTTGCGAAGAATGGAGTGTTGGAGTGTTTTGATTTTGGGTGCTGGGTCATATCGCTATACACCATACAACTATACAATTTGCAGAAAGAGAAACGCCATGAAAGCCATCAGAAGAGCAAAAACAAAAAGAATGATTAGATGGATATGAATGATATGTATAGCAGCATGCGGTAAGGAACATTACATGATATAATCTGTTTGTTATATCATACAGCTAGACCTATAACGGCAAGACATTTCCAAGCAATAGCCTATTGACATCATATCCGGGAGATAAGACAGTAAATTCAAGTAAAATCACAGGCTTCGCTTATTCCGTGCGAATGCGCCAATTCAGATGTGGGTGGGTCATTTTTAAATCACACGTGGTCCCCAGATAATACTAATCCAGTGTGAATAGGGCTTTAGGAAGAAAACAAAGACTTCACAAGGGGCAATGCCAAAATAACAAACAAAAGTTTAGTCTACCTGGTAGTTAAATTCTTACTAAGCCTGTCAAAGAAAAACAAATAAATAACAGAAATATACATTCACTCCCTAACCACAAATCAGGTGAAAGCTCATGGTTTTGATTTGTTCTTTTGTTTATTTTTTAATTTTTTATTTTTTTTGTGCTCTGTTATTGAGGTGTTATACCCTGGAAAGCCAGAGTTCTCGCGAGAGCACAAGTTGAATTTGCTCAGCGAGTTTACTCTGGTGTCGAGTAATGATGCTCATTAAATATGCCCTTGTATCCGAGCTGCACCAATCACATGGGGTTATCTGATATAGGCGGGCCAGAGGCGAGCTAAACAGAAGAAGACAGCGCTGTGACATCGAAGTCATTAGTAAACATTGCAAGATGGCTATGGATGAACACCAGTTGTTTGAAACGGCTATGGCCGCTACAATGAACGAGTAATACTTGGCTTTTTATCTAAAAGAGGAACAGAAGACGGCGCTCGAATCCTTCCTTTGCAAGAAGGGCGTTTTTGCTGTTTTGCCGACCGGATACGGCAAGAGTCTAATCTAGTTAGCTCCGCTGGTAGCTAAGCGTATGGGGCTTGTTGTGATTGGTCGTAGTGTTATCCAATTGCGTGCAGTGAGATTTTCAAATGCCCCTCGAGCTGGCCGATTTTCATTAGTCAATGGCAGACCATTAATCTTTCAGATTTAGGTCTGGATTTCCAGGCTGGAGGTGTTATAGAGTAAAGCAACAAGCCCTGTGAAGCCGTGGTTTACATTGAATTTAGAACAGCTAAGGGACACTGTTAGGCAAGACGCTGAACACTCTTTTTATGGCATAGTCCATAAAAAGATTTCTTTTATTTATTTATGTTTGTAGTGTAATTTACAATGGCTTCGAACACAGCTTAGCCAATCAAAATCAAGGACTGAAACTCTCTATTTTATAAGTGTTCATAAGTGTTTTTAAATATGCATTTTGTGTTTTTACATTTAATGCTTTGCTCCAGCACCTGTTCATAAATTATTTTATGTGAGTGCATCTTTTTTCTCTTTTGTTGAACCATAGAAAAAAAAAAAAAAAAAAAGCTTTTGTTTGTTTGTTCTCATGTTTTGATTGATTTTATCAGCATATGCCAAAGATAGTTGACAATTTTACAGCTTACACACATTTCTTGTGTTTGTAGACGGTGAGGTGATTCTGGAGAGTTCTGTTGATCCTGTGATTGAGGGAGAGACTCTGACTCTACACTGTTTACATCGATCTACAAACTCCCCGATCCTCAGCGCTGATTTCTATAAAGACGGATCACTGATCCAGAATCAGACGGCAGGAGAGATGAGCATCACTACTGTCTCAAAGTCACATGAGGGTTTCTACTACTGTAAAACAGAAAGAGGACAGTCACCCCGCAGTTGGATCTCTGTAAAAAGTGAAAATGCATTAGCGCATATTTGTAAATGCATAAGAGAGTGCAATGCTTTCATGTTTTCTTGCTTGTGTATAACTTTGTCAGTTTGTTTTTCCAGAAGCTTCGATCTCAGTCCCCAAACTTCTCAGTTTTCTACTGGCAGCCTTCATGTTTCTGCTCGTGTCCATCATATTGGCTGTCAAATGCTACAGAGTTCATGGTGAGATCTCCCTTCTTTCAGTGTGACTGTTGCATTTCAGTGTGACTGTTGAATTTGTTGAATGCTCTGTCAGTTTTATTAACAAACGATACAGTATCTCAGGTTTGTGTGTGCATTTGTTCTACGAGTCCACCAGGGCTGTTCAATATTGCAGAAAAGTGTGATATGTAATAACTTGTTAAATAATGTGATATATACGAAACAATAATGCACAAAAGTTGAATAATCAAATGTAAAAATAAAACTGCTGAGGCTTTACTGTAAAATAAACACTCCTATAAAAGTTATAAAAGTTCTTCAGTCAAGGTGACTGTGAGTGATTTTCTCTTTGTTTTTTGTTGTTTGATTAACATTAATGACACAGTCAACAGCAGGTTTATAGGCTGCTGTCACTTTAAGACCTAATGCATGGATCCAGTATACTGATACACACGCGTTTTTCTTTATCAACAGTCTATGTTCACTTAGCACATGAATACTCACCAAGACTGGCCTTTTGACATAATTTTTTGTTTATTTGGCCATATGAGCTGTGGAAGAGAACTGAATTCGGGATTGTGAGCTGTCCGAGAAACCACTTTGTGTGCGTGCGAGTACCGCATTGAGTTTTTTAACTATTTTTAACATTATGTATTACACGGATGTAACAGTCATGTGTCCAGTCTGTTCTCTGCTATCTGCGTTAAAGGCAGGGTAGGCAGGTTTTTTCTAAAAAACTTTTTCCCAAATTTGTTTAAACTGTCTTTATATTCCAATACATAATTAAAATGTAAGTACTCTGAAAAGGAGAGTATAAAAATCGAGTGTCTGTAGTCCTCTCAGGGCTGCAATAAACACAGCTACTTACGAACGAATTAAATGATTGGCTGGGCGACTGTCACTCTCCCTCGCTACCATGGCTACCACCCCTGCTGCTACAGGAGCTGCCCACATGCGCGCACCTGTTTGACTCGAGGAGGGGAAGAGGCACGGAGAGAGGCACAGAAGCTAGGAAGAATCTCAATTATGGCAGAGAAAGAGCAGTCAAAATTCCCAGTACCTGCATATACAGTCAGCGAAGGCAAACAAGGCAAAAAAAAGGAAGAGTATTCGAAAAGGCTATGACCAAAAAGTCTTTGGATAAAGCAAGAAGTCAGACGAGAGTCAATATCGGCGTGGCTTTCCAGCAGAGAAACCTTTCTCCAGAGGAGAAATCCTTTCCTGTTAGTTGTTTATATTCATAATGATAAAGTTAGGTATTTTATTACATGTGATTCTGACATGATGTCACTACATGCACTGCGCTCCTCTCCGCTCGGCGCTGGCAAACGCGTCCTCCAGTTGAACGGTCAGCATCGCGCGTTCATGTGTTTTGGGGGCGTGGCTTTGGAAGGAGCCCAGAAGGGAGGGGGTGGGAGTGAATGGAAATAAGTAGCTGTTTATTGCAGCCCTGAGAGGACTACAGACACTCAATTTTTATACTCTCCTTTTCAGAGTACTTACATTTTAATTATGTATTGGTATATAAAGACAGTTTAAAACAAATTGGAATTTTTTTTTTTTTTTTGAAAAAACCTGCCTACCCCGCCTTTAAGCTAACGTTTTGATTTTACCTAACTTTACATTCAGTTATTGCAAGCCATTGTGATATGCATATCACAATGCGTATTTGTGATATTTTGTTCAGCCCTTATAGGTTTTGATTGTTTGGGTTTAGATCTGTAGGGAACATTTGTAAATATATTTAAGGTAGAAGCTATAGAAGAAATATATTTAGCCTGAATTATTTTATAAGTTACATGGAAGTAGTAAAGTAAAATGCTTCTGAAACATTTCTCAGATAGTACAAGAGAAAATTGTTCTACAGCCATTAGTCTATAGTCATTATGATGCACTTTATGTAAAGACAATATATGTGTGTTTGTGTTTTACAGCTAAGCCTGATGAGATTATGCCATATACCAATATACAGTCACAGAGGAATGAAGTCACGATGATTTAATGAAATCAGATATCTGTTTTCTTTTATTCTAAAAGAAACTGGCAAATGCACAGCAAATTGTCTGGTGTAACATGTTTGGAAATTATTTTGATATATTCCCTGTCTGTATTATTAACCTTGAGTCTTGATTTGTTTTACTATGCAACTTGATTTGTTCTTTTATTTTAAATAAATCTGCACACCATGTTTGGCTCAGTTAATTATGTTTCACCTCAGGCAGAGTAGATGGTTATTAATTTGGCAGATGACTTTATCCGAAGCATACATTGCATACATTTTTTTTATAAGTTCAAGCAGAATTAAAGATAAATATAATAATACAGCACAAAGGAGTTTTGTTTCTAGCCATGTAACTGTTCTTGACTGCTGTTCAGTTTGCTGAAGCACATTTTATCAGTAACCTGGAGATAACCGTACTAGAAGTTCTTAAAATGCTGTGCATACTTGTCTCTCGATTTGGAAATGTCAAACATGGCAGCTTTGATACTTGATCTAAGAACCATAATTTTCGAACCATCCGGTGCTTCTGCTTTTTAACCCTTAAATATGAAGGTTATTTTTGTTCGAATCTCTATTATGCTCCAACATGTAGTAGAATGTGTCTTAACGAGACTGTCAGTTTAACTGATGTGTTCAGTAATTCAGTTAAACCATTGCATCATCTTTTGAAAACATTCTAAACTGTAATGAGCTTTTGCCTTTTTGGTGCAATATCAGAGTCTGTAAACAGTTCCTGTGACCAATGCACTGCATGCACATCATTTTATTTGCCGTAATTTATTAAACAAGAACCTCAGAATGAAACCATGCTTGTTGCAACCGGTCTGATAATGAATTCACAAAAGTATGAATAATAACCTACAGTCATGCAGTTTTAGCAGTGTACAATTTCTTTAAGAAAACATGGCTGATATGGCAAACATCCTTATAACAACTTGCATTGGTAGTTCTGTTGTAATCATATAATAGAATTTAAATTGATTTTAAAAATGTGCATCAGTAATTGAGAAAAATAGTTCTAATCACACCATCCAATTACCAAATTTTAATTCTTGTGTTTTTATTAAGGCTTACTTACACACTGAGTTATTAATTTCATGAGTTATTCAGCTGACAAGTTTAGTTTAGTACCGAGTCCTTCATCAACGCGTGGCTGTGCTCATGGAATTGACCTGCTGATATGTAAAGAGCAATAGTACCTGCATATAAACATCAGACATGAGTCACACACACAGACATGAGTCACACACACAGACAGATGTGAGTGTGTGCTTCAAGCTTCACAAAACAACCTCTGAATGAAACACTCCACAAGTCCCTCAGCGATCTTTCTAACATTAAAGCCATTGTTAAAGTGCTAGTTCAAAACCAGGATGACACACTGCATCGTTTACCACTGTTAATACGCAAAATTACATGAAATATACACGCAGCCTTGTGCATTACCGGTGCACGCTTTGGATTTGATCCAACGATGTTTAAATAAATGTTCACTTGTCGCGTGTTTTAGTCTTCAATTAAAGTTTAATCTCTCTACTCGATGTGTACGTTGTTTTTACTCAATTAAACTCTTTAACAACTCCAGCTTTATTCCAAATATGAAAGGAGAAAACACAAGCAAAGGCGTTAGTGGAGGAGCAGACACTGAACAATACAGGTTGAGTCTATGCGGTTCTCATGCTGCGGTTAAATGCGCTGCGGTTCATTGTCGATCACAGATTGTGTGAGTCCAGATTCACTCAGAGAAATCATGGCAGAAACCGCTCCAGCATCCGCGACCAAAGCGGCCAAGAAGAAATCAGCAGCAAAAGCCAAGAAAGCAGGTCCAGGCGTCCGCGAGCTGATCGTCAAGGCTGTGTCCGCATCTAAAGAGAGGAGCGGTGTGTCCCTCGCCGCCCTGAAGAAAGCGCTCGCTGCCGGGGGATACGATGTGGAGAAGAACAACTCCCGCGTCAAGACCGCCGTCAAGGGTCTCGTTACTAGTGACATCCTGGTCCAGACTAAAGGAACCGGCGCCTCGGGCTCCTTCAAACTCAACAAGAAACAGACCGAGACCAAGAAGAAACCCGCCAAGAAAGCGGCTCCTAAAGCCAAGAAGCCCGCAGCCAAGAAACCCGCTGCCGCTAAGAAGCCCAAAACTGCAGCAGCAAAGAAGCCCGCCGCTAAGAAATCCCCGAAGAAGGTGAAGAAACCCGCCGCTAAGAAGGCGACGAAGAGCCCCAAGAAGGCCAAGAAACCGGCGACTCCTAAGAAAGCAGCCAAGAGCCCAAAAAAGGCAAAGGCGGCCAAACCCAAAGCGGCGAAACCTAAAGCAGCGAAACCTAAAGCCGCCAAGCCTAAAAAGGCAGCTCCCAAGAAGAAATAAATCTAACCTTACTGTTTGTTTCTTTTTCTTTTCTCAAAAAAGGCTCTTTTAAGAGCCACCCACTAATTCATAGTGAAGAGTATTATTTCATCAGTCATCTGTTCAATGAAAGTCATTGTTACCGAAGACAATACATGGGCCCTTTATGTTCACGTGCACACACATTTATCCCGTTTCACAGACATCGAAGGCTTAAGCCTAGTCCCAGACTAAACAGCATATTTTAACTGTAAGCACTTGCACTAACATATCTTAAAATAGGTCGGTGCCATTGTTTTATTTCAAGATGCACCAATAGGCCAAATGTTTTTTTGTTTAGTTTTTTCTCCCAAAGGCACGTTTATAAAAGCTACTTATACTTCCTAATTGAACTAAATGTCCTAATCTGAGTTTAATAATTTGAGACGTTTACGTTTAAATTTACAATTTAAACATTTTGATTACATCAGTATCTGTTCGTAGAGTTTATGTTCATACCAGTGAACTTTGAAACTGCATTTCTTCAAGAGCGACTTTAATTTATTACTATGCTAAAAACCAGACAGTAAAGTGAAAAATGGTAATTCAACATGCTTTACAAAGTCATAAATACTAAATGAACAGAAAAATATCAAAATAGTGCAAATGAAAAAAAAAATGACCCATTAAAAACTTAAAGTACATTGAAAGTAGCAAACATTATAAGTAGCAAACACTATTGAGAATAGTAGAAAGGGGGTTGGGTTTGGAGGGAAGTTCACTGATTGGCTCGATGGTGTGTTCAGACACCAGCCAATAGGAAACTAGTGAGCTTTCCTTTTAAAGTCAGAACACAGCTTTCGATAGTATTATTCTCCCCGACCCTAATAGAAGAGCAATAACTGTAAGCTACAATGAGTGGAAGAGGTAAAACCGGGGGAAAGGCTCGCGCTAAGGCCAAGAGTCGCTCTTCCAGGGCGGGACTGCAGTTCCCCGTCGGCCGTGTCCACCGGCTTCTCCGCAAAGGCAACTATGCCCAGCGCGTCGGTGCCGGAGCTCCGGTGTATTTGGCCGCGGTGCTCGAGTATCTGACCGCTGAGATCCTGGAGTTGGCTGGAAACGCCGCTCGGGACAACAAGAAGACCCGCATCATCCCTCGACACCTGCAGCTGGCGGTGCGCAATGACGAGGAGCTGAACAAGCTTCTGGGTGGCGTGACCATCGCTCAGGGCGGTGTGTTGCCCAACATTCAGGCCGTGCTGCTGCCCAAGAAGACCGAGAAGCCCGCGAAGGCCAAGTAGACTGACCGAAGCTTCTCCTTAAACCAAAGGCTCTTTTAAGAGCCACACAATTTCTCCAAGAAAGAGTGTTTTCATTCATCCGATTTTATTTGATTTTCTATTTAAGTTCATTTGATAAAACAGTAAGAAAAAATGGCAGAAGAATGCCCATAAATTGACTGCGTAAATTGCTTGTACTACACAATGCTAGAAACTATACAACAACCACACAATACGTTGTATATTTGAAGAGTTCAGATGCAAAAGCTTCTAAATGCCATCTGAAATTTTCTTATTGAATGAATCTGATCATTTATATCAAGCTTGTATAGTTAAGTTCAGTAATTTCACTTAAATTACAATTAATAGGTAATCTTCATTGCCATTTAAGTGAAATTACTGAATTTAAATATACGAGCTTGATAAAAAATTATCATTCATTTAAAATCTGACTAGAAATGCATGTCCCTATATAAGTTTGATGTTTTATTGTTATCTGGTCTCACTACACTATTTGTAAGGATTTAATGAATGTATTATGAAAGTGCATATAGTTTTATTAGCATGGCTAAAAATATTTAAACTGATATATTATCAATACAAAGAATTGAAACAACGTGGTTACGTATGTACTTATCTCAGTTTTTACTATTAGTGCCGTAAGTCCAACTCTACACTATCAATATTTTTTTAAAAATCAATCACGGATTTTGCTGTACAAATTAATACCTGATTTCGCCTATTCTATTCAAAGAGAAACAAAGGAAGTTCGGGCGGGAACCACAAACTCTATTCTCTTCTTTGAAAACAGGAGGCGCACAGCCATTGGCCAACTGTCATTTACAGACGCCAGACAATAACCAATCGAATGCCTCTGAAGCAAAGCCATCCAATGAGCGCATGGCAGCTTTGGGCTTAAATACGCGCTGTGTTCGAGTGAACACTATTCATTTGTTCGTCTTCTTCACTGAGACACGATGGCAAGAACTAAGCAGACCGCTCGTAAGTCCACCGGAGGAAAAGCCCCGAGGAAGCAGCTGGCCACTAAAGCCGCCCGTAAGAGCGCTCCCGCTACCGGTGGCGTTAAGAAGCCTCATCGGTACAGGCCCGGTACCGTGGCGCTGAGAGAGATCCGCCGTTACCAGAAATCCACTGAACTGCTGATTCGCAAACTGCCCTTCCAGCGCCTTGTGAGAGAAATCGCTCAAGACTTCAAGACGGATCTGCGCTTCCAGAGCTCGGCTGTCATGGCCCTGCAGGAGGCGAGCGAGGCTTATTTGGTGGGTCTGTTTGAGGACACCAACCTCTGCGCCATCCACGCCAAGAGAGTCACCATCATGCCTAAAGACATCCAGCTGGCCCGCCGCATCCGCGGAGAGCGCGCTTAAATCGACTGTATATCAGTCATACCAATCCAAAGGCTCTTTTAAGAGCCACCTCAATGTCTCAAAAAAAGCTGAATTTCTTTATTAAATTTGACCTGAATTTAGTTTTGTGGCAACTGCACAAACTTGCTCTAAGTTGAAGGTCATAAGTAGTTTGGAGTTTTATTAAATTATTTTTATCATAATAAAAGTAACACAATGGCAACAATATATTACATGCCAGGGAGCGGGAAAATAACATTTTTAAGCGGTTTACAGTCCTATGTAAGTGACAGATTGTATTTGTATTGTTTCTGTTGTTCTTGCTTGTCTCCATTTTCCTCCTTTAGGATTGATTTTGGATATAAAGAGGCTGTTGGTGACTGGACCAAAGAAGAGATCTGAATGACAAGTTTCTCAGAATTCCTCTGAAGGAAGTGTACCAAGCTGTAATGATGCTGGCGCCCTCCGCTAGACATTTAATTTGTTGCAGTTTAGGATATATGTATTATTTCTGAATCACCTGACTATCATTTCTGCAATTTCATTGTTTTAAATCAGGATAACCGAATGTTAGTCAAAGAGTATAGACATGTAATTATGTTGCTAAATTCTGCGGCAGTTTTATAGTGATCTCCATGCGGATCAGGTCCAATTTCTAGCGGATTTTTGTTCGTACTGTGTGCGTACATCTTAAAGGTAGTTAAATACTCTTTCGTGTATATATTGGTAGATTTAATTGCTACTACGTTATATTATGTTAAAAGAATGTTTATTTCTTGGAGCTCGATCGCACATTCATTTCAGCATAAACACGCTGAATTAGACTTTGAATGTTACTTTATGTATATTATGTGGAAATATTTAATTCTTTTTCATCTGATATTTGATTTAAAGTCTGTGTAAACCTGATGAAATTTACAGCTGCTACACTTGTATAAATATGCCCTTATATTTATGCTATTGCCTTTTTTATTGTTCAGTTATTACTGTTTCTAGCTCATGATTGTATCTATATTCAATATTGTTCATTTATAGAACCACACTCATACTTATGTATGAATCAAAAGAACTTTATTGTGGACATGGACCAAGTGATTTATTGTTCTGCCTGAACAATTTGTAGCGGTTGTCATCTAGTTTAAAGGAACACTCCGACTTTTTGGGACTTTAGCTTATTCACAGTATCCCCCAGAGTTAGATAAGTCCATACATACCTTTTTCATTTCTGTACGTCCTGTAAGTGTTATTTGACGCACCCACCGCTAGCCTAGCTTAGCACAAAGACTGGATGTAAATGGATAAGGTAGCATACTAATCCTGATAAGTGACAAAATAATGCAAACATTTTCCTATTTACATGTTGTGATCTGTATAGTCACAGCGTGTACAAATAACAAGGCTATATGAGACAGAGACCATTTTTAATCGTATAAATACTGGGAACTATATTCTCACTAGGCGTAGGAGCACAGCTATTGGGCGGAGTGGCTACTTTGTTTACGGAACCATCAACAGGGCGTCTCGTGTGCTGCGCTAATCACTCCACCCAAGTAGCTGTGCTCCTACGCCTAGTGAGAATATAGTTCCCAGTTTTTATACGATTAAAAATGGTCTCTGTCTCATATAGCCTTGTTATTTGTACACGCTGTGACTATACAGGTCACAACATGTAAATTGAAGTTATTTTTATTTATTTATTTTTTTTGCTTCCTAACTGGTGGTTTGCTTGTTTGTTTTGTTTAAGAAATTGATTTGTTAAAACCACAAATATCACTGTGAAAATAGCCTGAGAACAAGAAAATAAAAATGGGTAAACACAAAGTATTTGTTTGTAATTTGTAACACCCTGACCTAGACCAGGGACAGTAACAAGAGCTTTCTTCTTGAAAGAGTCAAAAATCAAATATATGCTAACTCTTCCAGAAAAAGGTTAAAGAAAGGCTTACACTTACAATATTTACACTTGTGTACAAAATGTTTGGCCAGAAACAAAATGATCTTTATCTGAAGATAAATTTTCAGTTTGGAGACCACAGAAGTAATAAATTACATCAAAGTCATCAGAAATAAACCTAAAAACATGTTTTGGGATAGCAACGATGTATCGTTTTATAAGACACTTCTTTGATCTTATTGTATAAAAAGGTTTTTTTTTTTTTGTGGCAAAGCCCACACTCTAGCCCAGTTAATTTCAACTGCATGTCTGTTCCAATAAAAGATGGCATTAGGACAAGAGCCAACATCTTTCTGGAAAAAAGCACAAATACTCCTGTTGTTTGATTTGGTGGTAGGACATAATTTACCAACATATGTAGGCTATCAGATACATTGTTTGGTATCTTGTTATTCTGTAGCTTGTTATTAAATCCCTTCATAAACATAACAAACCCAGAAGGGATAGCTCCAAAAATAATATCTAATTCCTTTGCTGTAATTAGGATTTTATAAAGTGAAAAAAAGAAAAAATCTCCATATTTTAAAGTAATTCCTTGGTCATTGAACTAATAACTGACTCACTAAAATTATATTAAAAAATGAACTATATTTCCATAAATAGTATGCAGAACGTGATGTCACAGTGCTTGCTTGTTCCCTGAAGTGTGTTTGTGTGTTTTTTTTTCTTGTTTTTTTTTACCAAGCTTTGCTTCTCACAGCAGGTCCATGGGTGGAGTATGAGATCCCGCTCCTCCTCTCTGAATGTAATTTGGGCAAGTGATTGTAATGGATGAAGTTAGATAGACCCTCACACCCACCCATAACTATCCCTCCACCCTTTATATCCACAGAAGTGGAGCTGAACTACGTCAAACTCGACGTCCAGAGAGGTGGAGCTCCATGTGCTGAGCACCAGTTGGAGAGTAGCGTGTCGAGTGACGTTTAATAGAACCACCCATGAATTTGGTTTCAACTAGGTCCGCTAGCCGACTATAAACCTCTGTTCTCCAGTGGCAGTTCTGTATTCTGTTTGTGAATTGAATTCGCAGTCATGTCTGGAAGAGGGAAAGGCGGTAAAGGACTCGGGAAAGGAGGCGCTAAGCGGCACCGAAAGGTTCTTCGCGATAATATCCAGGGAATCACTAAACCCGCTATTCGTCGTCTTGCTCGGCGTGGCGGCGTCAAGCGTATTTCTGGCCTGATCTATGAAGAGACTCGCGGTGTGTTGAAGGTGTTTCTGGAGAACGTCATTCGTGATGCTGTGACTTACACTGAACACGCCAAGAGAAAGACCGTCACCGCCATGGATGTTGTGTACGCGCTGAAGCGACAGGGACGCACTCTGTACGGGTTCGGGGGTTAAGAGATCCACGAAGAAAAACCCAACGGCTCTTTTAAGAGCCACCCACATTTACACACAAAGAACAAGTTTCCAAGTGATTAAAAACTATATTAAGTGGAGTTTGACGAGATTATGAGCTATTGTTTGTATACTTACATTCAGTAATAAAACTTATTATAACATTCCCCACTGGTTATATGTGGCAATTAAATATGATAATGTTATCTGTGTTTTTGTAGTATGAATTATGTATTTTAAAGTGATTAAACTGAAATGATCATTATTTTACTTTCAGTATGTAATACTGTATTGCATTACAAAAAATGCGGGAAAATGAAACAAAGAAACATGATGTAATGGGGGATGGTAGTAGGACATGAGGCGATGGGCGGGATCAACATTTAAAGCCTGTGATTGGGTGTCATGCAAGTGACGGAACTTTTAATGTAGCCAATGAAATCATTCTATGGGTTGGTCCAGGAAAACTGGCAATCAGAGAAGGACGTACTTCCCTTTGTAAATTAGCATAGAGCAGTGGATAAAATCCCACCTGTAGCAGATCAGCTTTGTTGTTCTCTGAGTTTCTCTGACTGAAACATCATGCCTGAACCAGCGAAGTCCGCACCCAAGAAGGGCTCGAAGAAGGCCGTCACTAAAACCGCCGGCAAGGGCGGAAAGAAGCGCAGAAAGTCCAGGAAGGAGAGCTACGCGATCTACGTGTACAAAGTCCTGAAGCAGGTTCATCCCGACACCGGGATCTCCTCCAAGGCGATGGGAATCATGAACTCTTTCGTCAACGACATCTTCGAGCGCATCGCCGGTGAAGCGTCTCGTCTCGCTCACTACAACAAGCGCTCCACCATCACATCTCGAGAGATCCAGACCGCCGTGCGTCTGCTGCTGCCCGGAGAGCTGGCCAAACACGCCGTGTCTGAGGGCACAAAGGCGGTGACCAAATACACCAGCTCCAAGTAGAGGAGTCCGCTCAACACACACAAAGGCTCTTTTAAGAGCCACACATATTGTCTTGAAAAGAGTTACGGTTTTCCTTCTACTTTGGGTGCAATGTTTAAAGAAGTGTTATTGTTTGACGTTCTTGTCGATTTTGGTGAAAACTAACATGATTCGTTAAGTTTTTACTCCGTTTAGTTTTTCAGTAATAGAAGATTATTTTAACAAGCTTAAAAGTTAAGCCCCTAAATTGTTTTGTTATAAATATAAACAAGATTTCTGCACAAATCTAAAGCACCTTGCTGTATAGAATAAAATGACGCGTATCAATAAATTTGTGAAAATTTGTCACTGCTTGATCTGTTTTGTCTTTATTTAAAATATTCCACCTGAAATGAGCATGATAAACAAAGGATTCCAAAATTAAAGAGCAACTTGCAGGTAAAAAAAAAATCTAAATGAATATATAACCGTGTATGAAAATACCATATGAAAAGATAATGCAGGATTTAAAATGTTTTAAAACGACATAATGACACCAATTTAGTAGATAAAGTGAGCGTTTCTTTGACTGCTCGTACAAGCCGCTTTTTTTTCAACATCGCGTCATTTTACGTCACACGAGGGAGACGTGTGCTGTGCTCTGCCGCAGCTCAGTGCAGAGTAGGTTGGTATTCAGTAAGAGCGGTCGTGAGACAGTGTGTTTTCAGTAGTTTTTGTATTTCAATTTATCATCGTCATGGTAAATGTATGTGTTTGTGGAGCTTGCAAAAACTCCAGCCTGTCAGGACATCGAGTCCACCGGTTTCCTTACAGGAAAAAGGACGGTGCTATCTTTCGTGCCTGGGTGCGGGTTGTGCAGGTAAAGAGACGGGATTTCTCTTCCGCGTCGGCTTCGGAAAACGCGGTCGTGTGTAGCGTTCACTTCAGATCGGATGATTATCGTCCCGGCGATATGAAGGAGTTCAACATGGGATACCGAAGTAAGAACCGGGTGAGACTCAGAGCTAGTGCGGTTCCTTCAGTGTACGCATCTTCGGGTTCTCCCGCTGGATGTAGGCGCGAGCACAACATCAACTGGCAAACGCAATGTAAGCGGAACGAAACTGAGCTAACAGTTACTCGTTATTGTGTTTGTGTGGACCGTTTACCAGTTTGGACCAGTGCAGCGCGAGCCTGATCAAGCAACACTAGCCTAACTGCGAGGTAAATAAAGAGTTCGCCACTGAAGTAATAACATCGCTGCGAGATCTAGTGAGAAATATTCACATTTCTCCGTTATTAACGAATCAAACAGCGCTGACGTGAAAACCAGGAATAAACATTGTGCAATGAATGAACGAACTATCCAGTGTCCACAGATCAGCAACATTCACCATGGCTTTACTGTAGTAACACTAACTGCAACCATGGAAGTTTGGCATTTTCCACTAAGGCCCAGTATGCATCCACCTCCCTGTAACACTGACTTTCCTCAGCTGTAAACATTGCCTCGCATTTCCCACACAAGCACCTATGGAACAAAAAATGTATCATGAATAAATATCTCTCTGTCTCTCCATGAGAAACTGCTAAGTTATATCACGTAACGTTAGTCTGGGCGGATATTAATGAGCATGACAAACGCCTGATCAAAGCTTAGTTTCTGTTATTGTAAGTTCCAATATGTTCTGTCTAACATTAATCCTGGCCTGTCCCTGCTCTCTTGGCAGCCTAGCAGGCTCATAATTGTATGGCTGTGGTCCGTAAACAATTTCCTCAGCGTCCGAAATGTCATTGCAATCCATATTTCCCTGTTGTGTGAATCGACCGCTCTCCCTCGTGCTACGTCACGACTCTCGCCCGTCACGCCCATTTTCAGATGCGGAAGTAAAATTTTCTCACAAAAACGACTCCAGAAGCCACTGTAGCATATTTATAATTTTTTTTTAAAGAAAATCTAGTTCCTACATTATTTTTCTATACATTGACTTGTTGGGTCTTCTAACCTGCAAGTTGCTCTTTAAGGCAATTTTAGTAATATCGCACATTTACATTGTTAATTCAAAGAGCTTTAAATGGGAAAAAAATCAAGATAATCACAACAGATGCATAACAAATAAAATATCATGCATAAGAAATAAAAATAACAATAAAAGCAGAGAATAAATTAGATGTTCCTATCTGAATGGAAGAGTTTCAGTTTGTGATTTTACACTAACACTGGATTTCCAGTGTCTCTTCACCCCAAACGGAGTGTTTAAAAAACACCTGCTTTACACAAGTGCATATTCACACCATCCACGACTTAGAATCATGGTGTCTCTTCACTCACATTTGATTACTGTTAATGTTCCATCAGGACTTTTAAATATTAAAGAACGATCATAATTACATAATTCCAGACCTGGTTTACAACCTGGAGAGGTTAAAAAGAGACTGGTCAGTGATGATGCTGCCTCCCGTTTCCTCATTCTGGAAGTATACAAGTTCAGGATGGTGAACCAATGATCCTGTCAGCTGTCCTGATTGTTTGTTGTAACCTATTTTTGCCGAGTTTGGTAGCTGAACCATATCAGACAGGTGTAGGACAGACTCAATGACAGTTAAACTTCCTCAGATGGTGCATGAAGTAAAACCTCTGCTATAGAGCTTTTTGTAGCAATGTGTCCCACTTCAGGTCCATGGGAGATTTTGGTGTCTATATCTGGACAGTAACAATATCTGTCCCACATCTGGTACGCGTGGAATCCACATGTACCAGATGTGGGCCGGATCTGGGCCGACACTATGTTCCTGTCTGGGTAGCGACTCCACAGATGCAATTGTGCATTCCTGTGGTTCCTCCTAAAGTCCACTCTCATGTCCTGTTTTGAGTGTGTTCAGCATCAGGCTGTCATGACCAGACAACCAGCTGTTAACCTCCGGTCTACTCATCGTTGTCATGGTAGAACGAGGTTTTTAGCAGCTTGACGCACACGTGTCTGTGTGACTGATCTTAACCTCCGTTAACTGTAAAACACACTGAGGCCAGCGAACAACAGTCAACCAGTTTAGTCTTTTAGTCAGTTTAGTTTTTTGGGTATCTTTTCACTTCACACATTTTCAAATTGTTGTCACAGCTCTTCTGTTTTTAAATGTTTTCTTCACAGGATCACACAACATGTGTAGATCTAGTTGTTAGATTGTCAGCATTTTTGCATATTTAACTCTTTGGTTTAAAACTGAGAATGTTTAACAGTTTAATCAGTAACTGCATCCTCCTACATTTGGATCTCAGACAATTTCCATTCAGAATCCCACCCAAAAAGAAGAATACATCAGGTTTTAGAGGATAAAGACAGACACATCAAAAATAGGATCAGCATGACTAACATATCACCTTCTATCAATACAGTATGACAATTCATTTGGTACATTGTCCAAAGTTTATCATAGGTTAGATCTAGAAGGGGAAGTAAGATTTGTTTTGTTATATTGTTAGATCTAGAAGAGGAAGTCAGGTAAGGTAAGAATTAGTCATAATAGCCACTTTCCGACCAGAGGAATCTTTTCACAGTTCCTAGAACTATTGGCTAAAGTACCCGGATGTCAGCGTGTTAGCACTGCAGGAACTAGGAATTTGTAGGAACTAATTTAGGTCCTACTTCAGAGTAGGGTCTAAATCAGCACTAGAGGAACTACCCGTGACGTTAGTGTACGCTGATGACCGAACGCACGCAAAACACCAGCACCTGCCATTTTTAAAACAGCTATAATGTAAACTCACAGATTATAGCCTATATATTTACTCCATAAACTAACTATACAAACATGGAAAACAGTGATAGATGGGTCTCTAAACCTTTATGCTAAAGAGAAAATCCAACGCAACTTTGAGGGGACCAAGTCAAACATGAGTATTTCTGCTCAGCTAGCAACACTGGACATCAACCACACGGCATAGATAACCTTTTTTCATATACTGTCTACTTTCTATAACAGTTCTATCTAAAAACATATTAAACCGTACTGTTAGACAGATCGCTAACTAATAAACACAGAGAATGCGAGCATTGTTTGCTCTGGCGTTCTCAGCGCCGCCAAAATAAAGGTCTGTCGCGCCGTCAAAATAAAAGTCGCCATGCTTGCGTCACACCCTTACTCCTCCTACCAGTTCCTATGGCCACTTGGCCAGTGCGAACGCAAACAGCAAAACCGAGTTTGGGGGAGAGTAGTTCATAGAATTGTTTAGAAGTGGACAGTTCCTATAACTAAGTTCCTGTAACTACTTGGTCGAAAAGCGGCTAATGTTAGTCCCAAAGGGGAAGTCAGATAAGAGTATATTATAATGTTATTTGTTAGATAATCTAAAAGTCAGATTTTTAGAGTTAGAAACAGTTAGTTCTAATAAACTAAAAAATAAACTCAGTCAGCCAAGGGTCCACATACTTGTGGGTGGTATCTGTCTCAACATCTGCTCGTCCTCCTCTACTGAAGTGGGAGTGAGCGCCGGAGTCCTCCTGAGCACGCTCAATCCTCCTGTCCGTTTTGGGCCGCCCTGGATGGCAATTTGTCCGTGTGTCTCCCCCTGGGTTAGCTCCGACTCTCCACCTGACAGGCTGAGAGAGGTTTCATTGGACACACGGACCCTGAGGCTGCGTTTGAAGCGGTGGCGTTTGTGTGAGGCGGTTCTGCTGGGTTGGGGAGGCTGAAGGAACAGGGGATTGACAAAACATGGGCTGATCAATCTGGATGTCCGGTGGGGCGCTGAGGGCGGAGGGGGACCGTTAGGAAGGCCAGGGGATGTCTGAGAGCTCCAGAACTCTGAAAGAGCCATGGAAGGTTGCAAAGAGTAAAAATTAAGTGGAAAACACAATTGCACATGAACCTTTTAAAGGTTGTAGAGTAGTCATAGCTTTTAGATCTATTGAAATGAAAGCTTTTAATGTAACATGAAAACATAACATCACAACTTTTACAACTTCCTGAAACAACATTGATTTGGTGACTTGGCCTGACCAGTTATGGTTTGATAAGGATAAGCTCCAGTGGGAAAGGTAATACATCTCTGTTGAACACATACATAATTAGCATAAATTACATAATACATTATAGATAAAACACTTGTTTAATGTACATGAATTTTATAATATTTGTTGGTTTGACGTACCTGCTAATAGTGTAAAACGCCACTAGTCTGCAGAGATCAGGGAAGCTCAAGGCAGAATTTTCTAGAGAATACGCTAAATGTTGATAAAGCAGATGTAATTCAAAGTAGCAGGTTTGCACTTAGCTTTAGCATTCACAGTTCTTTGTTGCAGGAGCTGACTGGTGTGCGGTGCAGACGAAGTAATGGCAGGAGACAAAGCGACAAATGCACATCACATTCATTCACAAGTAAAAGGTGATTCATGAACTCCATCCAAATTCAGTCCAATACAGAATTTGTCCTCATGATGCCCTTCTTCTACCTCAATTCAAAAAGTTGTGACAGTGCAAGAAAAAAGAGTGATTTATAAATTCCATTCACCCTGTTCTATATTGAAAGCACTACATCAACACATTATTCAATGTTGTAACAATGTACAGTAATATGATAAAACATCTTGTACTAAATGTACTAAAAGAGAAGTTAAATATCTCTAGTAAAATAGGTATCTCTCTCTCTCTCTCTCTCTCTCTCTCTCTCTCTCTCTCTCTCTCTCTCTCTCTCTCCCCCCCCCCTCTCTCTCTCTCTCCCCCCCCCCTCTCTCTCTCTCTCTCTCTCTCTCTCTCTCTCTCTCTCTCTCTCTCTCTCTCTCTCTCTCTCTCTCTCTCTCTCTCTCTTTATAGACCCTCCCTCTTCCTTGAAGTATGAAATGACTGTTAAATAAAGGAAGCATCTGGTTTTGAACACATATCATTGTGGCAGTATGGGGTCGAGAGAACTGTCCCTCATCCTCTGTGAGTATTTGATTGTATCTTGTATTTATATTTACATTGATTCATTAGATGTTTTAAAGCAACTTACAAATAAGCCAAGGAAGAAAAAACAAGAAAAAAAAAACAAGAGATGTGATAAAAATTCAAATTTTGAAACATTGTCTTGAACAGGGTTTCTCAAACATATTTTCCAAGGATATTTTCCAAGGACCCCAGTGATTAAGCATAAGCTTTTGCTTGCTACAGTTTGTACTCGTGTACATGTCTAATTAATTGAAATTAGAAAACGTATAGAATTTATCAATGATTTATTAAAAGTTTAACAAAAAACAACAAAAAAAAAAGCTTTTTAGGGCCATGTGAAAACCATTAATTGTTTTTCTCATTTTCCAGCGTAATGATTAAATTATATTTTTAACAATCAATAAGCATGTATAATCGATTGAATTCATAAAACTTAAAAAAAAAAAAAACGTTTGCAATAACAGGGCCCTTTGAAATGTTTATTTTTACTTTTTTAATACAAATTTACTATCAAAAAACGTGGTAATGAAATGATGATAATCTTTTAAAAATGTAATATTTTAAAATGTAATCAAAAGAAAATGTAACAAATCCTTTATTTTTGTGCAAAATAAATAAATAAATAAATACATATAAATTGCTGCACAACAGATGTTTACTGTTCAAATTAAAACCTAGAAGAACAATTGTGTGATTATTCCTTTAAAAAAATATTAGTATAGTAGTAATAGTAGTACTGAGAAGCACATTCTACTGTACAATAGTAATATATTTATATTATAATTTATTCAAGTTAAACCGAACTTTTATGTTGACGGGTTGTCGATAAGCCCTTTGAGTTTTTGTGTGCATATAATCCATAGACAGTAAAATAAATGGACACAGCGAGCCCATAGGTTTCTTTCAACGGAGACAAGTGAAGTCAGTTAGAAGCACTGACTTCCTGGAGGTCGAGCGTACTGCGCAGACTCAAAATGAGCTTGACGACGTAGATGTGACGTGAGCAGCCCGTCTTTCTTCTAGTAGCGGTGCCAAGAGAAATATGAATCATTCCTTTCTGAAACTTGCAGAGACAGAGAGTGTGAGTAGGAGCTGTCCATGAGCTAGAAGCAGGAGCAACTTTTGCTAAGTATTCTGATTAATTACTTTGTCATTTTGCCTCCACATCCCCCCGATTGCCCGCAAGCTTCTCCTCCTGTCCATACGGTAATTTCTCTAATGTGCGACAGAGAGTCGCGGGTTATGACGCAATTGTTAGCCTATTTTTACAAAAACTGCTTCTACGGGGCCATAATGTAAGCTACAAGGTAATGGAGCCTTTTATACATTTTCGTGTTTCTTTAGAAATAAAATATGGACAAATGGAGTCTTTAAATGCCTCAGATGTAAAGTTATTCGCTGTCAAAGTGACGCCAAAATGAATGGGAGTCAATGGAATGCTAACAGCAGGTGGGGGTCCGCTAATCAATGGCGGTGCCCGGGGAACCTTCAATAAAATATCAAACTCTGCCCCCCTGATATAATCTGAGGCCCCATCCGCACTACTGCGTTTTCGTTTAGAAACGGAGACCTTTTGCTACGTTTGCACCTCCCGTCAGACTAAAACGGCAAAAACGAAGAAACGTTTAGAAACACTGCCGACCCAGTTTTGCGTTTTGAATCTCCGGAGGGCGTTTTAGTAAAGACGGTTCAAAACGGAGGACTTTAGAAACGATGACGCAGAGGCTCACGCTCGGCTCTGTGATTGGGTGTCTGATGTCATGGAGTATACACAGGTAATACCGGTATTCAGTAACAGTAAACTCCACCCGCTGGAACAGTTTCTTACAGTAAGAAACTGCCGTGTCTCAGGCGCGTCTCGCACGGAAAACGCGTGCATGCTAGAAATAGAACCGACGCCTATTTTTCATTTGACACGCAAACGTGTTGGAAGCGTTTCCAGGAAAAATAGAATAGGAAAAGATATTTCTATTTTGACACAAATACATATTAATAAATTACATTTTGATGTTTGAAAGTCTCTAGGTTTACACTAGGTCTCTTGGTATAGCCTATATATATTCAACAGCTGTTCATGTGTGTTATTTTTCATTGTTTTAATAATAAATGCTTAATTTCTGTGTTTGTTTAGTCCTGATGCTGTTATTCAGGCACTCTGGACAAACTCAAGGTAAAAAAAATCCTTCATATTCTCAAATCTCTGTTTAAGACCAATCACTTTATTTCTAAAAGCTAATTCAATGCACCGATATATGCCAACCAGTGCAGACTATCACCAGATTACAGCATGTCATTTTTTTTAAACATTCCACGACACAGCAAATAAAAAACTGAACATACTGAAATTAGCAACGACCAATGTCAACAGGAGTAACGCTGATCCGTGGAAACCTGACTGTTGCCATTGGTCGGTGTCTGTCTGTGCAGTTTGAATTAGTCCTGATCCTGAATGACCAAAGATTAATACTGACTTCTGTCTGTCTACAAAAAAAGTTGTCAAAAAACAACCAAACACAACAGATTACATTGCTTGATTTTTAATCTATCACTATTTGCCCTTATGTGTGTTGACTCAAAAGCAAAACCTGTAGTGACGGTGAAGCAAGATCAGCGTGTGTTCAGAGGAGAGAGAGTCACTCTCACATGTGACATACAGGCAGGAGAAAACATTCAGTGGAGATACAGCTGGATTAAAGATGGTTCAGTCATACCACACACTGAGAGAGTCTACGACATCATGCTTCTGATGGTGGTCAAAAGTTACAGAAGTTAAAGGCCCTGTAAAGGCAAAAAAAAAAAAAAAAATCTTAATACATTATAAATGTTAGAAATGTATTGCTAAAACACATTACAAAGAATGTGAACTGTGAAGTACTGAATTGTGGAGTTAGACCATTAAACATTTTATCAACATTGCTGTGTTCAGGATTTTTTCGAGGGGCTCGATGACGCACTGGAGCAGCTGAGCTTCTGGCCCCACCGCTACTGTCAATGACGCACTGGAGCCGCTGAGCTTCTGTCCCCGCCCCTATTATCGATGACGCACTGGAGCCGCTGAGCTCCTGGCCCCGCCCCTACTGTCAATGACGCACTGGAGCTGCTGAGCTCCTGGTCCCGCCCCTACTGTCGATGACGCACTGGAGCCACTGAGCTCCTGGCCCTGCCCCTAGTGTTGATGACGCACTGGAGCCGCTGAGCTCCTGGCCCCGCCCCTATTGTCGATGACGCACTGAGCTCCTCGCGTCCTTCTCCTCATTATAGACCGGCAGAGCCGACAGAGAACTCACCTGAGCCCTGAACGGTGTGTTGAGGGACTTAGGAACATATCCGTGCTTTGGTTTGAGTATGACCCTCGAGTCATTTGGCCCGAATTCCATGCACGTCGCGCTTACTGAGAGCGCTTGCAAGTCCCCTACGTGCTTTACAGAAGCGAGAGCCAGAAGAAACACTGTCTTGAAAGACAAGTGTTTGATGTCTATTGACTGTATTGGCTCGAATGGGGGCCCCTTCATGGCTTCCAGAACCGTAGAAAGGTCCCAAATGGGAACTGAGGGGGGTCTGGGAGGATTTAACCTTTTGGCTCCTCTAAGGAAGCGGATCACCAGATCATTTCTCCCCAGTGACTGGCCAAGCGTCGGTTTAGTAAATGCCGCTATAGCCGTCACATAAACCTTGAGCGTGGAAGGGGTTCTACCCTTATCCAGTAGCTCTTGTAGGAAGGAGAGAACCTCTGTCACTCCACAGTCTGTGGGTGATATGCCACGAGCTGTGCACCAGCTAGAAAACACAGACCATTTCGAGGAATAGAGCCGCCTAGTAGACGGGGCCCTAGCTTGCGTGATCATGTTGGCTTAACCGACTGTCTGCTAGCGGCCTCGCGTCACCAAGGTCAGATAAATCCCATCACATAGAGCCTCTTTCACCTAGCTATTATCATATAGAGACTGTGTCTGTTCCCCGAATTTGGAAATCCAAAAAAACGTTTAAACCCAACTAAGGTTAAAAATTTAATTGATGTTCAACAAATAAAAAACAGCTATAATACAGATGAGCAAATGCTAAAGCTTGGGTTGCTGAATATTCGATCGCTTACTTCAAAAGCACTCGTTGTTAACGATATGATTTCAGATAATAACCTAGATGTGCTGTGTTTGACAGAAACCTGGCTAAAACCAAACGATTACATTACTTTAAATGAATCAACCCCGCAAGATTACTGTTATAAACATGAGCCTCGTCTGAAACGCAAAGGGGGTGGTGTTGCTGTAATCTATAGTAATAGTTTCAAAACCACTAAGAAATCAAGTTTTAAATATAATTCTTTTGAAGCATTGGTGCTTAATGTAAAAATATATAGTGTAAACGATAAATCACGTTTGAGATTTGTGCTGGCTACTGTATACAGGCCACCAGGGCACCATACAGACTTTATCAAAGAATTTGCAGACTTTCTATCAGAATTAATATTGACTGCAGATAAAGTACTAATTGTTGGTGATTTTAATATACACATCGATAATGAAAAAGATGCATTGGGATTGGCATTTAACCTGTTAACTGTCACCCCCCTTTTTTTGAGTAGACATGAAAATGCACATTTCGAACTTAAATGGTTGTAATTAAAGAATGCTTTGGAGTATAGACATACAATTGGTCTTGTTTTAAAGAAGACATTTGGCAGATTTTTGTAGAAGTGAAATAAATTAAGAAAGTGAAACAGAAAAAAAGTTATAGAAGTTTGAGTTTATGGAAATGTAAAATATAAAAAATTTAATTATTCATATTTTATATAAAATATATATTTTTAAAACCTGGGTGACTCTAAAACTGCAAAAAAATCAAAGTCAAAAATCTGAACAAGTTGTGTTTCAAAATTTAGGTTGATATCTCAAAAAATGAGCTTTCAGTAAGATTTTGTTTGGGCGCAGTACCAAACATTTTCACTAGGTGACAACTAGACTCCATTACTGCCCATATAAGGACGCCTCCATTTCCATATGTGGTTTGAGTGATCATCTGAACCATTATTTCCACAATTTTCATACAATTTATGAAGTAGACATTCTATTCAGACGTAATATGGGAAGTTTGGCAGATTTTGATATGAATTCAACCTCTAAGAATCACATAAAAATGTTCATTGCTATTTCAAAATAAAGGTCTGAACACGCCTTAGGAATATGAAAATAGTCTTGTTGCAAATTGATGAATTACGGCTCCTCTGTAATTTATTTTGAAAATCAGTCACCAAATATGAAAACTAGAGATTGTAAGCTTTCAAATGATATATAGTTTGTCAAGATTAGTTTAGGTTTAGTATAGGATATTACTGTTTTAAATATGTAATGAATTTGGGCCCACCGGTGGGCCCGTGACAGTTAACAGGTTAAAGACATTGTAAATTCAATTGGAGTTAGACAACACGTGTCAGGACCAACTCATCGTCGTAATCATACTCTAGATCTAATATTATCACACGGAATAGATGTTGATGCCGTTGAAATTCTGCAGCAGAGCGATGACATCTCAGATCATTATCTAGTCTCGTGTAAATTACATTTAGCCAAGGCTGCAAAGCCGACTCCGTGTTTCAAATATGTGAGACCTATCACTTCTGCTACTAAAGATTGCTTTATTAATAATCTTCCTAATCAGTTTCATCATCTCAGCATCTCAGATAGCTTAGAAGAACTAGATATTACAACAGAAACGTTTAACTCTCTCTTTTCCAGCACTTTAGACACAGTTGCTCCGTTGCGCTTAAAGAAGATTAAAGAAAATAGTCCAACGCCGTGGTACAACGAGCACACTCGGGCCCTTAAGAGAGCAGCCAGAAAAATGGAGCGCAACTGGAAGAAAACAAAACTAGAGGTATTTCGCATTTCATGGAAAGAGAGCTCAATTACTTACAGAGAGGCTTTAAAAGCTGCTAGATCTGCTTATTTTCCAACCCTATTAGAAGAAAATAAACATAATCCTAGGTATTTATTTGAAACGGTGGCTAAACTAACGAAAAATAAAGCTTCAAGCACCGAAGTTTCCAAGCAACACAGCAGTAATGACTTTATGAACTTCTTCACTTATAAGATTGATAATATCAGGGACAAAATTATAACTATGCAACCGTCTACTACAGTATCGCATCAGGCAGTGCATTGTAGTCTCCCTGAGGAAAAATTTGATTCATTCGTTGCTATAGGAGAGGAAGAATTTACTAAACTCATTAAATCATCTAAATCTACAACATGTATGTTAGACCCTATACCGACTAAGCTACTGAAAGAAATACTTCCAGAGGTCATAGATCCTCTTCTTAATATCATTAATTCGTCTTTGTCTCTAGGATACATACCAAAAAACTTTAAGCTGGCTTTGATTAAACCGCTTGTTAAAAAAACGCAACTTGATCCTTCAGAATTAGTCAATTACAGGCCGATCTCGAATCTACCTTTTCTGTCAAAGATATTAGAAAAGGCAGTATCCTCACAACTGTGTTCCTTTCTTGAAAGAAATGATATCTGCGAGGATTTCCAGTCCGGATTTAGACCGTACCATAGTACCGAAACAGCTCTCGTTAGAGTCACAAATGATTTGCTCTTATCATCCGATCGTGGTTGTATCTCTCTATTAGTGTTACTCGATCTTAGTGCTGCATTTGACACCATCGACCACAACGTTCTTTTAAATAGATTAGAACATTATGTTGGCATTACGGGAAATGCACTAGCATGGTTTAAATCATACTTATCTGACCGTTATCAGTTTGTAGCAGTAAATGATGAGATGTCTCATCGATCACAAGTTCAGTATGGCGTACCACAAGGCTCAGTACTAGGACCGCTGCTGTTCACTCTGTACATGCTACCTTTAGGAGATATCATTAGGAAACATGGCATTAGCTTTCACTGTTATGCCGATGATACTCAGCTCTATATTTCTTCAAAACCTAACGAAACTTATCAATTCACAAAATTAACGGAATGCATAGCGGATATAAAAAATTGGATGACTTGTAATTTCCTACTTCTAAATTCTGAAAAAACAGAGTTTCTAATTATTGGACAAAAAACGTCCTCACGTAATAATCTAGAATACTGTCTAACACTTGATGGCTGCTCTGTTAAGTCTTCGTCGTCGGTTAGGAACCTGGGTGTGCTCTTTGATACCAATCTTTCATTTGAAAGTCACGTGTCTAGTATCTGTAAAACTGCATTTTTCCATCTTAAAAATATATCTAAATTACGTCATATGCTCTCATTGACAAATGCGGAACAATTAGTTCATGCGTTCATGACCTCAAGGCTAGATTATTGTAATGCTCTACTGGGTGGTTGCCCTGCACGCTTAATAAACAAACTACAGCTGGTTCAAAACGCAGCAGCTCGAGTTCTTACCAGAACCAGGAAGTATGACCATATTAGCCCAGTTCTGTCAAAACTGCATTGGCTCCCTATTAAACATCGCATAAATTTTAAAATATTGCTGATTACTTACAAAGCACTGAATGGTTTAGCTCCGCAGTACTTGAGCGAGCTCTTAACGCATTATAGTCCGTCACGTCTATTACGATCTCAAAATTCCGGCCAGTTGATTATACCTAGAATATCAAAATCCACTGCTGGCGGTAGATCCTTTTCCTATTTAGCACCAAAACTCTGGAACAGTCTTCCTACCATTGTCCGGGAAGCAGACACACTCTGTCAGTTCAAAGCCAGATTAAAGACACATCTCTTTGACCTAGCTTTCACATAATACATTATAGACTTCTATAATTTAATGTTATGCTGCATAGATTAGGTCAGCCGGAACCGGGAACACTTCCCAAAAATCCTGATGTACTCGTTACATCATGAGAAGAATGGCATCTACGCTAATTTTAGTGTCTGTGTTTATCCCAAGGTTTTTCCTGCAGCCTGCCGGATCCAGGCCGTATCCAGATCTGACGAAGGACCTTCACCTGGACCGATGACAACGCAGTGCTGAAGTGCCAACTAGTCTCTCCCTATGGAGGATCCCACTACCACTCTACAGATAAGGCGTTGTCGGGAAAATTCGTCTCGCGGTCCTACCCCAAAGCAACAAATAAAATAAAGTTCCTTATCAAAATTTATAAGGAAAGACAAGTATTTTGTTTAGGCTTGGCTTGTAGGGAATTCCAAACCTGCGTATATTCTAACGCACATAACTATAGAACCCATTCTAAATGCGCATGTGACCGCCATCAGCGTTTCTCACAGGTTCGCGTTTAAAGTCTGTGTAGAGAGAATGGTGTCGTCTTAGCGGCCCCTAATTTAATAACAAATGATCATTGCGACGGAACCAAATCAATTAAAACTAACTTTAGATGGAAATAACTTAACTCTGCTGTAAAGCCGAAACAATCTCTGTTACCTTAAATTATACGCTTATCTCTGTAAAGCTGCTTTGAGACAATCTACATTGTTAAAAGCGCTATATAAATGAAGATGACTTGACTTGACTTGACTTGTTCAACACTCCCTCCGGGAGGTTAGCGGGTACCCATTGATGGCCCACGCATGTAGGAACCACAGCTCTGGGCGAGGATGACAAATCGAGCCCTTCGCTTGAGAGAGGAGGTCCTTCCTCACTGGCCATGGGGCAGTGCTTGTCAGCTGCATCAGAACTGGGAATCAAGCTTGGTTCTTCCAGAACGGTGCCACCAGTAGCACCGAGTATCCGTTTTCCCTGGTTTGCTCTAATACCTAAGGCAGGAGCGCAACGGGTGGAAAAGCATAGAGTGGGCAGCGGGGCCAGACGTGGGCCAGCACATCCCTGCTCTTGGAGAAAAACTCCGGACAGTGAGTGTTTTCTCTAAACAGGTCTATCTTGGCTCTGCCGAACGTTTTCCACAGCAGTTGGACTGTCTGTGGGTGTTGGGACCATTCTCCTGCCGGAAAATTGTTTCTGGAGAGTCTGTCTGGTGCCAAGTTCAGATGGCCTGGCACTTGCGCTGCTCTCAGCGAGCGCAGATTGTGCTGAGCCCAAACCAGGAGGCGTTCCGTCAGCCTGTAAAGGTTTCGGGACCTGATACCTCCTTGGCGATGTATATAGGACACCACCGACATGGCGTGGTGTCATTTTATCTGGGGACAAAAGCGCCTCAGCGCGTTGTCGACTGCCATCATTTCCAGGCAGTTGATGTGCAGAAGCCTTTCCAGTTCTGACCACTGGCCGAAGAACGGTCTGGCCTCTAGCAGAGCTCCCCATCCCGAGGTGGAGGCATCCGTGGACACCACCTTCACACTCGAGGAAGTCCCCAGGCTTACACCTGACCGGTACCAGTCAGTCGCTTTCCAAGATTTCAGGGCTGAGACGCATTCCTGAGTGATCTTGAGGCGAAAAAGACCGGAAGTCCATGCTCGCCGTGGTACCCGCGCTTTTAGCCAGAACTGAAGCGGGCGCATGCGAAGCAGACCCAGCTGGAGCACTGATGATGCTGAGGCCATGAGACCCAGCATTTTCTGAAACCTTCTGAGCGGGACTATAGTGCTGTGGCGGAAGGATTTAGTCATGCGCTGAATATACAGTCTGCGCTGTGGCGATAGTTGTGCTGTAATAGACAACGAGTCCAGTTCCATGCCCAGAAAAGATATTCTCTGACTGGGAGACAGTGAACTCTTCGCCCAATTGACTTTGAGACCTAGATTCTTGAGATGTTCGAGTAATATGGTCCTGTGTTCTATGAGCTCTGAGTGTGATCGAGCTAGAATCAGCCAATCGTCCAAGTAGTTCAAAACTCGTATGCCCCGGAGTTTCAGGGGTGCGAGCATTGCGTCCATGCACATCATGAATGTACGGGGTGCTAGGGACAAGCTGAACGGCAGGACTGTGTATTGATAAGCCTGGCCCTCGAAAACGAATCTCAAGAATCGCCTGTGACGTGACGCTATTTGTATTTGGAAATACGTGTCCTTCAGATCTATTGACATAAACTAGTCCCCTTGGTGAATTTGCATGAGGATTTTCCTGGTTGTGAGCATTCTGAACCGGTGTTTTGAAAGCACTTTGTTCAGCAGTCTTAGATCTAGAATGGGTCTGAGACCCCCGTCTTTTTTCTGTACCAGAAAATATCTGCTATATAGACCCCCTTCGCTCTGAGCTTGAGATAAAAGCTCTATGGCCCCTTTGCTCAGCAGTTTCGCTATTTCGGCTCGAAGTAGATGTGCTACTTCCTTTTTTTACCGTAGTTTCGATTCGCGCCGCATAACTGCGGGGACATCGAATTGTAGCGAGTAGCCTCTTTCTATAATGTTCAGCACCCATTCTGAAACCCCGGGAAGCTTTTCCCATGCACTCGCACGAATAGCTAGGGGTTGAATGAAATCTGGGCTCTGGTCGCGACATGGTGGCAACCGGAGAACTTTGGTGTGCTGTAACACAGACTTCACGCTTGCAGCGTTCGAGGCAGGGGGCAGCCTGCCCGCGCTCGACTCTCCTATAGCGGGAAAACGGCGTTTGTGTGCAGGCAAATGGGCTGTGGTACCGATTTGTTTACTGCTGAATACACTGGAACAGTCGCATTTACTGGAACTGAACGAGCGAGAAGTTTTGGTGGAAGTCTGGCCGCAGCGAGACTTGAACACCGTAGTTTTCCCAGGCTGACTAGGAAGACTTTGAGGCCTCGGGCTTTATCTCGATCTTAGGCCGAGGCCCACGCGGCGGGGGGGCAGCGGCCAGCAGAGCGAGAGCGTGGTCTTGTGTCCCGGGCCTGACGACGCTGCGAAGCATCGGCGGGCTGCGGCTGGGAGCTTCAAGCAGACGGCTGTTTAGTGCGACCTGCTGCGGAGCGCTCAGAGTCCGGCATCTCAGAGAGCGTCAGCCATAAGTGTCTCTCCACTACAGTGAGAGAATTCCAAAAAAATCTCCATAAAAGCATCTAATGCACGATATATTCCTAAATATGTATTTTAGATACATATCTCAGTTTACTTATTGTAAAAACTAAATCCAAATGAATCCATCCATGACCCGGTTTAGCAGATCTTTCCTGGTGGAATCAATACAAATTTCTATTGATAATCACCGTGGTTATTGTTTGGGTTTAGAGCACGTTTTTTGGTTTAAAAAATTACATTACGTTCCTTGAAATTGACCCGGAACCAATCTCTAGGTATGGTGAAGGCTATGTGATGTGGGGCTATTTTAATTCCAAAGGCCAAGGGAACTTTATCATGATGCATAGTATCCTGGATCCATGAAGTAACTGGCCTTTAAAAATAAAAATCTGCCTGCCTCTATGGGAATTTAACATAGGGGTGTCCAGACTTATGCACCCTGTATTTTAAGGAAGAACATTTATTTATTTACGATACATTATTCATTCACAAAGAAAATTGGTCTCCTTAAAGGTTGGATTTTTCCATTTTTTTTATTAAGGCATTAAGTTCAATTCCCAAAAGATTTTAGTCAATTCCTCTTTTTAGTCAACTTTAGCATGGGTGTCTAAACTTATGCATAGCACTGTATGTGTATTAATTCAGGAAAACCTGTAGTGAAGGTGACGCCAGATCAGTGTGTGTTCAGAGGAGAGAGAGTTGTTTAATGATCATTTAAAATCCATATTTCAACACGTATGATCTTCTGAATCAGCCACATCTGTTCTTATAAGCAATTCACTTTTAGTCATTATTGTCTTCAGATGTCTTGTGTGTGTTGCACATTTTTATCAGGATATGTTTTAAAACATCATGTAAATTTGAAAAATGTAAACATTTTCCAGTGTTATTGGCATCTCCATCTTTGAGATTTACTTTAGTCACTGTCGCTATGGTTACATGAGATATTTACTACTATTAAAAAAATAATTATATTAGGGTTTATTCTGACTCTTTAATGCACTTTGTCACTGTTGCTGCAATAAAACTTCATCATTGAGATCTTCAGCATCCTCAAAACATTTACAAAATGTAATTCTTTAACTTTTTTACTGAAAGAGATGTTTGAGCCATTTTGTGTTTCTGTCTTTCTTCTCAGATTTACCCACATCTACAGTGACTGTGACACCAGACAGTCCTGTATTCACTGGAGAAACAGTCAATCTGAAGTGTGTGATAAACTCTGATCACAGTGACTGGAGATATGAGTGGTATAAAAACTACAGTGTAATATTACAGACGTCTGATTATCGTTACACTGTAAACAGAGACACTCTCACTATCAGAGGAGCTACTGAGTCTGATCAGGGTCTGTACGGGTGTAAAGGACAGAGAGATGGAAGACCAAACTCATCAACATCAAGCTCTCTTTCTCTCTCTGTGAAGGGTGAGTTGAACATCATTGTCCTCTTAAACTCTCTCTACTAAGATACAGTATATATAATGGAGACACTGTTCAGACTGAACTACTTTATTATTAAATACAGTAAACAGGGCCTATAATGAACACCATGAGCCAAATGGGAGTAAAAAACTAGGGGTGGGAGAAAAAATCGATTCATCGATGCATCGCGATTCTCTCTCCAACGATTCTGGATCGATTCTGAGAATTTCAGAATCGATTCAGAACTTAGTTTTTAACCAGATATGCGATGACGCTGAGTTTGCTTTAGAAACACCCGTAATCTGCTTTCTTCCAATTCCTCCCACACATACATACACCAATCAAACTTTCCGTAAAATAATCTTTCATAAGTTCGGAAAGGTTGAAGCGAATTATAAGGACATTCACAGGCTTCATTGCAGAGGATGCGGTGAGAGACGCGCGCTTTGTTTGATGTTACGTTACACTTGAAGCGTGCTGTCTCGCCTTTCGGTATTTTCCTTACAAATGCTCTACGAAGTCATCATTTATGTGGTTTGGAATGCAATGGCCTTTTATATTTAAAATATGAACCTCACTAACAGAAGGCTGCGTTCAATTTCAAATGCTGACGCGCGCTTTGTTTGTGTAGACTGCTTGCGCATGCGGCTGTGCGACTCCGTGTAAGTGATTTAATATACTTGTGCAAAATTAACGTAAACACAGCCAGTTATGTCTTAAGCAATTAAACGGACAGGAAAAAACACTTTACTTCTTATATTTCAAAAGAGATCTGTGCGTGAATGCAGCTTAATAGATCTCTCGCAGTCTATGATGTCATAGTAAAAAACGTCTCGGGTTACTGGATGTAACCCTGGTTCCCCGAGAGAGGGGAACGAGACGCTGCGTCTAATATAAACGCTACGGGGAATGCCTTTGGCATGCGTTATCTGAAGTCACTATACAACTATTCCAATCTGGATTGGTGTGCGTCATCGTGCGTCATGACGTTGCATGTGATGGTGACCCGGACGCTATATAAGGGTCACAGGAACAAGGAAATGACAGCTTCGAAAAAGGTTCAAAGCAGCTGTTCTCAGGGCGCCCCGAAGGTGGGGAGAGGGGACGCAGCGTCTCGTTCCCCTCTCTCGGGGAACCAGGGTTACATCCAGTAACCCGAGACGTTCCCCTTCGTTACGGGGAACTCCCGCTGCGTCTAATATAAACGCTACGGGGACCGAGTACCAGCTAGCCCCCACCGAGAACAGGCGCCCCTGGTGTGAAACATCTGGCACACTCAAGAGCACTAAAGCAAGGGAGAGTGAAAGATCCAACTGTTCTAAGAATTTTATTCTTTCTTGTTTGGTGTACAAAGGGAAGGTTGCATCAACAACCTCGATATTAAGGTCCAAGTATATAGGCCTGATTAATGACAGGCAGAACACTTAACTCCTAACACCTTTTTAGTGGATCATCTCTGGAAGCCTAAGAGGCTCTCTTGCTTACACCGCACATGCAACGAAGGATGAAGAGCCTAAGGAATTTTTAGAATAGCCTCCGGTACCTTGGTTACCGGGGAGAAATATCTCAAAGAAAGCTAACAAACTCCCATTTAATACCCTATATAGATATACTCTGCGGAGCCGAATAAAGGCTCTAAGCAATTTAATATGATAGCCTGCAGAGACAGGGTTCATCCAGATTTTGACGCAGCATACAGAGGCAGAAAGCACTCTGAAGGTGAGGATCATTGCTAAGGACAGGGGAGAATTTATAGAACCCACTATACTAAGAATTTTATTCTTGTCTTTTTTGGTGTAAGAAAAAGAAGTGAGGTCCAATATATACATTTGCCTAAAAAGGCAGGACACTGACTCCAAGGCACCATTAGTGGATAACCCTAAAAGCCTAGAAGGCTCTCCTGTCACACTTATAGCAACGAAGGATGAAGAGCCAGAGGAAATCATAAGATAGCCTCCGGTACCCTTATTGGTGACCGGGGAAATTTCCTACTAGAAAGCTAACAGATTTCCAAAATATGTAGATTTTCTTTTAATCTAACATATATACACATATCCTGCAGAACCGACAGGGGCTTTTCTTTCCACAGACCTGTCAGCCTGCAAGGATAACAGGATTCATCCTAGAAGGCTACAGGGAAATATGGAGGTCATGGGACGACCTGGGTTGACCACCCTGAGAGCATACGGAGGCCGTAGGCGCCATAGCGGCTCTGAGCGTGGACGAGAGGTCCCGATTAGAGTATAGAAGAATCCCAGTACTGAAGCCATAGGGCAGTAAAAGGCTGGGTCCAGCTAACTCAATTAAAACTTCCTGAGCCGGGGAGTTCTGGAGGTAGCTGATCTGATGACTGATGAGAGAACCAGAGCGGGCAATGAGAATTCTCATGAGAAGCGAATAAATCTACCTCCGCCTGGCCGAACTTCTCCCATATAAGCTCCACCACCTCGGGGTGGAGCCTCCATTCCCCTGGCCTGGGCCCCTGCCTCGACAGGGTGTCTGCTCCCATATTATCAACCACAGGTATATACATAGCCCTCACAGAGAGAAATTTGCCCTTAGACAAAAATAGAATATGATGGGCCAATTTGCACAGAGGACGAGACCTCAAGCCCCCCTGATGGTTGATATAGAAAACCACCGATATATTATCAGACCCAATAAGGACCTGATGGCCTCTGAGGTCTGGAGGGAAATGCCTGAGGGCAAAGAATACTGCCAGCTTCTCCTGGCAACTGATGTGCCATGAGAGGTGATGGTCCTTCCAGACCCCGCGGGTGTACCGGCCCTCCATGACCGCACCCCAGCCCCTGCGGGAAGCATCCGTGGTCAGAATTTTTCTGGGACACGAAGCTCCAAGCACCTGGCCTTGGGACAGGAACCGTATGTCTTTCCATATGACTAGAGAACGAAGATACCTGGACGTAACTCTAATCATACGGAAGGGGTTGCCCCTTGGGGAAAACCCCCTGGTCCCGAGCCACCACTGTAGGGCCCCATAAGGCCCAAAATTCCTTGAAAATGTTTGACAGTGATGGCCTGGCCTAACCTGATAGCTCTAACTGCAGCCACGATACTTTAAATACGTGGCTGGGTCAAGTGAACTTGCATAGATTGCGAGTCCCACTCAGCTCCAAGAAATTTTATTCTTTGAAGAGGAGACAGAGAACTTTTCTTGACATTGAGCCTTAGCCCCAAGCACTGAAGATGACGCAAAACAACATCTCGATGTTGGATTGCTAGCGTCTCTGGTTCTGCCAGAATAAGCCAGTCATCTAATAATTTAGGATGCGGTTCCCCTGAAGTCTCAGTGGAGCAAGGGCAGCATCCATACAGAAAGTGCAAGGGGATAGAGTTAGGCCGAAAGGAAGAACCCTATATTGGTAAGCTTTTCCCCCCAAAAGCGAACCTAAGGAACTTCCTATGATAATGGATGATGAAGTTATGAAAATAAGCATCCATGAGATCTATTGTCACAAACCAGTCTTCAGATCTGATTTGCTGAATGATACTGGGTATAGTGAGCATATTGAAACTAAATCTCCTCAAAGATTTATTCAATACTCTAAGATCTACAATAGGATGAAGTCCACCATCCTTTTTCGGAACAATGAAGTAACGGCTGTAAAAACCTGAATCCCTCTCCTGATTAGGGGCAATTTCTATTGCTTTTGCTAAAAGAGATTCAACTTCATTTTCCATCACCTGGCGCTGATGTGAGAAAACCAGTGTGTGAAATACCCCGTTAAAATCGGGTGGTCTTACTTTAAACTGGATTCTATATCCTTTAACTATACCCAGGGTCCATTTAGATATATTCGGAAGGCCTGACCAGGCGTCTAAACAATCTACAAGAGGAATCAATTTCTCTGGGTTAGTCTCAGGTGATATAATATGCTTATCGGTGCTCTGAAGCAGTTTACTGGCAGGACGTAACCGATGAATAATCTAATAAGGAGATCAGTCCCTCGAGACTGACCTCAGGTTTTGAGATTCGGTGACCTGAAGCGATAGATCGGCAGGAACTAACCGAAAATAATATGAAGTGCCCATAAGGGTCCGCGGTTTTACGCCAGGACCTCATAGTTTATTTATTTATTTTTTCTTAGCCCGAAAGGCAGTCCTCAGACCTGACTTCGGGGCTTTTTTTTTTATTTTTTTATGAGAACGTCTCCTCTGACCCCGAGCCCTGTACAGGGGGAAGGGGAGGGGAAGAGGTGACTTCCCAGAATATGAGGAGCTGGTGACTGTCCCCGGGGGACCTGGACTACCATATGTAGGTATGCATTTTTTTTTTTGACATGCCGCCATATAAGCCTTCCCTACCAAATTCGAGATAATATTTATATTAGCTCCACTTTAATTTTGGAGGGACGTGTCTGAGTCATCAGAGGTAATACGATATCTGGGAGAAATATTCTTCTACCCCCTGCAACATTAACCCCTTAAACCCTGAGCCATTTTTGGAGTTTTTTTGTCTGAGTGACACACAAAAAAGTAAAGACTCATAACTTCAAAACTATAACAAGGAGAGTCAAAAGGTAGGTATCGTTTGATAGAACTCTTTTCAAATTTTTTGAAAATATAAATTACATTACATTTGGATATTCTCCTGCCGAGAAACTGCTGATAAATACAAAAAAAAACATAATTTTTTTATGATTTTGCATATCTCTCTTGTTTGACATGCAATAACTCGGGGAGGAAATATGGTAGCACAAATTTTCTTTTTTGGGGAAGTACCCCTAAATGTGAGCTGCATCTGAATCAAATTTTGTGGTGATCGCATAAAGTACTCAAAAGTTACAGCATTTGGAACAAAGGTAGCCTTTTTGTTTAGTCCTCACACATTTAGAAAGCAATAAAAAAAAAGAGTTTTCTGAGTGACATACACAAAACTAAAGACTCATAACTTCAAAACTATAGCAAGGAGAGTCAAAAGGTAGGTATCGTTTAAAAGAACACTTTTCACATTTTTTGAAAATATAAATTAAATTACATTTGGACATTCTTCTGCCGAGAAACTGCTGATAAAAGACAAAAAATAAATATAATTTTTATAATGATAATGCATATCTTTCTTATTTGACATGGAATAACTCGGGAAGGAAATAAGGTAGGAGGAAAATTCTTTTTTGGGGAAGTCCCTCTACATATGAGCTGCATCTGGATAAAATTTTGTGGTGATTGGATAAAGTAATCAAACGTTACAGCCTTTGGAACCAAGATAGCATTTTTGTTGAGACCTTGACGCCCCCTCATGGGCATTTTTTATAGTGTTTCACCATGAAGAATATCTTGTCATAAAAGCAATAGATAAAGTTAATTTTGGGCTCATTTTAATTGTATGAATATGCTGTAAAAAATGAAGTGCCATTTTCAACGATTTTTGAATGTTTCGTGAGATGTATGATGTTTTTGACACATTGCAGTACATAGTACAAAAAAGTATTTTATAGATTATGAATTTTTTTTATATCTTTATCAGCAAATAACTCAGCAATACTTTGGAGTTTTTCAAATAGGCTACATTCACTGTAAAGTTCAGACTCTAAGGTTTCAAATGACACCAATTTTGTTTGAATCAAGGCAATATTTTTGAAAAATATGATAATGAATATTTTCGCAGCTAGGGGGCGCCATGGGTGGCGCACACGGGCGGTACACTCCGGTTTAGAGAGACTAGTCAGCACTCGTTCAGAGTTGATCGAAGTGGTTAGATTCTTTAAAAAGCTGATATTCTAAGCTTTAAAATGATACATATTTTGTGTTATTCCACGTTTGAAAATGAGCGCGGACGTTTCCGGGAAAATTGGAAAACACTTTGCTCCCCAGAAGGATGAGAGACTTGTTTTTTAGCCAAGTATGCATTACTTCGTGAGGAATATCTCGTGATCAAAGCAATGGATTCTGTTGTGTGTGGGCTCTTTGTAATCGTGAGAATCTGTTGTCAATAAAGATGTTCGATTTTTCACAATCTATGCAAGTTTCATTGAGTTATGAGCTGAAACGTCACATCAAAACAACATAGCATCACTGCTATTGCTACTTCATAGGTGCGCCTCTGGTATTTTTTTGTGTCAGAACGCTATAAGGAATATCTTTAGACCTGAGTGATGGATTATGGTGTGTTTGGGCTCTTTTTAATCGTAACATTCTGCTGTAAATAATGATGTGCCATTTTCCACAATTGATGCATGCTTCATTGAGTTATGAGTTAGAACGCGACATAAGTGCTACATCTATAATAAAGATCTATGTGCGCATTTGTGTTACAACTCCACGAGGCATAACTTTAGATATGAGTGATGGATTATGCTGAGTTTGGGCTCTTTTTAATCGTGAGAGTCTGCTGAAAATAATGATGTGCATTTTTCTACGATATGTGCATGCTTCGTGAAGTTATAAGTAAAGACCAAACGCGAGTGCTTCATGAGTATATATTTGGCTAGGTACGTCTTTGGTATTTTCTGTGTTAGAGCGCCATGAAGAATATCTTTAGATCTGACTGATGAGTGTGGGCTCGTCTTAATCATGAGCTCCTGCTGTAAATAACGATGTGTCATTTTTCATGATCGATGTATGTTTCATGAAGATACGAGTAAAAAGGCCAAGTCTAAGCTACCTCGCTTGGCTACGTGCGTTTGTGTATTTTTTGTGAATTAGAACTCCATGAGGAATATCTTTAGTTCTGAGTGATGGATTACGTTGTGCGTTTGTGTATTTTTTGTGAATTAGAACTCCATGAGGAATATCTTTAGTTCTGAGTGATGGATTACGTTGAGTTTGGACTCATTTTAATTGTAAGCATCTGCTGTAAATAATGATGTGTCATTTTCCACAATCGGAGCATGTTTCATGAAGTTACAAGCGGAAATGTGTCTAAAATTCAGCATCCATATATGGTTTACCCATGGGTCTCTTGAGGGGCTTATTTTACAAAAACCTTGCTCAAGTTTAGTAAAAGCCTGAAACAATTATGCTTGTTGTATTCTACTCATTGAGACCTTTCAAATGACATATGACACATGACTATCTGAGCAGTATGATGTTTTTGACACATTGCAGTACATAATTTCCTCTTCCTCATAAATTATGTATTAAAAAAAATCATTTTATCAGCAAATAACTCAGCACTACTTTGGAGATAATCATAATGGCTACATTCATTATAAAGTTTAGACTCTAAGCTTTCAAATGATGCCTATTTTGTGTTGATCAATGCAGTAGTTTTGAAAAATATGACAATTAATTTTTTCCATAGCTAGGGGGCGCCCTCCGGCGGTATAATCCGTTCTAAAGGAATAACTCAGCACCTTTTAGGAGTTGAATAAAATGTATAGGTGCATTGAAAAGCTGAGATTCTAAGCTTTAAAATGATACGATATATCATTTTGATATATCGATATGATACATATTTTGTATCATATCATTCAGTGGTTGCTTAGTAATTTGATTATGAATTTTTTTCATGGGGTGCCGTCCCGCCGGCGGGACGCTTAGGGTTTAAGGGGTTAAATTCCCCTTTAATTTTCTTCTTCAATTATTCCACAATCTCAGTACCTCAGTATGGAGATCGTTTAAAAAAGGTAGACTCTGACACAAGGATTTTGACTGGGTTTGCAGGAAGCACTCTTTTTAGACGCTTCCTTCTTATTAAATTACCAAACATTTAATTTCATTACAGCCCCAGTCTTTCTCCAGCAACTCCTGATAATGTGGTGAATATTCGTGGTTCAGTGTTGATAGTATCTGACTCCTCAGAATCAGATAAATCAAACACCGGGTCTTTAACACAGTCGGAAGAAGCCGCAGTGACGCGGGCTTCCGAACCGTGCGCGAGACCTGTAAACACTGCTCCACGTGCGAACCCAATGCAAACAGACAACGCGCTGCCTCGACAGACGCGAGCTGATGCACTAGGAACGCAAGCCTATTTTATTCTTTTTAAACAAGCTCAGGCGGGAGCGGAAGAGTAAACTCAGAGTCTACACCCTGCAGACCTGTAATCTACGCGCTGCCTCGGCAAACGCGAGATCCGAGCCACTATAGATTCTGTATTGCAATGCAGACATAAACCTACGCGCTGCCTCGGCAAACGCGAGATTAGTCACAGAATCTTTATTGCAGAGTAGCCGTAATCTACGCGCTGCCTCGGCAAACGCGAGATCCGAGCCACTATAGATTCTGTATTGCAATGCAGACATAAACCTACGCGCTGCCTCGGCAAACGCGAGATCCCATTCACAGAATCCTTTCAGTTTGCACAAAATAGACAGTGCCCTCGAGAACTGTCCGTGCAAGCTCCGCTCACAACCCAACACCACAAAGCAAGTGTGCGCCATCCTTGCTTCTTTAATTTTTCTTAAATCAAGGAGACGCACACTGCCTTCGCCATAGTAGATTTCACAGACAACACCAAATAAGACGTACAGTTTGACATAGAACGCTGCTGAAGAACAGAAGCTGTCATTTCCTTGTTCCTGTGACCCTTATATAGCGTCCGGGTCACCATCACATGCAACGTCATGACGCACACCAATCCAGATTGGAATAGTTGTATAGTGACTTCAGATAACGCATGCCGAAGGCATTCCCCGTAGCGTTTATATTAGACGCAGCGGGAGTTCCCCGTAACGAAGGGGAACAACAGTAGGCTAAAGATGAAGAAAAATCACAATTCTTGAATGGAAAACGTTCAGATAATCTTAAATAGGCTACTGAAAGCACTATTTGTTTGTTTGTTATGTTTCTATGCTCCTCTTTATTATTTGCTATTTAGCCTACTTGTATGTTTTGAAGTTATATTAGTTTAAAATTCTTAACATACAACTGTTTTAATTATTTTTTTTTAATTTGTAATTTTTTTTACCTTACCTATGTAAACTAATGAATTAATAGGGAGCGGGGGGGGAGGAGTAGATAAAGAATCATTCTGGAATTGGATCAGATCGTGAGGTGACTAAAGATTTCCACCCCTAACATTTACATACTGTGAATCGTTTTTTTTTTGAATCGAGAATCGTTTTTGAATCGAAAATCGATTTTGAATCGAAAATCGATTTTGAATCGAATCTTGGGCCTAAAAATCGAAATCGAATCGAATCGTGACATTTTCTGAATCGTGCACCCCTATAAAAAACGGTGAGTGTATGAAACGCTGTCAGTCGCTATTTGGCCAATAACATTTTTTTTTTTTTAATTCTAACAAATACAGTGTTGAGACAACATGAACATGAACAAACGTGAATGATGCTCTGTACAGTTGACGGGTCAGTGCTTCATCATCACGAAAGTTTCAGCCTCTCCAATGTAAATTTTCAAGGAAGTGGAAGACGCGAAAGGGAATTCGTAACTCGTGTGCTGTGTGGGAAGCTTAACATCTGAAGCGCGGCCCTGAAAGCCACTTCTCTCAGATACCCCTTTTCCACCAAAAAAGAACTGGTTCAGAGCTGGTGCTGGTTCAAAGTTGGTTCTCAGAACCTGTTTGTATTTCCACTGACTAGAGAGCCCAGCGAACGACGTCGTTACGTCACTGTGTACGTTGCCATACGTCTTAGCTTTCCCAGAAACACTTGCGCCAACTTCAAGCATAACAATTACAATGGCTGACTACATCGTCTTTGCAAATGTTTCTCCTGGCTTTGCGATCTTATATTGGGGTCAGAAGAAGACGTTTAGAACACATTTGTGCTGCTCATCTTGATTACTATAGACCAGGCATTCTCAAACCTGGTCCTCGAGGACCAGTGACCTGCAGAGTTTAACTCTAACCCTAAATCAAACACACCTGAGCAGCTAATTAAGCCTTTCAGGATTACTGGAAAGCTACAGGCAGATGAGTTTGATCAAGGCTGGACCTAAACTCTGCAGGACAGTGGCCCTCGAGGACCAGGGTTGAGAACCCTTGCTTTAGACTGAGGTTATGTTCGAGAAGAAGTTTAACAATAACCCCGCCCCCAGCCCCCGACGTAAGCATGACGTGGTAAAAGAACGGTTCTAGTCCAGCAAAAAGTCCACCAACTCTTTGCTGGACTAGAATTTTGGAAACAATTTTCCTGGCCGAGAACCGATTCTTTGGCTGTCGAAACACAAAGAACTGGTTCGCGAGTAGGCACCGGCTCCGAACCGGCACCGGCATTGCCTTGGTGGAAAAGGGGTAAGACAGAGTGTGAATTTGAGCTCTCTTTCATGCCTACCTGCGCTTCAGTGGACAAATTCACTCATAATTATGTCAAAAAAACATAGTCGGTTATGTCTTAAAGGGGTGTTTGAATGTGATTTCTCTTTTTTAACTTTAGCTAGTGTATAATGTTGCTGTTTGAGCATAAACAACATCTGCAAAGTTACACCGCTCAAAGTTCAATACAAAGGGAGGTATTTGCTTTTAAAGAAATCAATTTCTAAGGACTACAGCAAACGGCCGGTAGGGACTACATGACATTCCTCCAGGGTTAGCGACATCACTAACCCCAACATTTACATTAACCCCTCCTCTGGGAACACAATAAATAAAGGGGGCGAGGCCATTTTATGTTGCTTTGGAGAAGAGTTGTTGTGGTAGTAGAGTGTCGTTGTCGCCATGCCGTCAAAGCGCTGTTATTTTCACCCAGATTGCAGGTCCACTTTGTTCAGTCTTCCTAAGGACGGTGGAGTTAGGGAGCACACATTACAATTTATTTTTAACTCTGTCCCTCATAATTATAATCCAAATGTCGCTCTCTGTGCTGCACTTTTTCTGGAGGAAAGCTTCCTCAATCTACGCGAGTTCAATGTAGGATTCGCAAACAGCTTGCCCTGAAACATAGAGCAGTTCCAACTTTAAAAACAGAAGCTGTTTACGAGCCACAACCTGTAAGTATGATTTTTTCGTTGATGTGTTTTCCTGTAATAGTTCGTATTGTTAATTGTACATTGTAGTAAAGAAGTAAACGAAGGACAATGCTGTTTGGCTCCACAAACCAGTTTGTTAAATGCTAATTCGTACTTATCCGACAAACACATACAAACTTCTGTTTAATATCACCAGCACAGCGAACTTGGAATGTTTGTGGTTGTTGTCGTTTATGTGATCAGTGTAAATTATTCTTTGATTATAGCTTTTATGTATTGTTTATCTACATGCTTGTTTATCTACAGGCATGCTAAACATGGTTTTGTGTTTGATTTGGCTACTGTTGTAAAGCCAATGTTCCCTTTCGAACGGTCACTTCATATTGCGTAGCAATACGCAGTGGGAAAACTCCTTTTCCTCGATTTACTGAAGCCTATAATGTAAAACGCATTTTGCAGCTGCACAGCTAGCACAGTGAGTGTCTGTCTCACTCATTGGCTGTGCTGCGGCAACTTCACATCCAATGGTGCGGGCACCTCTGACGTGTACGCCAATGAGCTAGCATCATGCCATTACTCGTCAGAGCCCGCCAAGGAGGCGCGGCCTTAGCCTATATTAGTCCCCAAAAAACGCCATTTTAGCAGATTTTACTCCTTCAGTGACAACTTCACGTCTCTGAATCCTCTGAAAGCCTTCGCTGTTGAAACAAACTCTTATCAGCCTGAGCGAGCAGCATACAGCAGACTACGCCTTCAACGCAGAAGTCGTTTTTTCTCATGTCGCCGTTCTCCTGTGGTCATCCGGAATTGACGTATATACTTTCAATTATTATTGTGATTTATAAAGACCGCGAGCGTTGTTCCAAATGCCTCGCTCCTCTTGTGCCACGTGCGGATGCATCTGCACGAGGCCTACGGGCACACAAAGTGTGTCAAATGCCTGGGAACCCCCCATGCTGAAACTGCACTCTATGCCTGAGGCTGCTCTTTCTGCAAGAGTATGCCTGTTCTGTGACTGCGCATGCGGCTGGATCTCTGCAAGATGGCGACGGCGCTTCTCATAAGTGGATCGGCTTATTACATCATGCGTTCGCGGCTAGCTCTCGGCAAACCGTGTCTCGCGCTCCCCCTGTTTCTTCCCTCGTGGAGCCTCGACGGAAGAAGCGCACGGGTAGATGTTCACACGGCTAGCTCTCTTTACGACAAAAGAGACCTACCCCGCCCTCTGTTTTGAACGGCACACAGAAGCGCGTTTTCTCTGAAAATGTTCTCTCATGCGCTTGCCCGCTTCCTTCCCTCATTGAGCAGCAACGGAAGAAGCGCGCAGTTAGATGTGCACGCAGCTATCTCTCTTTACGACACAAGAGAGTGACCGCTCCCTTACATTCTGTTCATCACACAGAACCTTCTCCGTGATTCAGACACAACAGCGCGGTTTTCATGCCTGGAATCAACCACGCTGAAACTGTTCTCTCTCACTGCAAGAACAAGCCGCCATTCTAAGTACTATAAGAGTTATTCTCTGTCAATCCCCCCCCTGTGGCTCAGTGGTGGATTTTGAGACTCCCGCGCCAGAGAGCCGAGTTCGAATCTCGACTGCACTGAATCTTTTCACCAAAGCGAACGAGTTCACGTCGGCCCCGCCCCCGCATGACTCGCCCTCTTTGGCAACGTCCGGGAAAGGGGTTGGTCTGGCTCAACGTTTGACCCCGCCCCCCATCAAAACCCAGCACGAGTTGGACGAAGCATGGCCAGCTAGTCATGTTAAATCACAAATCTAACAGAGCTATAGCTGCAGTCAAGGGGGGGGGGGGGGGTAGTCAGGGTTGTCACAATCTGCAGTCAAGGTTCTCACAGTAGCTCAAACAGAGTGAGAAATAAATGTTCCCCCACAGCCCCACAGGTGGCTGGGAATGTTCTCAAATCAGTCATTAGGCCCCTTACAAGTGTGCGCCACTCATGCCGCACACTATTACTGCAGTCAGTGCGCCCGCTACGAAGCGTGCACCGCCACAGATAGTCACTGCTCAAAATCCCATGACACTTCTCACAGCTCCCTGTCTAACTCAGGCGGCTGGAGATTTTATTATTGTCAACAGGCCCGCTGCACTGCGCGCACCTCTACAAACAAACGCCGTTCTCACGGCGACCCACATAAAGCACAAAAAGAGTATGTTTCACAATCACAACACACAGGTTCATGGTCCCCCTTCACTAGGCAGCCCCCTCCCAGTTGTTACACTGACTTTCCCCCAGGCAAAAGCCTGTACATTGTAGCGTATACGACTCTGGGTAAGTATGAATTAGCTCAAGAATATGGGGAATTTTGGGAATATTAATATTTATGACTCATGGTCATAATTCATAAGTCACATGTACATTTATTTTATCAATTATCGAGATTACCTTGTTCTGTAACTGGTCTGACCAACATTTAATTCGTCCAGCGAAATAAATGTAAAATCATTACAGTTAAGAAGAGGTATTCACAAACTTCAAGAAAGTTTTATGTTCTGGCCACGGACATCAAACTTTCTGAGTTTATTAATTAAAACTACTCAAGTAGTCTATATATCGAGCTTTGTAGCTTATAGTTGGATCTTTTAAAGTTTCATTGACTTATAAGGTGGATTTTCAAGCACAGAGACAGTGAAAAGTATTTATGAATTTTAATAAATGCAAAACTAGAGATTATATGAGCTACGAATATAAACGTACGTAAAAATGCAAACAATAAACAAACAAACATATAACCAAACAATAACATAAGTGATCAGAATGAAATGAAATTAAAGAAAGAAATAGAGAGAAGGGAAAATTAGTAATTATTACATACAGAAACCTTTGTTCACGAGACCCCTGGAAACAACTTTTATCAACTCAAAATACTTGCAGAATTCTGTGCTCTTTTCTGGTGAGGCTGCGGTTGAGGCAGGAAGCGGACAGCGCGGACGGTGTCCTGTTTCTGCTGGGTCTTCCAGTGCCGCGAAGTTTAAAAAGGCTCACTGAATGTAATATTACCGAGAAAGTCAGCTGCGTCTCCCGGGACGGGAGAGGTTTCAAATCTTGGTTGCAAAGACGGCAGGCATTCTGCTATTGGAATTCGACTCTGTTAGATTGATAGAATTACAGAGATATCAAACACATCACATGAAGGTTGTAGAAAGGTGAAGTTACAGGAGATATGCAGAATTACACACATATAAATTTTGATTAAACACACAATAAAGTTGTCAGTGTTTCCGTTATGGCAAGTGGCGACACTTTGAGAAACATAGGAATACATATCAACATTAAGTGGCTTGTTATGTGGGGGAATATTTGTTTCAAAGTCCAGTGTGTGTGTGTGTGTGTGTGTAATTCTGGAATGTCTGCTTTCCTGGGTCGTAAAGTTTTATGGTCTGAGGTAGGGTTACCACAAGACACTATTGAGGAACTTCTTTCAGTGAACATTTAGAATTCAAACCTATACTCTAGCAAACCACACTTCTATTATAAAGCAAAGCTAATCACACACATACATATCAGAAGGTATACACTCAAGAGCCATATTTCTACATGAAATTGTACTCAAAGGAGGTTTTGTGTGTGTGTGTGTGTGTGTGGGGGGGGGGGGGGGGGGGTCATGAGGTTGTAAAGTCACAGGGAGTCCATGCTGAAATGGGGGTTTTAGAGGGGATTGTCCAGAACAGGGTTCCTTTTGTGACTAAAATGTCCCTCTGGGGGGGCAACAAGGTTGCACCTTTGACATGTCCAAGCAGACTTAGCGACGCCATGGACAGACCCGTTGTCTGAAAAGACAACGAAGGATGTGTTTGGAGACAAGGATTTACTAATTGGAACAGCATGTGACCGCATGTCAGGCATTGTCGCTACAACATTCAGTCCAACACTCAGAATGTACACAAATCACAATGTAAGGGTATCAGGTCCCCCTGTGTTAGGTGGCCGATCCCAAACTGTGTGTCAGACCCTACCCACTGGCAAGCCATCCCCGATGTGTCGAGTTGGGTCATAAACACAATAAAGCAAGCCTACTCACTCCAATTCGCTCGCAGACCCCCAAAGTTTCAGGCGGTTGTTGAGACTTTGGTGAGAAGTAACGTGGGTCACGTGAAATACAGAATCTGTTAGCAAAAGGGGCGATAGAGCTAGTCCCCCCCCCCGCGCTAAAACACTCGGGTTTCTGCAGCCGTTATTTTCTAGTCCCGAAAAAGACGTCAGTCTCAGTCCCATACTAGATTTGAGACTTTTAAACAAGGCTCTCATGAGACAGTCTTTCAAAATGTTAACTACCAAACATATCCTCACGCAAGTTAATTTTTTTACGGTGGATCTGAAAGATGCATACTTTCACATTCAGACAAACCCTCGTCACAGGTCATTCTTGAGATTCGCCTTCAAGGGTCAGGCTTATCAATACACCGTTCTGCCGTTCGGTTTATTCATAGCACCCCGTACATTCACGAAGTGCATGGATGCAGCGCTCTCTCCCCTGAGACATCAGGGAGTGCGCATGCTAAATTATCTTGACGACTGGCTGGTGCTGGCACAGTCGAGAACCGAGCTACTGTCACACAGGGATTTGATTCTCGGCCATTTGAAATGTCTGGGTCTCAAAATCAATGTAACCAAGAGCAAACTGACCCCAAGCCAGAGTGTGGTCTTTCTGGGCACAGTTATCGACTCTATAACAATGGCCGCGCGGCTTACACGAGAGCGCGTTCTCTCTGTGCAAACACTAGCAGCCTCATTCAAGGCGGGCGAGCACGCACCTCTAAAGAAATTTCAGAAACTTCTCGGTCTGCAGCATTATCAGTACTCCGAATGGGATTACTGAGCATGCGCCCGCTGCAGCACTGGCTCAAATGTCGTGTGCCAACCCATGCATGGCAGTCAGGCAGCCTGCACACCATGGTGAATTATGGTTGTTTACGGACCCTGATTCCCTGGCGGGCTCAGGACTGGTACCACGAGGGTGTGATCATGGGAGTAGTTTCTTGGTGGAAAGTGTTTTTTACCGACGCATCCAACCTAGGTTGGGGAGCGCTGCACGAGGGCAAGCCTGCCTCTGGCCTTGAGCGCAGAGCTTACATATCAACTGTCTGGAAATAAAAAGCAGTTTGTTTGGCCCTCAAAGCATTTCTGTCAAATCTCAAAGGTCACCACGTCTTAGTCTGCATGGACAACACGTCAGTGGTGGCCTACATAAATCGCCAGGGCGGCATCAGGTCGGGCAACCTGTACGCCATAGCGAGAGACCTCCTCTCGTGGGCACAGACCAATCTGAGTTCTCTGAGGGCAGCACATATTCCTGGCATTCAGAATCTGGGTGCGGATATGCTCTCACAGGGCAACACTCCCCTAGGCGAGTGGACCCTGAACTGACAGATGGTCAGTTTGATAGGGAGTGTGTTCGGCAATGCCGAAGTCGACCTTTTCGCCTCGAGAACCAAAACCCACTGCGCAGTGTTCTTCTCGAAGAACAGGGACGCGCTGGCCCAGCTCTGCCCCCTTTGTGCGTTTCCCTCCGTTTCAATGATCCCCCAGGTCAGCAAACGGGTCAGGGAGAGCGGATGCCCAGTCCTCCTAGTGGCCCCCCTCTGGGAATCCAGGCCGGGGTTTCCAGAGCTGGTTCAGTTATCGGACAGAGTCCCCTGGCCTGTTACGATGAGGAAAGACCTCCTCACACAAGCTAATGGGACGATATGGCATCCGCGACCCGACTTATGGGCCCTCCATGTCTGGCCCCTAAACGGGTACCCAGGGACCTTCCTGAGAAGGTCTTAAACACTATCACTGAGGCTAGGGCCCCGTCTATCAGGCGCCTTTATGCTCTGAAGTGGTCAGAGTTTTCCAGCTGGTGCTCGAAAAAACTTTGATCCAGGGTCATGTGAGGTATCTGTGATACTCTCCTTCCTACAGTAGCTGTTGGACGCGGGCCGTTCCCCGTCCACGCTCAAAGTGTATGTGGCAGCCATTGCAGCTCATCGTGCTCCGGTGGCTGGCCAATCACTAGGAAGAAACAACCTGGTGGTATGGTTTCTAAAAGGAGCTAGGAGGATGACCACCATCTGTGCCGTCTTGGGACCTCTCCACGGTCCTTGGGGCCCTGAAAAGTGCACCTTTTGAACCGCTCCAGTCGGTTGATCTTAAACCTCTCTCGCTAAAGACTGCTCTCCTGCTGGCACTGGCATCTATCAAGCGAGTGGGAGATCTGCAGGCCCTCTCCGTGACCCCTTCATGTTTGGAGTTTGGATTGGATGACTCCAGGGTCATCCTCAAACCCAGACATAGCTATGCTCCCCTTCTGCTGAGTATGGGGAGGCTAATCTACTCTGCCCTGTCAGAGCACTGAGAATCTATCTGGAGCGTTCTGCGTCTTTAGACAATCACAACAGCTCTTTGTCTGCTTTGGTGGCCGATCTAAGGGTTATCCAGTCACGAAGCAAAGACTGTCTAGATGGATAGTGGATGTCATATCTATGGCATATACCTCAGTGGGTCAGGTTTGCCCTATAGGTATCAGGGCTCATTCGACTAGAGGCATGGCCTCGTCTTGGGCTTGGTCATATTATCATTCTAATATGCTGATTTATGATCAATGTTGGAAACAGTTGTGCTGCTTAATATTTTTTTTATAACCTGAGATACTTTTTTCAGGATTATTTGATGAATAAAAAGTTAAAAAGAACTGTATTCATTTAGAATAGAAATCTTTTGTAACAATATACACTACCGTTCAAAAGTTTGGGAACAATAACTATTTTTTTTAAAGAAATTAGTACTTTAATTCAACAAGGATGTGTTAAATTGATAAAAGGTGATGGTAACGATTTATATTGTTAGAATTTTTTTTATTTTGAATAAATGCTGTTTTTATGAATAAATGCTGTTAACGTTTTACTCATCAATGAATCCTGAAAAAAGTATTCCAAAAAAATATATTAAACAGCACAACTGTTTCCATCATTGATAATAACTGAGTATCAAATCAGCATATTAGAATGATTTCTGAAGGATCATAAGACACCAAAGACTGGAGTACTTACTGATGAAAATTCAGCTTTGCATCACAAAAATAAATTACATTTTAAAATATATTAAAAAAGAGAACCATTATTTTAAATTGTGACAATATTTCATAATATTAGTGTTTTTTTTTTTTTTTTAACTGCAGGCTTGATGAGCATAAGAGACTTCTTTCAAAAACATTTAAAATAGTAATGTTTCCAAAATTTTGACTGGTACTATATATATATATATATATATATATATATATATATATATATATATATATATATATATAGTACCAGTCAAAAGTATACGACAGTGTCCGGTCTGTTCATTATATGTACTTGGGTTCTGGCTTGTTTCTGTGAGCTCAGGGGTCTTGAGCTGCAGTAGGCAACCAGTTACTTATAGTGCAGCGTTTTGCATGCGATCCCCACTGCGTATAGCTACGCAATACGAAGTGACCGTTCGAAAGGGAACTACTCAGTTACTATCGTAACCTCAGTTACCTGAGAGTAGGCCGCACTATAGTAACCTGGCAAGTTGTCGCTTCAGTTGTTTAAATCTGCTAAAATGACGTTTTTCGGGGACTAATATAGGCTAAGGCCGCACCCCCTTGGGGGGCTCTGACGTGTAATGGCGTGATGCTAGCTAGGCTCCCGCGCCATTGGATGTGCAGTTGCCGCAGCACAGCCAATGAGTGAGCCAGACACTCACTGTGCTAGCTGTGCAGCTGCAAAATGCGTTTTACATTATAGGCTTCAGTAAATCAAGGAAAATGAGTTTCCCCACTGTGTATAGCTACGCAACACTCGTTCCCCACTCTCAGGTAACTGAGGTTACGATAGTAACCGAGTAGTTTTGTGTTCGTATTGGGTTAATAGTTCTGGCGACAGATATTTGGCTACAATCGTTCTAAAAATACAAAAGTAACAGTGCCATATATTCAGTAGCGATAAAAAAAAAAATCATAGAACCCGGAAATCATCCGACCGTTTTTACAAGAAGGGATAGAGCAGTGTAGATTAAAGGGTTAGTTTACCCAAAAATGAAAATTCTGTCAGTAATTACTCACCCTCATGTTGTTCCAACCGCGTAAGACCTTCGTTCATCTTCGGAACACAAATTAAGATATTTTTGATGAAATCTGAGCCATGTCTGAATCCTCCATAGGCTTCTATGTGACCGAAACTTGCTGGCCCAGAAAAGTTATTAAAGAGATCGTTAATATAGTCCAAGTGACTCCAGTGGCTCAATCTTAAGTTTATAAAGCGACGAGAATACTTGTTGTGCGCAAAAACAAAAAAAAATAACGACAAACAAAAATAACGACTTTATTCCACTATTCATTTCCTTCTCTCTGGACCTCTAGTTGGTTCGCGTAGTGTTTTTGCGCAGCGCGTCTGTGTACACGTCACCACGTAGGCTCACTATTGGTCGACGCCGGTCATGTGTGTGATGCGTGATGACGTGCAACACAGACGCGCAGCGCAAAAACACTACGAGGCCCAGAGAGAAGGAAATGAATAGTGTTGTTTGTTTTTGCGCACAAAAAGTATTCTCGTCGCTTGATATACTTAAGATTGAGCCACTGGAGTCACTTGGACTATATTAACGATCTCTTTAATAACTTTTCTGGGCCAGCAAGTTTCGGTCCCATAGCAGCCTATGGAGGATTCAGAAATGGCTCAGATTTCATCAAAAATATCTTAATTTGTGTTCCGAAGATGAACGAAGGTCTTACGCGGTTGGAACAACATGAGGGTGAGTAATTATTGACAGAATTTTCATTTTTGGGTGAACTAACCCTTTAATGGTTAAATATGTGAAAAATAATGCAAAGTTTAAAAAATGAAGCATGAACACATTACAGTGCACCCCACAAACACAATCAAGCCATCAAAAAAAGGTGTTTTATCACCCCTTTAAGCGAACGCAAACACAAAACGCATGATTCGTGCATTCAGCCTTAAAGTGACATCATCTTTCTTCATAACTGAACATCACTTTTCCTAAGGAGATCATGGGAATTGGTGGTGAAGCGTGTTCTGTGTGTGTTCATGGACTCAACAAACTGTTGTAAGAATTGAGAAATTACAAAATGCCGGACAGTCTGTTTCGGGGGTGACCAGACCCTGAGAGGACAAAAGGACCTCTCTGGAGATTACAATTTGAACTGGCTCTCGTGCACCATCGAGACGAAAGTCTCACCTCCGAATCATCTTCATCTACATCTCTTTCCCTCTCCCCTCACCCCCTCTCTGTCATGCTCAGATGATCACCTGAATTCACCCAAGAAAATGTATAGTTTAATGTGAATGATTATCACAGAGTATTTTTCATGTTTGGTATCATTTAAAATGTCACAGTGCGACTGGTGCAAATGTCCCATTTCCAAATAAGTAAAACAAAAGGTAATAAGGTTTTTAAGAGTTTATGGATAACTGACTTACAAAGGAAAGTGGTCTCTCAAGCAAATTATCACACACCCCCATGAGGGTGTGAATCCTACCTGTGAATGCAAATTTCTTTTGTTAGCACATGTTTCCATGTGAAAGAGGTCTGGCTATTTAATGAAGTGCAGCAGGGAGTTCGGGGCCTTTTCTGTAACTCAGATTCACCCGTGAGGCTGAGAGAGAGATCTCTCAGCCTCATGTCTATTTATTAATGTTGGGTTTGCATCTTTTCTTTATTCCAGAGAATTTGATGTTTTGTATCGATTATCTTTGAATTGATTATGAAATTGGCATGATACATCTACCTGACACAATAAATTGTTACATGTGATTATTCTAACTGATTTTGACATTGTTCATTTAAAGCAACAACATGGAACTTTTCAACCTTCATAATATATTTCCAAGACCCTTGTGATGGTACTTCGACTTACAATAGGTTGAATGACACGTCTGCCAGAGCCTGACGGGGTCTGTATCGCTTTTACTGGCACTATGTAACTTCGGGGTTCGGGTAGTAACCCAAGCACAAAAAGAACTACAAAATTCGACTGCTTTACGGCATACGTCACTTCCCCCACCACTTCCTCAAATGCCAACCAGCGTCTGTTTTCGTGCGTCTGTTTTCGTCATGGCCGAAGCAGCAGCGAAACGTAAGAAGTCCAAGGTTTTGTCGCAGGAGAGTCGAAAGAGGAAAAGGGAGAGTGATAAACTGAAAGGCAGGATGAGGATCAATATTGGTCAGCGTTTGCTCGCTGGTGTGAGAATTAGCAATATATAAGCTAAGGGTGCAGTAAGGAGATGTTTGGTAACTATATAAATAATGTAGCAAAGCAGCCAATAAAACGGTGTCACCTTTCTCTGCAATATTTTTCAAAAAAAAAAATGCTAAAGATTTTCACAGACAATGCAAATGACTACTACATGCTAAACTGTTCTGCAATAAGTTTTTACTTTTTATCCTTGTCTAAACCTATCTTGCTGTTATACCGTTTCATGTTTACTGTTACACAAAATAAAAAATAAAAACTATAATACAAAATAAATACTATATATAAAAAAGCAAGTAATGTCATTATTTATTTTTTCTTCGTTTGTGACGTCGCAATACATCATACTTTCATAAAATCATGCATCATACTCTACCTTGTCTGTGGCCATAGTTGATTCCAAAGCCGGTGCTGGATAAACAGCGAGCGTGCGCATGCACGTGCGACAGTAGGATGCGGTAGTCTAAATTATTTACGACAGCGGTAGTGGACAATTCCGCTTCCAACCTGTAGGGCGACCGCAGAGGAAAAGTTCCATGTTGTTGCTTTAATGGTTAAAAGGAATAGTCAAACATTCGCTCACTATTAGTGAGGCATAGATATTATTAAAACCTTTCATTTATGGAGTCAGATGAATTTACGAGAGAATACATATTCAAATGTATTGCATTTAACCAACCAATACTTTGCATGAGTGAGGACAGAACACATGATAACCTTCCCCGCGTATTGGCGAACCGGCGATGGACCAATATATCGGGCCTTACACTGTTATATAATCTGTAACGACAAATGTTCAGTGTTTGTTCAGTATTGTTGTTAGTGGAGGAATTTACGGTCTCTCATTCATACACTTGCTCACATTCTTTCACATGTGTCTCAGGCAGAAAGTTCAATATCTTATGCAAATGTTATAATGTCAGTGTTATTGTTGTGGTTTATTTGTGTTCAGTAATGTTATTAAAACTAAACTCTTATTATATAGCTCTCTATTTTTTTAGGCTACCATGTAGATCTCTTGGATAATTGTTATAAACTATAGGTAGTTTCTTAAATAACTTAAGATTAGATTTATAGTTGTAGGTTTAAAGTTGAGTTAATTTAAATTTGCGAGTTTACTTGTTCCCTTTGTTTGCTTGAATAAGTTGGTGCAATATTTAATACAATCACTTGAAGTCAAATGCGAGTCATATTCATCAGTCTTCATTTAAATGGTAAAAAAACAAAGTAACTTTTTTTTCAACAATGTTTTTTATTGATTTTCCAATAAAACAAACAATAACCAAATAACTAAAATTATATCAACAAAAGGAAAATAAGTTACAAAACATTCCAAATATGTTGATCAAAGCAGCAGTAATTAAAATACAACAAAACAGAACAAAAATGTCACACGCAAAACATTAATGCATGCACCCTCTTATTTCTTAAGGAAATCAATTAAAGGTGCTCACATCTCTTCAAATTGCTGTGCTTTACCCCTTGTAATGTACGTTAACTTCTCTAAAGTAACACACATTGCCATCTCCTTGATCCAAGAGTGTGCAGAATATATTTCAGTCTCTTTCCAACTAAGAGCAACCATCCTCCTGGCCTGCAGGAGGCCAAAGTCGATAAGAGTCCTCTGATTGTTATTGATAGAAAGATGATCTGGGTATATCCCCAGAATACAAAGTTTTGCAATGCACAGTATTTGAGTTTTTGTGATGTTACTTACAGACAACCATTTTCCAAAAAGTTACCAATTTAGGGCACTCCCATACAAGTTCCCTTCTCAGTTAAACATTTCACACGTGTCTGGAATGTCCCGGGACCATTTGTTAAGCATTTCATTTAAGCATTTATGTATGTCCTCATCAACCATTTATGTTGCAATAGCTTCATTCTTGTATTAATTGTTTGTATGTGAGCTTTTAAGCATTCTTTTGACCACTCAGTTTCCTCGATATCCTCTTTAATATCCAAACTCCAAGCCCTCATTCTATCTTTACTGGATTCCTTATCATATGAGATACTGTAAGTGTAGCATATAGTATAGAAATTTGGCGTTTCCCATGTCCATGCTTTATATATTCTCCAGACAGGACAGCGGCGGCTCCCGAAGGGCATCACAATGATTTGATGAAAAAAATGTTTTCAATTGTAAGTACATAAAAAAAATGTTTTTGAGGAATTGAATATTTCAGACTCAGGTCATTAAATGTTAACAAAATGCCTTTGTCATATAAATCTCCAATTTTTTGCACACCTCTACCAGCCCAAACCTTAAAAACGCCATCTGCCCTGCCCGGAGTGAACTGTGCATTACTCCAAATAGGAGAGAACTGAGAAATAGGAGGTGTATCACCAATATGTTTGTGAGCTTTGAACCATATATCAATGGTATTCTTTAGGAAATAATTTGTTGTTTGTTTTTTTAAGGTCTTTGGATCTGATGAATATAAGTATAATCTTAATGGGAGCTTAGATATTGTTTGTTCAATAGAAACCCAGGCTGGAGGAGACCGTGTAGTAAAGGAAGTAAAACATAGCGCATCGAAGTTGAGCGGCCCAGTAGTACCACTGTAAACTCGGCATCTGTAAACCACCCCTGTCATATGGAAGATACAGTAGTCTAAGCCTGAGTTTAGATTTTCTATTATTCCAGATAAACCTACAAATAATCTTGTTAATTTCCTTAAAAAAATGTTTTGGTAGTGGCAGTGGGAGTGACTGAAACAGGTATAAAAATTTCGGCAGAATTACCATCAACCTGACGGGTTGATCTTTCAAGGGTTATTTGGCTTGATAAATTGTTATTAGTCCTTACACATGCCACAGGGCCAGTGTATAGTAACTGTATCCATTATCCATTTTAAAAACTTTCCCCCAATTCCATATCTCGGCAATACATTGAACAAATATGACCACTCTATTCTATCAAATGCCTGTCTTGCATCTAAAGACAATAGTGCATTGTCTCTGGCATTATTATAGGGATTGTCAAAATTTTTTATTTTTATTTTTTTTCGTCACCTACTGAATTTTCCGTCAATGATACCAGGGACACCGAAGCACCGGGGAACATGAAATTTGGTGGGCATGTAGCCCCACTAGACTTTTACAGAAAAATTTCGTTTGGTCCCCGGGGGCCACTCCCCCCCCCCGAGCTGGGGCCCCCCAAACCCCAAAATTGCAGTTTTTCCTACATAACTACCTGAACCGTGGCACCGAGGATGACGAATTTTTTATGGTATGTTGGTCTTAAAGGTGGTATCAGCGATTTCAGGCCCAAACATAAATTATCACATTCATCTAATATTTCGCTAGCTGCACGCCCCATAAGCATGCTGTCAAAAAAACGCGTCTCTCTAGGTAGCCTAGGCTCAGAGATCTGCACACAAAAACAGCTGTTTTCAGTCTGTTTGGCCAAATAATCAAAACCCAAACAAATAGTGTTCCAACCAATCACCGACAGGGGCGGGTGTTGTGAGGTTTTCGCGTGCAGCCGTCATAGGCAGCCGTGCACGAGCGCAAAACCTCACAACACCCGCCCCTGTCGATGATTGGTTGGAACACTATTTGTTTTGGTTTTGAGTGATATTGATACCAACTGTTTTTGTGTGCAGATCTCAGAGCCTAGGCTACCTAGAGAGACGCAGTTTTTTGACAGCATGTTTATGGGGCGTGCAGCTAGCGAAATATTAGATGAATGTGATCATTTATGTTTGGGCCTGAAATCGCTGATACCACCTTTAAGGGCCCACATCAATCTAGCCCATAATCGATTGTCAAAGTTTTTTTGTTTTGTTTTTTCCCGTCACCTTACTGAATTTTTCGTCAACGATACCAGGGACACCGAAACACCGGGGAACATGAAATTTTGTGGGCATGTAGCCCCACTAGACTTTTACGGAAAAATTTCGTTTGGTCCCCGGGGGCCACTCCCCCCAACCCCCCCCCCCCCCCCCCCGAGCTGCCCCCCCCCCCCCAAACCCCAAAAATGCAGTTTTTCCTACATAACTACCTGAACCGTGGCACCGAGGATGAAGAAATTTTTATGGTATGTTGGTCTTAAGGGCCCACATCAACCTAGCCCATAATCACTCATTTGTGATTTACGCCCCTCCCATAAAAAATGAAAATGCAATATTATTCTACTTTAATCGCCCCTATCTTCAGTTGAGATGTTCAGAACTGCACCATATTTCATGTGTATGATTAACTTGACATCCTCTGGGGGTATGCCAAGTTTTGTAGAATTTCATCCATGGGGGGGTATAAAATAAATTCATTTATTTGCACATTTAGTGACTGTACACTCATCTGCCTGTAGATGGTGGTGTTGAGCGAAGGGTTGCTGGTTTAGGATGATACTGTCACACACACTGACATCCACATGCACAGACACACACCCATACACACACATACAAATCCACATGCACAGACACACACACACAAACACACACGCGCACACACATGTACGCACGCACACATACACGCACAGACACACACACAGACACACACATACACAAACACACACACAGACATGCACATACTACTACTTTTTTTAGGTATATACATAAACACGCAATACAGCCAAATTGCTCCACATCATTTATTTTTGTGGAAAGCCAGTGCAGGCCTGAGCGGCGGTCATATTTTGTACCGCCCTGCGGTACATCTAGTTATTGCAGTGAATTATATTAAGGACTCGTCTAATGTTATGAAAGCCCTGGCGGCTCCTTACAAATCCATTCTGATCATTATGCACTAAAAAAGGGATGTATGGGTCTAATCTTTTAGCAAGAACTTTACATAATATTTTTGTGTCCACTCCCATGAGACTAATTGGCCTGTATGATGAGCAGTCAGTTGATGCTTTACCAGGTTTTAAAATAAGAGTTATTGAAGCAAGTCTTAAAGTTGGAGGTAGGTTACCAATATCAAATGATTGATTAAACATATTCAAAAGCGAAGTTAACAGCTGCTTCTGAAAAGTTTTGTAAAATTCTATAGGCAAGCCGTCAGGCCCAGGAACTTTACCTGAATTTACGCTTGTTATGTCTTGCAATAATAATTTTTGTTCAGTTATATCATTATCCAATTCCTTCCTAACCTCCTCAGTGAGTACTTGAAATTGAAGATGGTCAAGAAAAGCATCTTGATCAACAAAGTCGGCAAAAGATTCTGATCTATACAATGATTGATATAAGTCTTTGAATGCATTATTAATATCATGTGTATCATTTGTGATCCCACCTGATTGTGTGGTTATGCCATTAATGGCTCTTTCAGAATACATTTTTTTAATTCTCCATGCTAACAATTTACCGGCCTTTTCCCCCTGATCATAAAAAGCTTGGTTTAACCACAGTAGACTTTTTGCTGCCTTATCACTTGTAAGCTTGTTGCATTGCGCTCTTAGAACTAGTAATTGTTTTTGTTTGCCATAATCCTCATGCTTCTTTATGCCTATTTCTAATGATTTTATTTGTTTCTCTAATTTAACCATTTCTGACTTTTGTTCCTTGCTTCTAGTGCTTGTGAAACTGATAATTTCCCCTCTTATGTATGCTTTAAACGCTTCCCATCAAATTGATGCATTAGTTTGATCAGTATTAATTTCAAAATAAATGTCAATCTTCTTTTCAACATATTTAACAAACTCTGGATTTTGGAGCCACCATACCTGCAGACGCCAGTTAGTGGGAGATAGTTTTAGCTTGTCAAAAAATATAGATAATGAAATGGGCGAATGGTCACTTATAACTATACAATCATACCAACAGTTTTTGATTTTTGATACCAATTCTTGAGATACTAAAAAATAATCAATACGTGATCTAGATTTATGTATCCCTGAATAACAGGAGTATTCCAATTTACCTGGGTTAAGTTTCCTCCATATCTCTGTCAAATTCAAGTCAGTCATATATTATATTATGGTTTTCCTAGATTGAGATTTTTGGGGATCAGATTTTGTTGATCGATCTACCAGAGGATCCAAAGCACAATTAAAGTCCCCACCTATTATGTTTAGGCCGTGTAAAGAGGATAAAGTTAAAAAGCTATGATTTTGACTAGCCAGATTTAATGCAATAGAAAGTAGATTAACCTGAGCTATAACAAATCTTCATTGAGGGTCTTGAACAATATTAGTAAGTTGAAAAGGAATTGTCTTATGAATAAGAATTAGAACGTCTCAAGCTTAATTATTATACGTTGCGTGTACAACTTGACCAGGCCATCTTCGTCATACATGTTTAATTTCATAAATTGTAAGATGGACTTCCTGAAGAAAAATGATTTTAGAATGCAAGTTTTTAAAGGGGACATATCATGCTAAATCCACTTTTTTAGCCCTTAAATGCATTTTGTTGTATATTTGGAGTGTTTAGAAGTACAGAAAAGTTGAAATTATTCTCTTCAGGTGCTTCGTTGATATCTTTATATTCTGTTTTGGTCATATTTTTCAACCTGTTCAGATTTTTCTGTTATCTATGACGTTTTGTGAACAATCACGTCACAGTATTTGCAGCGGAACTGCCAAATAAGGACATTGACTTCCAGCCCAACACTTCGAGCGATCCGCCATTATTATTTCTCGCTGCAATTTTGTAGTCCAAGCTAAAAGATGCAGAAGTTACGAGAGGGTAAGTTAAAATGTTCGGTTGTTGGATGTAGTAACCCATACGCTTCATTACACCGTCTAATGTAGATGAACTGCCGCGCTTATGACAGTGCGCATGTTTAACTGAAAGAACGAGCAGAGAGAGAGAGACCCGGTCGCGCGCGCGTTCACTCTCTCTCTTCAGACCCTGGCGAAAGTGTAAACCTTCTCCATACTAGACGCTGTCTTGCTCTCTCTCCCTCGCACATATTAATCAAAATAAATCGACACGGTGGTAAAAGGTCGGAAGACCAAAGTTTCATGTGTAAATACATTAAGTAACACACCATTTCGATACATCCATATGAAGACGTTCTTCTGCAGGTTCGTCGTCTTCATTTTCATCTCGCTCCGTCTCCGGACTCTGGCTCGAACATGTAAGGCTGGCTGGACAAGTCTTCCGTTGTTGACATTTTGTTAATAACGTGTGAATAAAAAGTTTCTGTGCCGCTATAATCGTATCTCTGCTATTAAACTACAAAAATGGCCGAACGGGGTGGAGTTGAACCTCTACAAACTGGAGAGGGGGCGGGGTATGATGTGTCTCAATTGTATTTAAAGAGACCGCACCAAAACGAGTTGATGTCAGACGCACACCAGAAAAGGGGTAAAAAGGGGGCCTGTGGAGCTATAATAATGAGGAATTCAGACCCAAGCATTGCAGTTCTGCTTTATATAGACTACAAATGTATGATTTATATGTTAAAAGGAACGATTTAAAAGCATGATATGTCTCCTTTAAGCCTGTTCAACAAAGTAACTTTATCTGATGATTTGTCTTTTTTTTCTGATTTTCTTCTCACATGCACACCGTTACTGTCACAAACTGCCCCGAGACAAGAAGGTTGAGGATCCAAATGCAGTATATATTGAACAGGGTAATCCAAAGTACAGGCAAGGTCAAACACAGGCAGGCAGTCCAAAGAAACAAACACATACAAACAAACACAATAAGTCAGGGAACACGGGCACAAGAGTAATTCACGGAACAGGCAAGAAACCCAAAGCCAAGAGACATAAAAAAAGGGAGAATGCTCAGAATTGCAGTGTAACACTAGACAAGACTTCACAGATAATGAATGAGAAAACCAGGCTTATATGGGTTGAGCCAAACAAGATAATGAGACACAGGCGAATGTGATAATGGATGAAGAGTGCAGGCAGTGAGTTATGGGAATGTAGTTTGTGAGGGAATGACAGTAGTCTGATGTGGAGTGCCTTCTGGTGGCTCTCAAGGGCACTCCAGCTGGTGACCGTTACAGCTACTTTTGACTGTGTTTACCTTTATTCTCATTTTCAATAAAATTGTACCTATTGATAGTAATTATGTGAGTGTAAAGTGATTCAGTAATGTCCAAGATTCCTGGTTTTATTTTCAAACTATTTTGGGTTAATTTTAATCCTGAAATGTAGTAATTTTACTCCAAAATGTAAAACATTTAACCCAATCAGCTGCCAAATTGAGTTGTTTTTTACCCAGCAGTTTATTATTTAACTGTATATGCTACATTGTCACATGACCTCATCACATTGCATGTTTAAGTCTGTAATATTTTTTACACTCTTAAATTATGTAAGATTTGTAAATGTTGTACAAGCTGCAATTCTGTGACATGCAAATAGAAAATAACATACATGTATTATAGACTCAGTTTACATGTATGGCACACTTTACCCAGTCTTTCAGTTTATACAAAGTTTATCAGTATATAGTCTATCAATAATTACAAACAATTTTGATGTAATCAATAATAACTTCCAACAAACTAGGGGGAGATCTTTCATTTTGAATACAATGCTAATCTCATAAAGATGTTTTAAATTCATAAACACTAACATTGATCATGAGACTGTGATGCTGTTTTAATCAATATTTACTCATATGTGTATTAATACAGGAAAACCTGTAGTGAAGGTGACGCCAGATCAGCGTGTGTTCATAGGAGAGACAGTCACTCTCACATGTGACATTGACATACAGGGAGGAGGAAAGATTCAGTGGAGATACAGATGGTTTAGAAATGGATACACTTTCTATCCATATACAACAACAGCAGAGTTCAGTTTCAGAGCTGATCGTGTGTCTGACAGTAAATACAGTTGTAGAGGAGAGAGATCAAACTCACACACAGACATCAGTGATGCTGTTACACTGACTGTATCAGGTGAGTCTTCATATCTGTTTATTGATCATTTAAAATCCATATTTTAACACTTATGATCTTCTGTATCAGCCACATCTGTTCTTATAAGCAATTATAGATCTCGTACAGGAGGAACGTTTGTCCATGTTTATGTCTATCGTGCGGTGCCATTATGAAAATAACGTGAGATCACTCAGCAACAAGCTGGATGAGCTCCAACTTCGGTTGGAGACGGACAAGGACTATTCCCATATTGCTGCGTTCTGCTTTGCAGAAACCTGGCTTCACTACAATATTCCTGACATGGCGGTGAACCTGCCCGGCTATCAGCTTTTAAGAGCGGACCGCGATGCGACAGCCACTGGGAAAACAAAAGACGGAGGTGTCTGCTTTTATGTGAGTAACGAGTGGTGCAGCGATTTAACAGTTCCCCCGATCTGGAACTGCTGGCCATACACTGCAAACCTTTCTACTTGCCTAGGGAAATATCATCCATTATCCTTGCGTGTGTCTACGTTCAGCCTCAGGCGCACGCCGACACAGCGCAGCAGCTTTTAGCTGATCATATTACGGAAGTGGAGAATAAGTTCCCTAGCTCCACTGTATTTGTCTTGGGTGATTTCAACCACACTGATTTGAGATCTGAACTTCCGAAATACCATCAGTTGGTGCGTTGTGCAACCAGGGAAGAACGGACTCTTGATCATTGCTATTCTTCCATCAAAGAGGCATATCGTGCTTGTGCGGGCGCGCCACTAGGCAATGGCGATCATGCTGTGATTAAACTCATCCCCACATACCGGTCTCTACTCAAAAAAAAAAAAAACGATCAAGAGGGCTGTACAGAAATGGACTCCCGCTGCAATTGAAACACTACAAGCTTGCTTTGATATTACAGATTGGGAAACTATTAAATTGGCATGCAATAACTTTGATGAGTATGTAGACACATGCTCGTCCCACATCTACTTCTGTGAGGAACTTTGCATTCCCAGACAATCTATTGTCATTTATGGGAATAGTAAGCCATGGTTCAATAAGGAAGTAAGTCTACGGAGGAGAGAGAAGGAGACGGCCCACAGGAGCAGAGACAAGGCTGCCTACACCAAGGCCAAATACGCACTCAGCAAAGCCATCCAGCATGCTAAGAGGCTGTATAAGGCCAGGAATGAACAACAGGTCGGGGATAAGAACATCAGAGCTGTCTGGAAGGGCCTACAATCTGCCACGAGCTACAAAAAGCAAGCTGACCCCAGTGTTTACGGACATTTTTAATCAGTCATTAGAACTATGCCGAGTACCTGCATGCTTTAAATCTGCTGTCATCATTACGGTGCTGAAAAAGCCCAAGATCACCTGCTTGAATGACTACAGACGGATTGCCCTCACCTCTGTAGTCATGAAAGCATTTGAACGCTTGGTCCTCTCTTATCTCAAAGCTTCCACTGCCCATCTCATGGACCCCCTTCAATTTGCATATAGACCCAACCGCTTAGTTGACGATGCAATCAACATTGCACTTCACTTCGTTCTACAACACCTGGACAATCGGAACACCTACACAAGACTCCTGTTTGTGGATTACAGCTCTGTCTTTAACACCATCATCCCCGTCCTCCTCCACAGCAAAATGACCCATCTGAACATTCACCCCCTCCTCTGCTCATGGATTACAGACTTCCTCACCAACAGGACTCAGTATGTCAGGTTGGGCCCACATCTCTCACAGCCCCGCACAGTGAACACTGGTGCCCCTCAGGGTTGTGTGCTGCCCCCCCACCCCCCCCCCGCATATTCTCACTGTACACAAATGACTGCACCTCTGGAGACCCTTCTGTCAAAACCATCAAATATGCGGACAACACCACCATAATAGGCCTCATCTCCAACAACGACGAGTCAGCCTACCGCAGAGAGGTTAGTCTCCTGGAGTCCTGGTGTGCAGTCAGTAACCTGGAGCTTAACATCAACAAAACAGTGGAGATGATAGTGGACTTCCGCAAAAAGTCCCCGACTCATCCTCCTCTGATCATTAACAATTCATCCGTGACTGTGGTAGAGCACTTTAAGTTCCTGGGCACAACCATCACTAACACACTCAAATGGGACAATAACATCTCCCAACTAGTGAAGAAAGGCCAGCAGTGCCTGTTCTTCCTTCGCCGCCTGATAGGACTACTGCTCAGTCCCCCCATCATGGTACAATTCTACAGAGCGGTCATTGAGAGTGTGCTAACATTCTCCCTCACGGTCTGGTTTGCCTCTGCATCAGCCTGTGCAAAGGCCAGGCTACAAAGAGTCGTCCGGGCAGCAGAGCGGATCATCGGCTGCCCCCTGCCCTCCATCATGGACCTGCACAGTTCCAGTTCCATTAACAGAGCTGTGGAGATTGCGGCCAACCTCTCTCATCCTGCGAATAGTCTGTTTAATCTTCTCCCCTCTGGAAAGTGGTACAGGGCCATTTTGCCCAAAACATCACGCCACCGCCACAGTCCTCCCCCTGTATGAATTTCTTTCTTCTGCTGAACATAAAGGAAGATATTTAGAGGAATATCAGTAACCAGACAGTTTCTGGTCTCATTGACTTCCATAGTATATATTTTTTCCCTACTATGGAAGTCAATGAGACCAGAAACTGTCTGGTTACTGACATTCTTCTAAATATATTCCTTTCTGTTCAGCAGAAGAAAGAAATTCATACAGGTTTGAAACAACATGTGGGTGAGTATATGATGACAGAATTTTCATTTTAAAGTCGAGTATCCCTTTAATTATCATAGAGACGATTCCTCCTGGGGCCCGTTCTTCGTACGTCGCTAACTCAGTTAGCTGGATTTGATTGATGACGATTTGGCATGATCTTGGATTGTTTGGTTCTTCGAAGCTCATCCTGGACTTGCTGTCATAGCAACAGGTCCATAAGCTTAAACCTGCTCGTGAGCAGGCTTATTTCATGTAAACAGGATTAGATCCCGGCTTTATAAGCGGAGCTGATACGGCAAGTCCAGTGCAGCGATAGTGCACTTTCTGAAAATATGTATTTTTTCTCGTGACTCGTGAGATTGTCGTTTACATTATTAATTTGTTGGAAACGCACATTTATTTTCGACTTGTCGGAGTCGGGCTTTAACTACAGCACAAACTGTTTGCATTGCCCTAAGATTATTTGCAAGTGGCTCTTTCCTTTACACTATTGGAGATGCAGAGAACTTGATGGAAAGGGCTGTCTGTCGTGAAAACACCAGGAGGAGACTAATAAACAAGAAAAACTACAAAGAACTACAAAACATGGCACAGGACACGAAATAACAAAAGTCCACACAAGACAAGGGGAACACAAGACAGGAATCATGACATCAACATCCTCAAAACATTTACAAAATGTAATTATTTAACTTTGCACTGAAAAAGATGTTTGAGCCATTTTGTGTTTCTGTCTTTCTTCTCAGATTCCCCCACATCTACAGTGACTGTGACACCAGACAGTCCTGTATTCACTGGAGAAACAGTCAATCTGAAGTGTGTGATAAACTCTGATCACAGTGACTGGAGATATGAGTGGTATAAAGACAGTGTAATATTACAGACGTCTGATTATCGTTACACTGTAAACAGAGACACTCTCACTATCAGAGGAGCTACTGAGTCTGATCAGGGTCAGTACAGGTGTAAAGGACAGAGAGATGGAAGACCAAACTCATCAACACCAAGCTCTCCTGTTTCTCTCACAGTGAAGGGTGAGTTCAACATCATTGTCCTCTTAAAAATATGGATCACATTATTCAAGAATAAGCAATTCCAGCTTTCATGACCTCATCAAATTGAAATTTTTATTTTTAAACTTTTAAATTATGTAAATATTGTATAATCCACATTTGTGTGATAAGAACATACATGTAGACTGGATATGGATATTAATGTTTTTACTTCTTTTTTACTAAAAATGAAAAAAAAAAACACTTTTGATGTAATCAACACAAAATACAAGCAAACTAGATATTTTCCGTTTTTCTCATAAGGAGGTTTTGAGTTCATAAACACTAACATTGATCATGAGACTGTGATGCTGTTTTAATCAATATTTACGCATATGTTTATTAATACAGGAAAACCTGTAGTGAAGGTGACGCCAGATCAGCGTGTGTTCAGAGGAGAGAGAGTCACTCTCACATGTGACATACAGGGAGGAGGAGACATTCAGTGGAGATACAGCTGGATTAAAGATGGATACACTGCCTATCCATTTACAACATCAACAGTAGATTTCAGTTTCACAGCTGGTGTGTCTGACAGTGGTGAATACAGTTGTAGAGGAGAGAGATCAAACTCACACACAGACTTCAGTGATGCTGTTACACTGACTGTATCAGGTGAGTCTTCATATTCACGTCTGTTTATTGATAATTTAAAATCCATATTTCAACACTTATGATCTTCTGTATCAGCCACATCTGTTCTTATGAGCAATTCACTTTTAGTCATGATTGTCTTCAGCTGTCTTGTGTGTGTTGCACATTTTTATCAGGATATTTTTTAAAACATCATGTAAATTGTGACTTTCCAGTGTTATTGGTGTCTCCATCTTTGAGATTTACTTTAGTCACTGTCGCTATGGTTACAGGAGATATTTACTAATAGAAAAGATGAGTTTTGTGCTGAAGTCAGAGAGAATGACGAGACTCACAGATAATGATGTTTCACGAGTTCACACTTACATATAATTTGAAGTGGTAAAGTTTAATGCGTATTTGGCGTGCTGTCCGGAGGGAGGGCTCTGAGCTCGGAGTTCGGCCCGAACCCAGAGTACTCCCCCCATATGTAAGTGTTTAGGACTAGAAGCGTGGAGAAGGGGTGGTGGAGGGATGCTGCAAAAACTGTCAATGGAATGAGGCGAGACTGCTGAGTATATATACACCTCTTACCATTGATTGCTGAGTGCTCTCCACTTGTGTTAATTATCTGAACGTGCTCCTCCCGAACCTTGTTAATAAAACATAATTTCACGAGTTCACACTTACATATAATTTGAAGTGGTAAAGTTTAATGCGTATTTGGCGTGTTGTCCGGAGGGAGGGCTCGGAGTTCGGCCCGAACCCAGAGTACTCCCCCCAAAGGCTAAAGAGCAGAGGACATCCGCCGGACTAAAGATCCCCCAAATGAGTGCCGAGTTTGGCGGGCTGGCATCTCAAGAAGGGGCCTGGATGCTTGACCGGGGCCCGTAATGGTGCCCGGGGCCCGTAAGGCCCATAATGGTGGCTCACTGCCTGGACTGACGGCCCCTGTTGGTCTGCGAACGAGGAGCGGTTGTAGTTTACAGTGACTGATCGGGAGGATTTGCGCTTTTCCGCTAAGCCCAAATGCTCGCTGGACAGAGAGGAAACAGAAAGGAGGAAAAATGAGTGCTTGCCCGAGAGATTTTCTCATACTGCATCCGCTGTGAGACTAAATGCTTGCTGGATGAAAGAGAAAACGTAAGTGCTCTACCGGGAAAGTTCTCACTCCGTCCACTGGGAGACCAATGCTCGCTGGACGGAAAGAGGAAGCGGAAAAAATGAGCGCTTGCCCGGGAGATTCTCACACTGCATCGCTGGATGAAAGAGAAAACGTAAGTGCTCTACTGGGAAAGTTCTCACCCCGTCCCCTGTGAGACCAATGCTCGCTGGACAGAAAGAGGAGACAGGAAAGAGGAGAAAGAGGAGATTGAGTGCTCTTTAATTATGAATAGAGAAGTACTTCAGAAGAGACATCACTGCTGCGGCAGTAGAAAAAATTAGCTGGAGAAACAGAGCTCCTGTGGGAGCAGAGGAGACATCACTGCTGTGACAGTGGAGAAGATTAGCCAGAGTAAAAGAGCTCCAGTAGGAGCATAGGAGACATCACTTCTGTGACAGTGGAGACATTAGCCAGAGTAAAAGCTACAGTTGGAGCATAGGAGACATCACTGCTGTGGCAGTGGAGACATTAGCCAGAGTAAAAGAGCTCCAGTGGGAGCATAGGACACATCACTGCTGTGGCAGTGGAGACATTAGCCAGAGTAAAAGAGCTCCAGTGGGAGCAGAGGAGACATCACTGCTGTGACAGTGGAGACATTAGCCAGAGTAAAAGAGCTCCAGTGGGAGCATAGGACACATCACTGCTGTGGCAGTGGAGAAGATTAGCCAGAGTAAAAGAGCTCCAGTAGGAGCATAGGAGACATCACTGCTGCGGCAGTGGAGAAGATTAGCCAGAGTAAAAGAGCTCCAGTAGGAGCATAGGAGACATCACTTCTGTGACAGTGGAGACATTAGCCAGAGTAAAAGCTACAGTTGGAGCATAGGAGACATCACTGCTGTGGCAGTGGAGACATTAGCCAGAGTAAAAGAGCTCCAGTGGGAGCATAGGACACATCACTGCTGTGGCAGTGGAGACATTAGCCAGAGTAAAAGAGCTCCAGTGGGAGCAGAGGAGACATCACTGCTGTGACAGTGGAGACATTAGCCAGAGTAAAAGAGCTCCAGTGGGAGCAGAGGAGACATCACTGCTGTGACAGTGGAGACATTAGCCAGAGTAAAAGAGCTCCAGTGGGAGCAGAGGAGACATCACTGCTGTGGCAGTGGAGACATTAGAGAAACAGAGCTCTAGTGGGAGCGGAGACATTACTGTTGCAATATTAGAGAAAACTTAGCCAGAGAACTTGAGCTCCTCCAGGACCAGAGGAGACATCACTGCTGCAGCAGTGGATAAACTTACCTGGAGAAACTGAGCTCCTGCGGTGTGTGGCTGAACAAAGGGAGGAGGAGAGTGGGGCTTAGCGGGCCGATGCTTGTCTTCTTGTGCTGTAGATCAAAAACGCGAGGAATAGGAGGTGAAATGAAATCCTTGCAGGATTATGCACATTGAAGTTACCGAGCAAAGATAACAGTTTGCGTTTAGAACAATTTTGAGTGTCTGAAGTTCATTTAGTTACGTACAAAAGAGACGGTTTATGGTAAAGACGAAGCTTGCATAAATGTATAGGCATCTTGTATTTATTTAACTGTGTTTCAATTAAGGATTACTAAACTCTTGGCATGAAACACTCTGCTTGTATAGCCTACACTTATTTTTTTTTATTATTATTTTTTTTTTTATAGATTTTACGCGATTTTGAAGATAAATTGCAGGACAGTGTTAACGATAGGTTCTTAATGATTCTGTGGGCAATCTGCACGTAACGTGCGACCTACTGTTTATCTATGACGGTAAATCATTTGTACAGAAACAATTTAAAACGTGCATTCTCCCGATCAAAAATCGTATACAGATGGCATGACTGGCTCGTGACTCAACAACTGAAGCAATGCCAAGCTCAACCAAGACAGACTCGAGAAGGGCGAGCTGAGCACTCACTGAGTTTACCCGGCAAACGTTGAATATGGACTGTCCGGGACTGAATCTGCGGCGCGGCGCGGCTTACTTTTTGGCCTGCTGTGGCGGCCTGAAGAAGGAGGAAGACCCTTTCCCTCGCGTGAAGAGGGCGGCATTGCCTTACTAACCATTTCTCTATGGCGGGAATTATTGTATGGACCGGTGAAGAGAAATATGCGGAAGGAGATCGCGGATGTTTCGCCCGCGGTTATGATCCCGTTTGTTAAGCCTGACGCCCGCGATATTGGTCAGACGATTGCGGCAGAGGTTCCTCAGGGTGTACTCGCACTAGGCACGGTTGCCATGAACCGGGCCCGAGTACGATTGTCCCCCCTCCCCACTCCCCCTCTGGCCTGCACTCACATAGGGTTTCAACATTCGTGCCGGAGCACGCTTACGTCATTATCGTGCCACGGTTTCGGGATAAACAGGAAGAGCGGCGCTCTCACTGAACACAATGGAGTCCATCGCTCTTTGTGGATAATTTTGAGTCGTTTGGTCCACGGTGGTCCACAGCCCTTTGCATTGCACCTCTGCCGTAGACCAAAGCGACCCTTTCCCCGCCATGTGGGTTTTGAAGCGTCGCAAAACCGTAACGTCACGCGTCCTGTTCCGTGCTCCAGCACGGTTAGCGTTCACACTGCATGCGAACCGCGCCCGAGTCCAATTGAACCGTGCTCTGGCCCACCTCTTCCAAGCGGGCCAGGGCCGGCTTATCGAGCCACGCCCGGGCACGGTTCGGAGCACTCACACTAGTCAAACGAACCGCGCTTTGGTGGTCAAACGCACTCGGGCACGGTTCAAACTGGCTAGTGTGAGTACACCCTTAAAGACGAGAGATTATTCATCGGACGGATGCTGCAAAAACTTTCAATGGAATGAGGCGAGACTGCTGAATATTTATACACCTCTTACCATTGATTGCTGAGTGCTCTCCACTTGTGTTAATTATCTGAACGTGCTCCTCCCGAACCTTGTTAATAAAACATCATTAAAAGAGTTCATGAAGTCTTCAGATAGTCTGATGAAGTTGATTCAGACTCAGTATCTCCTCATATGAGCTTGTAGTTGGAGATCTTCATCTCTTCTTCAGGAGCTTCATTCTGCATTCTATGGCGAGTCAGAGGTGTTTGTCTGAGATCGAGACGGAGCCTCAAAACAGCTGACATGACAAAACTAATGAAAGTACAACAGCAAAACACAACTAATACTATGAAATATGAGATAAAATCATCTATAAACTATATAGTGTGAGAAATGTTAGTCTTTTCCGACTCAGCTTCCACTTCCAGATATGTATTAGAATATGTTTCTTCCCTAAAAGAGCTCAATTATCATAGAGACGATTCCTCCTGATCTCAGTAATATGTAAACACCACCGGAGTGAAACTCGATCACTTCTAGTGTGAAACGGCAGTGTGACGTCGAGAATAATCCTGTGTTCAGAAGATACATGAAGGATACATGGAGTTCCCGTCTCAAACAATATCAGAGATGTGGGAACGGAAGGCTTTCATTTTCATTGTTATCCTCAGTTTACATTTAAGACAAAACTTCATTTACATGTAGAGCTGGAAGAAGAATGTAATACAGTATATAATGTTTGAGCAGAGATTATTCAGGGTTTATTCTGACTCTGATGAACGCAGGGGCTTTAATGCACTTTGTCACTGTTGCTGCAATAAAACTTCATCATTGAGATCTTCAACATCCTCAAAACATTTACAAAATGAAATTCTTTTACT